>WARS01000046.1:37037634-37575134 GCA_008933995.1 Datnioides undecimradiatus | reverse complement strand
AGCATATATGCATTTTCTATATGGGGCTCTGCACAGAGTTTTTACAGCTCAGCATGTGAGGATTAAGACTGACAGAGGCAGAGAGACAATCATCTATGAGATGATTAGCAGCTACAATGCAGCCATGTATCATTAAACTGTTACGTCAGTGGATGCATTCCAGGATTTACTGTAATCAAATCTTATAACAGACTTTTTAATATAACTTTAACCTGTGTTGGCTGCGTCTACCTCTATTAACACACTCCTACATTTCCCATCAAGCATCACTGCAGGATTCGTCTGGCCTTTTTGAACCATTAGTTCTAATTTAATTCAGAGGAGCAGTGGTGAAAATGCCTTGCCACATTAATAACAACCATGATTGCTGTTAATTAATTATTTATCATTGAACAAATCAATTAATTGTTTCAGGTCTCACAGACAAGTGAGGATGCTCACATTCCGTCCAAACCATCAGTGCGGGTGAGATCGAATACTCTGCGCTAAAGGTGACATTGATTCAACGCTGAAATTTCATCAGAACCCATGAAAGACTGAACAGCCGGGAGCTTCCATGTGATCTCAGCTCATAGTACAGTGTCCACAGGCAGGAAATCACCCTCACCAGGAAGCATTAATATGGTCCCACTCAGAACAGCGCGAAAAGCATATACTATACACACACACACATATATATATATATGCATGTATGTATACATGCAGCATACGAAGACAAAAACATTCAGTTCCCCTCATGACATATGTGGAATTAATTTGGTGAACAGATTGAGAATTAATGTGAGTGGAGATGGCACACAGGATGGTCCACTCAGAGCACTGATGACTCATAGTAAGATGGGGCAGATGTGGCCCAGAGCGAGCCTGACAGCACAGACATGTCACCCATATAAGAGGCACGGTTTTAATGTGATGAAGATGCTTATCACTTTTTAATAAAAAAAAATGCTAACCTGATCTCGCTGCTGCAACACTGTTTTACCGAGCACGTGTATTGATTAATAAGAGCCTGAGAGAGTAGCATGCTAGCTTTTTCTAAGCTAGCTGTCGCTCATTTTGTTCGAGTAGGAAAATGTAAATTTAGTGGCTCTGGGTTTTCCCAGTAGCATGGGGGAGCTGTGGTGGGGTTTCACTTCCTGTTTCAGTCAGTCATTTCCTGTTTTATTTCCTGTTTAATTCCCTTTATTGTTCTAAGTTTTGTTTACTTGCTGTCTTTGTGTTTTCCCAACCTTTTTGTCCGCCCTTAATTGGTTTCCTGGTTTTCCTTAGTCGCTCTCTCCCTGTATGCACTGTGTGTTTTCACCTCCCTGCAGCTGGTTTGCCTGCGTACCACGTGTTTAACGCTCCAGCAGTCTCCTGGTGTTCCTCGGTGCTTCTGGATTGTTTTTGTTTCCTCGGACGCTGCATGTTTTTGGGAATATTGATTTTTGCCTGCGCCACGACGGAAACGTTTGCCTGGTTTTGACCTTTACCTGCCTTGTCCTGTAAGTCTGTTGTAAATATACCTTTGTGTTTTCATTTCACTGTACTTCACTGTCTATTGAGACACACTGATGATGCATTAACTTGACTTTTAGGCCAAGACTTGAGAAGAACCCTTGAAATGATGTCTCAATTTCAAGCTGGGAGATAACATCAATGACAAACTATTTACTCTAGCTACTTGGTCCTGTGTGTGTGTGTGTGTGTGTGTTTGGGTTGATAAAGCTGTACTAATAACCACACACACGCTCCTAAAGCAGGACACACATCCCAGCATTGAATATCTTAAGTGAATTATTGGGGGTGTGCTGTGTTACTGTGAGAGACAGTATGAGTGTGTGTGTCCCTGGTGGCTGGCCACAGAGTACATGGCTGATTACACACATTGACAGGCCCACTTCATCACTGCACACTGAGCCTATGGCAGCTACCTCACCACCCCCCCAATCTTAGTCACAATACATTTAGTTCCTACAATAAGCTTTGTTTCGATTGCCTCACAAAAACTTTCTGTTCTGTGTTCTACAAAACAGATATTTCCATCCACATTCTATTTCCACAGTGTAACCCTACATTAAAGTAATGGACTGTGGCATTTTCATTTAAATTAATGTCTGTTTTGCCGCTCTCGTACTGATGGAAATAAAAGTTTAGCTCTTCATAAAGTTTTAACATTTGGCGTTCCGCAAACAGCACTCGTGAGGTCTTTACCGAGAACAGCCATTGGGTGCACAGCAAGTGAAGCATGTTGTGTTTCCCATTTCTTTGGCAGATATAGAGGACTTGGGTAGTTAACATGTGCAGCGGCTGAGCAGACAACGGTGCCAGCTGCAGAAGCTCAGACTTCATCGACATTAAAAACCTGATCCATTCTTTCAGTACAGGCGGAGATAAAGCTTTCAGAGGTTCCAGGGAGGGCAGATGGTGGAGACTGAATTAAAGGCCAACAACAAAAATCACTTCCAACACGTTTAGCTTCTTCATTAGACACCAGCGAAGGGGGAGGTGGGGCAAGAGACACTTGATTTGATATTTTCCTGCTGTCAGTTTTCGTATAGTGCTCTCTCATTGACCCTGAGCCAAAGCCAAACAATGGCTCCGTATCAAACAGGCTCCGGACTGGCAGCCTGGTATTCGGCTCTCGAGGATCTCAGAAACTTTATGTTTTTCTGTGCTGCCTGGGGAGCTTCCAGACCTGGCGGTAGTTGAGGTTAACAGCCTGCTGACGCTGTGTCAACATAACCTTCTGAGCTTTTACAGTCTAAAAAGAGGGCTTTCTCAGCACATCCATTAGCACTTTTCACCTGTTAATGTAAATTTGGCCTGCCACAGCAGCCACATGACAAGCTAATCGCTGGACACGCTGACAGTGCAGGCAAATTGCATCATGCGCTAATCAGAAATCAGAAAACTGTTCCAGGACATAGGTTAGCACTGATAAGGGATGTCCACAGATAATTAACTCTGCAGTTCCACTCAGTTCTTTTTAGCCTATTTTAGGTCATTGTTTTGGTTTTCTGGATGGCTTCAGTTGGATTCAGTCAAAAAAACCAAATTTACCTGAAAACTACTTTCCATATTCATTTTGGTGACTAATTAAAAATATTATGTATTAATTAAGATTTACCATGTTCAACACATTCAGCAGTCAGCACAATAACTCACATCTCTGAGTGATGTCTCATTAAAGCATCTGTGTACGTCGCAACAAATAAAACTTTTTATAGTTTTGTTTTAAAAGTTCTGTTGCTCCAAAGGGGCAAAAATCCAATGTTTCAAATTAATGTGGATTTAATCAAATATATACACCCCCCCCTTCAAAGTAAGCTCGCATCTAGGACCTAATATATTAGTATTTTATGTGTTTATGTTTTGTTTTCTCATTTTTTAGTGTCAGCCCACATACCCTGCAGGTTGGAAAACATGAAAACATCTGGCTTCACCCCAGCTACAGGCAAGACGCTGAGGCAAAGTCAATGTGACCTTCTTGCTCCATTACAGACAGGGACTATTAGACTACTTTGAAATTACCCACATGCTCCAGTTTATGGTTATTACAGCAACATGCAGATAAATGTACATAATGAAGACAAAGCAGTTAGTATTGACAGTGCTCTAAAACACAGCATCATGGTCCTAAATCACAGCATCCCATAGTATATGTGACTTTTTCTAATTTAGTCTAATTACATAAAGGTGATACATTCTCTCAGAATGAATACTGCAAACCAGTTAGGACACAATAGAAATGCAATCACCTCAAGAAAACAGTAGAAACAGCAAAGCAACATCAACACATGACAGCAGAGCTACAGCGTACAAAAGGAGTAAAATGAGGCAATGGCAAGAGTCAATAAAATGTCACTGCAATCAAAAGTATCTTATCTTTACCCGCCTTATACAAAAATACATACTTTAAAACTCTTTTATTTGGGTTTTGAATTATTATAGTTCAAATCTGTCCCACAATTTGCCTGGGAGACTTAGGTGGTCTGAAGCGAGGATGCCTATAGCCAGTGCTGAGGATCAGTATCAGCCGATACCTTAAAGCCTCAGTCTCTTTCTTTACTGAACTCAGCCGTGTTGTGTCCACGTCAGCCTGCTAGCTTTGCAGCATGGCTCCCCACACCTCAGCTGGCCTCAACGGCGTGAGCGTTTCAATGAGACTGAAAAACGTAGTTATTGTGAATGTGCAGAATGATTTGGGCGCAAGTTGCTGTGAGCTCGGACGCTGAAGCTAGCAAAATGCATGGATTCGCCAAGTTATCCTGCATTAATGCTTCCATTATTCCTCCTGTCTTCCTTAGCAAAGAGCAGAGTGAGGAACATTCAGTTAGGCTTCTGGTTTGTAGTCCTCACTAACTGATTAAAATGACTAAAGTCTCTGGCAGTAGGTCATATCATCACTAGAAAATGAACATTAATTCAGAAAGTGAGGAGGTAACAGGCTGTATTACAGAAGCGATGGAAACACAATGGAAAGTGTTTTTAATAAATGAACTTATCACACAGACGTTTCACAATTCGGTTATTCTGATGAATTTGGTGCCATGTTTCCCAAAGCAGAACTCTGATTTAATGAATTCATATGCAATAAAAATTGTGTAGATGTGCTGACTGGCGGTGGCTTTCCCGGCGGCCTCGAAGAATAATGTTACACATCTTAACATAAGTTTATCTAACTTGGTCCACAGAGGAGCTGTTACCACTGTTCAGTTGAAATATCATCCAAAAGGTCTGTTTTTATATGTTATCAATTAATCAGGCCTGGATTTAAGGCATTTTCAAGGCAAGAGCGCTTTGGATTTGGATGAATACATTAGGACAACATGGCCTGCTATGTTTAACGTTACACATATGTTTGTGGAATGGGAGAAACTCTGTACAGTTGTTGCCTGGTGTAATGATTAAATGTGAATTCATTTGCATTGCCCCATGCAGTTTACAATAAGGAAATCCAATAGTTTCAATTACTTAGGAAGGGGCATTATGGACACACTCTGGGTCATCTACAGTGTTAACGCTCCTGCTTTGTGTAGTTCACTGTCTATTATCATTATGAAAGCATAATGTGTTCATGTTGCTCTATAGCCTGGCATCCTGTGAGCTTCAAGTTAGTGGAGGAGGGAGACAGCTCTGTTACTATAGTCCAAATTCAGAATATTAGACAATCTTAAACACCTGCTGCACCTACACCTACGCATTTCTCCTGTAACTGGTCTCAAAGATGTTTTTAAAAGTCCAAGAGAAGCTCCTACATTAATCTTTTTGTTTCTAAAATACTAATATATTTTTACTGAAGGTGCGCTGCTATGTTCGGATACAGCTGGGTTTCTGGTTTTATGTTAACGTTGTGAGGAGGCGTTGTAACAAGCAGCTTTTGAAACACTCCATAACTGATGGCTGTAGCCTCCATCAGTATCAAGTCTCCTGTTGCTTCGGGAGGGAGGGCAGCCAGAAGCAAAATAAAAACTCCTCTCTCACTTCTCCTGCAGACTTGAGTCAATGACCTGAGAAGACCGCAGATAAAGCTGGGGAGGGGGAACGAGATAACGCTAACAGCCACAGAATCTGAACAGTGACAGAGGCTATCACTGTCAGAGGCTGCACACTGACCCACGCTATCTATCACATAGAGGAGGAGGAGAGGAGAGGAGAAGAGAGGAGAGGAGAGCATGAAAGGACAGGAGACAGTGGAGAGTGGAGTTAAAACATTGGGAGCTTAGAAGAAGAAAAGAGCACAGGAGATGAAAATTAAGGAGAGATCACATGAGCGAATGAGAGGGGGGATGATGAAAGAGAGGGAGAGCTGGAGATCTGAGACGAAACCAGGTAAAAGGTCGAATGGAGGAGGAGAGAGTAAAAGTGAGACAAAGGAGAGGAGAGATTTAAGAAGACAGGGGAGGAGAGGAGGACAGAGCAAGGAAGATGAGATATTTGTGAGGAGGTGAAAGAAATGGAGAAAGTAGAAGATATGAAAGTAAATGGAAATCTGATATACAGGTGGACAGGTATTGGGGATGCAGTTGTGAGAGGAGCACAGGAATGAAGATCTCTCAAACTGCACCCACTTGTTTTTTTTAATTTTTCTAATTTCTTTCTTCGTCCACCATTAGCTCCACATGACAGAGCATAACAGCAAATTAACAAGTGCTCAAGTAGACAAAATATGCCGAGCTCAGTATCCAGCTGCAATGTCCTCTAAGTGGAGAAAAACAACATTGTAGATGTAATGAGGTGGAACTTGGACGGGTCACAAATAAATGCTTCACTTCAGCAGAGCTGTTGTACAACACAGCTGACAACGGCAGATTGGGAAGTCAGCACTTCAGGGCCACATGTTTTCTGAGACAAAAAGTTTACGAAGACGTTTATCTGGCAGAAGACAAATTGCCACCAGATGCGTCCTGGATATATGGACCTCTGTTAGGAGAAATCCCGAGCTTTTTATGGCAGACAGTGACAGCTTAGCCCTCGCGGGCAGCTGTTTTTGGAGGGTCTGACTGCAAGAGACACACGGTGAGCACGACCTTCGTCAGATATTACAGAAGATCAGCGCTGCTGATCAACACTTTGCGGCATCGCAAACTTTATTGCTCCACCGTCGCCCTGAGCTGTGGATCAGCTATTTCAACAGACGACATCCAGTTATACCTTAAACCAGCAAACAGCAGCTGTATGGGGTTTCTTTGTCACAGCTGGGGACGCAAGGCTTGAGCTCAGCGTAACACAATTAAGACTTTGGTTTTGACTGACACTTGATGGCTCAGAGTCATGACTAACATGAGGCTTGGCCTGAGACACACCGAACTAGAAGAGAGCAGTCAGTGGAGTGCTGACCTCCACCTGGTGTGTGGGGTCATGTGGGTGGAGAGAAGGGAGTGCAGGCTTGTCTGTTATGCTGTGTCTGTATTAGAGAAGTGGGCTGAAGGGGAGATTATATGCAGCGTACATTATCAAGGTGTAACTGCAGTATAGAGAAGAGGAGTGTAGATGAGGCTTTATGGAGACAATTCAAGAGTGTGCAAAACTAGCTGTGTGTACACACACACACACACACACACACAGACACACAGGAACAACTCCCACACACCTGTTTTGTAAAATGTCAATTTCAAACGCTAATGTGCCTGCAACAAGATTCCAATCAGAAGCTGTTGATCACTTGTGATCACCACCGACCAGCAAAAAGGAAGATAGGTAAGTACGATGCAAAATTTACTGCAGGCTTACACACACACACACACACACACACACACACACACACACACACACACACAGCCAATGTCACGGTCTCCTCCTGGATTACATCTGGTGGACATTCTGACACACTTGAGAACTGACTTTCCTTCAGTACCCGAGACTTGAATGTTGCTCTGACTTGATTTAAACATGACTTGATGGATTTAACACGTGCCTTTATACACTCTCTGACACACTGAAGACTTGGCTTCCACTTGCTTTGACAGATTTGAAACTTGAATTTGAGCTTGCCCTAAAGGACTTGAACTCAACTGAAGATGTACTTTGAAAGACGTGAGCGCAGACTTGGACTGGCCCCAAAAGCTCTAAAACAGCTCTGGTCTGAACAGAGTTGAGAGGGTCACCTTTTTCATTTGGGATGTCCAGGGTCCCACTGCCAAATCACATATATGATAGGTGGAAGCTGCAAACACTGAATGATAATGTGACTGAAACAGTTGTCAGTGGAGAGGAGGTTCATCATTCAGGGTGAGGCCAATGATTTTGATTACATTTATTCTTAATTTAATTTTTGTGACTTCCAGCTCTCCAAGGAGATAGCACCTTCAAGAACAAACTATATCTCATCAGCTTGTTCAGTTGTTCTCCTCTCCTAGGCACGGTGAGGCAGGCTTTACTGCAGGTGAAATTACACCGTTATAATTTCTCTTATAAGACATCTGGTGTTAGAAAGTTCAGATTAAAATGTGCCAAGCAAATGTCAGAAGAGGCCCACCTTTCCTATTTGAGTAAAATTCCAGTGTCACCTCTGATGCATCAGCAAACAGGTATAAATCAAAGCACCGTACAACATCAACAGCAGCGGCGAAGCAAAGCCAATCCCACATCTGGAGAAGTGTGCCGTTCTGTGGGGAGAGTAGTAATAACCCTGATTAGTTCCAGTGTTGATGGCTTCTTATGGAGCTTCCAGGGGAGAGTTGAATAGAGATGGAAATCAGGGCTCAGCTACGGATGATTATCTAGCCACTCCAGATCAAAGATTTCCCTCAGTCTCATCACAGAGGATAAAGAAAAGATCATTTCACCCTGCACTACGACGCTACCTGTGTCTGTTTTATTGCGAAATTGTGAAAAGAGCATCGGGGCTGCATTTGAACAAACCGGCATCACACAGTGGCGGCATGTATCTGCATATGTGCAGCCTGACTGTACATATGGTTATCGTGATGAATGGGGCGACACGAACGGAACCACCGAGATGATTTATAGAAGAAAAAATCCTTCTGAAAATGGTTATTAGACTATGCATGGAGCTATGATTATTTAATGAATTAATTAATGAGGGGCCCGGAGTTGAAAAAAGTGCAAGAAATTACAGCATAATGTGTTAATAAGAACTCCGATTTCCAGCCAGAAAGAGGGTCACGACACTGCTGAGAAAGCTGTGGAGGAAGCAGAGTGAACCATCTGTGATTTCTCAGGCAAGGTGTCTATGTACAGTAGGTGCGTGGGGGGAAATGCCATGAACATGCCTACATGCATGTGACTAATATCTGTGGCATTTCTTCAACTCGCAGCATGTCGGAGTGGAGGAGCTGACATGTTTGTGAGAAGTTGGGCCGCGCTTGTGAATTTAGCTTGAATAGAAGTTTGCACTCTCGGTGAGGTCTTTGAACAGCAGCTTCACTTCACTTCTGGATAATAAAACATATTATTAGAGCATCGGGATGGAGAAGAAACAATTACAACAGACGCATTAAGACTGCATTCAACATTAACTAGGAGGCTAAAGTGAGGAAGTAACTAGCTGTGACACTACATATGGCCATGAAATTGGAAAAATATAACAATAACAATTCAATAAATTGTCTGAAATGTAGATTACTCTAGCTACACGTCCTGAGACTGGCACTGTTTCCAGCCACCAGCAGTACAGAGGGTTTAAGTGTCAAAGCACTGGCAGCGCTGCCCATACTGAAACTCATGACTGGTGCGACGGAGCAGACTGTATTTGTTGGTGTCATCTGATCCCACTGTCTTTAACAATTTCTCAGGGCAAGCAGATGCCTGTGAATATGGTGTGCCCCCTGCTGCGGGTGTGACTAATGAAAATGCTGTTAAATGTATTTTTGAGTTTCAAATTAAGCTACAGTTCAAATGCATCCAAACACTTTATATATTATACATAGAGCAATAGAGTTTTTCTATATGCTACAAGTGTTGCTGGGGTTTGGAGCTCCTTTTTCCTTTTGTTCTTCTCGAGCTGAATATGTCTTTGACACATGATGACCGCAGGAAACACTGTACTGGTTTGAAGAGTCAAACAGTTTACAACGATTGTTTCCATCAGGAGGGAGATTAAATCGTGCAGTCTGCAAATAAAGCTCTATTTGTGAGCATTTAGCTGATGATATCAACAGAGAAATCTAGCACAGATGGTGTTTAATAAGGTTTCATCTTTGCTCTATAGTTAGCATTACACTGTATGTGTGTGCGTTGTGTGTATGGAGGCATGATTGTGCAGTTCATAGGGTTTAATTTATTGGCTGCTTGGGGTTTTTTTTGTCATTGCAGGCTTCCAGAGGAGCAGGCTGAGGTGTGAAGGTGTTTCCTCTTTTCTCACACACTTGCTAACATGATGGTAAAAATAGCAAACAGGCAAGAGAATAATGCTAATTGAAGACCTTGACTCACAGTGATGCAGCTCAGATCCTAACGTACTGTAACTGCTACTACATAAGGGCTCCACTGATATGCGCTTCTAAAGCCAGACTGATATTTTTGACATTGATCTCAGGTAATATTAAATCGCTTTCAAGCTGTTGAATAGAATCAAAGCCATTATACCAGGGGTGAAACTTCTAAAAGCACTTTTGACTTTTATTAAGAGTAAAATGACTGTGATCGGTCTGACTCGGTAACAAAAGGAAATTCTATCTACACTTGTGAAATTAATTAGACTTTTTCCAGAAGGGATCCAGTATTTATGACCGGCATGTATTTTTGACCTGAGAGACTGAGAGTCACCTGAGGGCTCCACCTTTGCCTAAGAGCAAGTTTATTTTCAGAGCTAGTTAAATGTTTAAAGACAGTAATGCCTAAAAGCAGGAACGATCCCACTGAGATTCCAGCCTCATTTACAGGTGAGACCGGCTCAAGGCAGCGACACAGGCACGCAATCACAGACAGGACAGGACACAGCAATAAAGAGCATCAGACAAACTTTTAAAATAAATACTATAAGAATAATAAAGTAACAATAACGTTTAGTCCATTTTTCACTTTCCAGCCAAAGCTGCTAACTCACTCCGAGTTACTCGTCTTTTCATTTTAGTCTTTTTCTTAGGTCATTCTAGGAAACAGCATGCGTGTTGCTTTTTCCACACAGTTGGAACAGAAAAGAGTCTTTTGACCTTAAACCATGCTGAAGCCCACACACTGGAGCCATAAAGACCCATAAGTAAGATGGAGACAACCTCGGGATGGCCTTGTAAATATATGTCAGGCAGTGAATTGATCTCTGCATATAAAGACATGACCATCCAACCACAGCATGCAAATCACAGAAATGTGTCATAAATTTGCTAGCAGTGTTAAATCCTCGGGCGCTGTGTTTGGGAAAAAAAAATGTGTGTGATGTTTTCAGATGATATGAGGATAGTCAGTTGTTGGATAGAATGACGCTGTTGGAACCTCACTCGGTTCCAACAGGACCCTGCTCCTGTTTCCTGTATCCAGCATGTAGTTTCCTTCATCAGGGAACACTTTAAGGATTTCACAGCTGAGATAAAACTCTCTTGATATCTAACAGCTGCTGAATTTGATCATGAATATGCATAACAAAGAGGACCTCATACAGATCCCTGTGGTACACCTGCAGTCCACTATCCTTTTCATGCATGATCTGCTTTTAACAATCACCTTTTTATTCTGCCTGAACTTTGCCATAACTGTTAATAAGACCCTGTGTGGCCAGTTACAAGTTCCAGCAAGATTCATCACATATTCATTATCGTATTATATTCATGATCTTGTCTGGCAATGGCGTGGACACCTCAGGTGACCTTGCTAAGTTCTGACATCACTGGGATTGCTCAGGCCATTTGCTGCTCGTTGAGATTTTGAGCTTTCGATAAATCAATAACCAGAGCTACACAACATGGTTTCCTAGCCGCAGACTTAATTATACCACTCATCACCTTTACACCTGCGGTAATTGTGCTACGCTGTTTTCGTCTCAAGACCAGCTCACTCGCTAGGTCTCTGCATTTTGGCCAGTACGAGGAGTTTAGAAGAGAATCATCAGTCCTTTCAGGGGGTGGTTCACTTCCTGGGCATCACTGAAATCCCTTTATTTCTGCAGGTTTGTGCACAATGCCAGCACATACATTCATAAAGCATAGGGATATCTACACAGCTGTGATCTGGGTTGTGACATGGTATCAAGTATAATCTAGAGTGTTCAGTCTGCACAGGATTTGTATTCTAATGCTTATAAATACCTTTGTCAAGCAGCGAGCCCTGAACTCAGTTTCTGCTTGGCTGCTCTCTCGACAGTTGTCTCCAGACAAAAGGCAGCATGTAGCACCTCACCAGGTTTTTATACCTTTGCAGCGGGAATGATTAAGTGATCAGAGAGTTTCGTCAACACTTCCGGCTCTCACAAGACTGCTGTCATTTCACTCATGAATGAGCAGAGAAATAAACAGAGGTAAAAATACATCATTTTCTCTGTTTGGAATGAATGTTGTCTCACGTCGTGGCAGCAAACTATCCAACCACGCTGCGCGCAAGTCCTTGACATTACCCATGACATTACAAAATTGGAAGTTTAATTTCTCAGGTGTCCTGGTGCCAGCATGATCCACACCGCATAATGTGAACTGTCTTGTGGAAGCAAATGCCTTGTACTAATCAAAAGACCAAGTATAGATTCTACTTTTGTCACTAAACAAACAACAATAAAGCATCTTGCTGAAATTAAAATTGACCAATTGTTGACCAGACACTTCTTCAGGAAAGGTGACATTGATTGTCAATGCCGTACAGAGCCATTATACATAACTGTTACAAAAAGGTTTTCAACCTTGGCAACCATGACATTTAACCACTGCTTGCTTCAACAATGCCATAGCAATCTAAGGAATGACTCTGATTGCCTGATAATGTTGTTTATCACAGTCTTCTGAGTGTTTAAGTGTCTTTCAGCTCAACCATTGTCGGGCTGTTTGGCTCAGTCTCAACACTCCCTCGCCTTGTTTCAGGCAGCAGACAGCAGACAGATGTCAGTGAGTTCTGATAAACCTACTGTACACTACCTGCCCTGCACCAAGCACCAGACACACACAGTGTCCATTTGATCACCATAGTGGAGCATACAGCAGCTAAAGAGAAAGACATGTTTTCTCAGGGGTTGGTAGAGACTAAAAACTGAGCTGGGAGTGATAATGGACTTACATCAGGCTCCAGAAACTATGCTAATGTTCCTGCTGGTGGTATGAAATAGGCAACTGTCTTCTAACAAGTTCAACACAACAGCTAATGTTTTTAGTACTCTGTTCCACTGGTGGAAAAACAAAATCAATGAAAGTTGCTTTAAGGTTCGTGAATGATTCCAATTTATCACTGAAAGCAGAGAATGTCTGAGCTGGGAAGATGACTAGTCTCGCAATTAGGTACAGCATTCTGTCACAGGTATTCTGCACGTCACTTTCAACACCTACATCGGCTCTGTTGGCATCGGACATGAATAACATCCTTGATATGAGTAATCATTAAAAGCAATCACCACTACACAGCCATTCAGAATGAAACATGAGGGCTGAGGCGTGGATGGAACCATTGAGGCTCTTCGTGGTAAAGCTTTGTGGCTGTTACATGGTTGTCAACCTAAGTTCCTGTCTCACCCCGCACATTGACCAAGCCTCATTAAGCACCCTTCCCAAGCTCCTTGTTTAGTCCCTAATTAGGAGAGCCAATGGTGTTGCAGGATCTGGTCAACCTCCAAGTCGCTCCAAGCAAAGATACTCTCCCCACAGCACTGTCGGGGAGCCATTAGGAACTTTTAGGACATGGGATATTGGCATGTTTCACCTTTAAAGTCCCTATGTTTCAGAGTGTGTGTGTGTGTGTGTGTGTGTGTGTGTGTGTGAGAGACTAGCCTGTCTGCACTGACTGATTGCTGTGTATTTAGTCCAAAGCATGGTGGGTGTCACTCACAAAGCGATCTGTGGAGCTCAGAGGCAGCAGAATGGCGCTGTCTGTCTATGTCACACTATGTGTCTACAGTCCCTCTCTATCTCTCCTTTAATCCATCTTCTATCGTCCCGCTGACTGTCTCCCCATCACCCATCTATTCATCCACCCTCTTTCAATGACTCCCTCTGTCCCCCCCCCTAACTGTCTCCTCTCCCTCCCTCTGATGTCACAAATTCAGATATGAGGTTCTCTGATAGCACACAGCCTCGGACACTGCGGCCTTGTTTGGAGGGGAGCGATCAGAGGATGAGAAGATGGGGAGAAGGCGAGTGAGTCAACGGCACGGGTATTTTCTGAGGCAGCGGGAGGATGTAAGATGCAGAAACAAAGGAGGACATCTAGGTTAAAAAAACATGCATGAATGCCTCTGAAAAGGCCTGTGTTGTGTTGCCGGCTTGTCTCATCCCTGTGACTCTGAGCCAGCCGTGCCTGTCAGGGCACTACTGTTGAGTCTATTTCTGTTATCTGCTCCCTTTCTTGCGGATAAAACAGTTGACTGCTAATATCCGTACCTGGGGGCTGAGGGGGAGTTCTCAGACCCTGAACCTGGCACATGTCCCAGAGATGCATGTGTTGTCATAAGAGCAGACAAGTCCTGTGCACTTGACTCAGAATCTTTGTGTCGTGTCAAGCCTTACACCGATTTAAATGGCACTGGCGAAAAAGAAATTGTGCTTCTCTTGCAACAAAACATCTTTTGTGAGCATGTTATTTCTCTGTGGCTTCACGTGTTTAGTCAAATGCACAGAATCTTGATGTGGGTCTAATGTCTGGAAGGCCTCAATTTGAGCATTTTAATATTAATGAGGGGTCAAAAATAAGTTCAAACAACTGAATCACTGTGACGCTTCGGGGAACGCAAACAATCCATTTTATTTTTCCGGGCATCACAAACCGCAGTGACATCGGTCAAAGGTGGTCCCGCAGGTTTTTATATGACGGGAGGGGTCAGCTGTGTCACTTGGAGACAAAATCTCTGTTTTTGCATTTACCTCTAAGGAGAGGGTGAATCAGCAAAGGGGAAAGAAGGTTTGAACTGTAGATACCAGACAGAATACACAGAGGGGCAAGAGATATCAACATGGCAAGGGCACTTTTAATACAATTTGACCTTTAAATGCCTAATGTATCTGTACCTCTGTGTAAATATGCACAGTTGGGCTTCTTTAAAGAGCTGCTAACCTAACAGAATTTCATTAATCTCAGTGTCAGTAGTTTTTAATGTCTCATATTAGTTTAAACTTTCTTTCTGAGGCATTTATGCAGTTTCTACACCAACCATTGATTTGAGATTAGAAATGTTGGTGTCGGCCACTGTAACGACATAATCAGTCACTCCTGACATCTCAGGTTTGCTTCTCTTTCATTTTGGGTCTACAGGCAGCTACGTATCTTCCTGTAAGAAGGCATATATGTATCAAAACGTTAATGACGCTAACAGCTGTGGTAATGTGAATGAGGTTACCACAGTTTGCTTTTTTGACACACGTGCCCTCACCTGTTGCAATATCACACTTTACCAAAAATATATTGTATGATCCTGCATGCTGAGCTGTGTCTCCAAGTAGGGAAGCCAATATTATACCTCTGTGAATCAAAAATGATCCGTACAGCGCATAAGCTAATGGAAATCTAACCTGACTTACCCAAGGGATGGGCTTATGTGCTTTTACAGCGCCCCCAATAGCATGATCGGGTTACTTGAAAAGGTTTAAGGTTGGACTGAATTCTATCTAAAGTATTTATGTGCTGTCACCCACGAAAGGAAATGCACAGGGAGGTAGGCTGTTTACATTTTCCAGCCTGGCTCTAAATAGCAGGAAACCCAATAAAAATACTGTTCTGAAAGTTTTCAAACCAGCAGCCTCTCCTGTCTTTGTATGCACATGCTGCATGCCACATAATGGACATTAGTGTGTCTTCCTGCAGTACAGGGAGAGATGAGGGAGGCTCCTTGCACCAGAAGGGGACAGTGAATGACAACCCATTTTGCTGCAAATAAGACTGCTGGCCATCAGTGAGTGATACCAAGCTGACTGAAAGTGCGCCACAGCAATAGGCTCAGAGCGGTCCTCTGCCTACTCCACTGCAAAGAAATCAGCTACGTGCCTCTGCTTCCTCCCAAAAGCATCACCGGGCATGATTTCACCCCGCCTCATCACCATCATGTCTCACCCAGACAAGACTTAAGCGCAGTATCCGTGCGTTTCAGCAGGTGAATAATCCATTTAACGACAAGTCATTACACTGGATGTGACAATAAAGTCCTTCTATATGACAGACAATACGGAACGACTTTAAAGTTATCCCTTCACACTTCCACCGACAAATTAATAGACGCGAGTGCATCAAAATATGACAAACTCCGACCAAATCACACGCCAGGTTTGCCCAGATACGCACCCCCCTGTGTTGGCTGGGGAAGCCAAACACCAAACTCTATTCAAAAATCTTGCATTTAAATACAGCCTTGCTTAATGGCGAAGCCTCACGTTGTTTTGAAAATACATTCTTTGAGTTGAATGTCAGCGGTCTTTCCGAACAGCAGGTCAACCGACGAGGGCTGAAAAAAACCCCAAAACGTCTTGACTAAAATTAAAACTTAAGCAATAAGTAGGAGGAACCAATGAAAAAAGTTAAATTGGATATATTTACGGAAATAAATACTGTTGGGTGTGTTTCAACGGTGCCGATTTTAAGAGTTGCGCGTCATTCGCTTATTACGTTCTGTCTGATATTAAACCATAGCAGATGAGCAAAGAATCATTAAATTATATGAATTTTAGATAAAGTTCGGCGACACTGTTTCCCCAGAGAAGCGAGCCTGCTGCCACCCTCAGGGGCAGTCAGAGCCCAAACGGCGACTGCCCATCGACGGTACGACTCCCTCACAACAACCAGTTTGGGTGTGTGAGACGTGAAAAAACAAGGTCGGAACAAATTCAGAACTAGTCTCACGAAAAGTATTACATTTAGCGAATATCAAGCCTCTTTTTGTTAATTTTGTCCCAAAGCGGCTACGTTCGGTGCCAAAATCTGCACGCACCTCTCCAAAACAAAACGCAGAGGCAACACAAAACAGTGTGCTGGTGGCATGTGTGTATAGTAAACTCGACTGTGAGCAGCGGTGTCAGGGGGAGGTCAACATGATTCGGGTGAAAAAGATCGAGAATTTACCTTGAGTAAGTTACCAGTCCCTTTGATGCATCCTGTCAGTGGCCAAAGCTTCACGGGGCATCCACCAATTCCAAAAGCCTGGAGATAAGTCCTAGGATAAGTCCACAAAACGCATAATTAAAAAAACGGAAATTCCGCCTTACGTTGTTGGAAATAAATGTAAGGTTTCTGGGAGAAGAAGAGGAGGAAAACTCGGAGAGTGAGTGAATGTCCGTTAGTTCCGACTGTGTTTCCAGTGCGTAAAAAGGGTTCAGAAAATCCCGAATGAATTCACTGACTGCTATTTTCTTACATTGTTCCCAAATGAAACGTCCTCTGCTCCTCAGTTATTTGTGAAGGGAAAATCCTTTATTTAAGAAATAGTTCTTGTGTCTGTTATTCCAGAAAATTTGAAATTTGGCTGAAAAAGTTAATCTCCGAATCTGAAATCCCCCCTGTCTTCAGGTTACACAGTCTTCCAGGTGAATGTGAAGGTTTAACGGAGCGGCAAATCAAAGAGGGCTCGCGCGCGTCTCTGAAACCGCCGTCCCCAGCTCGCGGCTCTGGAGCGTCCTTGTCTGTCTGTGTGTCCGCGCGCAGCAACAGCCGGATTCCTTATTTGGAAGCCCGGGGCTCGCGCTACTGTCAAGAGAGTCAAGTTATAGGCTACCAAAATGACTTCCAGCGAAATCTTTCAAAATAAAAAGCACAATTTAGACACGCGCTGCAACGCCCCGAACCCAATGATTAAAGCGGCGTCTTAAAACAAGAATAATATCGCTTTCACATTAAATATTCATTACATAAAAATCGAAGAAATACTTTTAAATCCCAGTAGCCTATAACTGTTTCTGGTTACATGTCTATTGTCATCTGAATTTTCAAACGCCCGTTAATCTCAGCAAATTCATATAGTAAAAATGTATTAGATGAGATATTAGATATTGGGTTTGAAGAGCTCTGGAGCAATTTATAAAGAAATGTAACTTAGTATTGTGCTATGTGTCTTTTGGCAGAAGGCAGAGCATATGCATCTGCCCCTGAAGACAAAAACACATACTGGAGCCAGCTCTTGCCATGAGCTATGGTGGACACCAGTTCGAAATGTCACACCTGCTCTTGATTGTGTTTAATGTAATATGTATATATAATAACTTCTTATTGTTGCATTTTATGGTGACACTGAAAAAGATTTAAAAGAAGAACACTACTCAAACCACGACGAGCAAACAGAGGCTTCCCCGCTTTTATTTTGAAGGCAAAATCGTCCAATTTCCTGCCAGATTCCGCTTTCATTGCGTTCAAAGCTGAGGGGGTTCCTCTCAATAGAAAATTCACCCACCAGCCCCCTCTTCTGGAGTCAAACAGCGTCAATTGGATGTTCTGTCAGGTCTGTGGCACCACCTACATTTACCACACAAAGAGGAAATGTTACAGAATAAATAGCCACAGCACGGTTTTTTCTTTTCTTTCTTTTCTTTTCTTTTTTTTTGAAAAGCATTCAGGCAGTGTGGTTAATTCAGGGAATGTAGCTGCTCACACGCTACAAACAACATTCAGTCAAGTAGGGATGCACGCTGCTAAAGACATCTGAAGACAAGGATTCAGTCAGGAGATATAACAGCCAGCAACTGAAATACAAATTGCACACGATGAGGACTGATTAATGTGTTTTAACACTATATACCCAATGTCTGATTATTTGTAGCCAAAACCATATTATTATACTATTTAAATGAGCGTGAAGAACTCTTTGGAATAGCATTTAGAGAAATTAGCTCATCAATGAAAATGAAATGGGGTTTTTTTTCTGATTGCAGGTTCAAAATGTCTCAGGGAAATGAGCTGGTGCTGAAAAGTAAATATCAAAATTAAATTCTTTTTTTTTTTAGTTGATAAAATAAATATCAAATATGAAAAAGGGGATTTAAACTAGATTTTGACACAGGGCCTCACTCTAACGCAGGGTCTCATGGTACGAATGCAGAGGCCATCCTGAGACAGATACAGAGACCTCTGTTTTTCTGTTGATTCCCTTTCTAGCTGCGATAAATCACAACGTTTCTTTTTTTAATTTCTCACTTAAAATGTGGTTTTATGGTGCAAATATGTCCACAAACAAAACACAAAAAGAAATGTATCAAATTATTAGAGACTGGGATGTGTTATACTTTCAGTTTCACCACAGATGAGGAGGAGGGTGAGCTCTCTTCTCTCTAACTCCCCACCAGATTTCTTACTTCAACTCCCAGTGACGCTGACTCAACAGCATCACTCAAGGACATTTATCAGACTTCACACAGGTACCTCTGGAGACACTAAAGGCTTCCTACAACTTTTTTTTTCATTATGCAGGAGTACTCCCCGACACCTGTAGACAGAATTTGTTGTATAAATTTGATGAAGTTTCTCACTAATGCAACTATAATTTGTGCAATTTTATTTATTTATTTATTTATTTTTGATTTTTCATTTGTTTTCAACAAAGCCTATAAAGACATTCCGACTTTGGCTTTGAGATGCTGACTGAACGTTGTCTGATCCCTCCTCCCTCCTCTCCCTCATTTGAACTTATTTTCATAAAAACAACTACTTTGTGTTCTTCAGTGGTGCAGAAGTGTGTAGCAAACACTTATTATAAATTACAAAAATGCTTGTATTACCCGTGAGCGTTTTCCAGCAGGAGTTTATATAACCGGTTAGTATCATTTTGGCCACATGCTGAAACCATTACGCCATATTGGAAGAGATGGAGTGTAAATAATGTGCAGCGATTTGAATCTCACCTTGAACAGAAGTGCGATTACTGTCATAAGAGACAGTCATCAGTATTACATCATGCGCTGTCATGTGGCCCAGAGGTGCAAATGGAAATACGCCATCACCCTGCTCTGCTCACCAGGAGGAAGATTCCTCATGGCAGCACGCCGGGACACCCAGGTGATTATGTTCAGTACAGGGGTGGTTCAAAGATGGAGTCTCCTGTCAGCATGAAGAAACCATGACCACCCAGGCAATGCAGAGACAGTCACTTCATTTCACTTCTCAGTTTGGTTAAAATACATTAACAGTAATGATAAAACGATGAAATCCATAGTTTGTAAATCACAATTAAACTTCAGAATACAGCTTTCATTAATGCTTTTTGTATTTTAACATGTCAAAACGTGACGTGACAAAGGTTTCTTTGAATGGTTTTAATGTATATCACTTTGCTTTAGTCATCACGCAAGAACTGACTTCCCCCCCTGGTGGGAATGTTCCCCCTGGTGCAGGCCTGAGGGAGCTGCCAGGACAGCTCCACAGTAACTGCTGATGACCACATGATCAGGACCATGGAGAGCTCCTCTGCCTGCCTGCTGGCAGACATGAGGCTTGTTATTCACCACAGTAACCTTTAAATCACAGTTTTCTTACTTTTATCTATATTCATGTGTCAGCCAGCATCATTACTGACTCAGGAGTGTTTTATACATCAGTTTGATTCATTTTCTATGAATCAGCGTGGCCTCTGACCGACGCAGAGTTTCCAGAATTTTTGTACAGAATTAAATACCTGTGTAAATAACCAAATGAACCCATGAAGAACGTATTCAATTTGCTGTTGAGGAAAAAAAACCATACAGAAATACAG
Organism: Datnioides undecimradiatus; assembly: GCA_008933995.1. Classification (NCBI taxonomy): domain Eukaryota; kingdom Metazoa; phylum Chordata; class Actinopteri; order Lobotiformes; family Datnioididae; genus Datnioides; species Datnioides undecimradiatus. The sequence continues at coordinate 37,554,901 of WARS01000046.1, read as the reverse complement.
AAAAAAACATGGCTGATGTACTTCCAGTAGTCATATTGCAATAATGTGTCAAAGGTCTGCAGGTTGTGTTTTATCTGCCACAGCATTTAGAAGTCAGTGGAACCATGATTATGATTATGATTATGATTATGATTATGATTATGATGGTATGTATGTTGTATGTTTGTGAAGCAAATCCGCTCTGCACAGGAAGTCTGTCAATTAATGTAACTTTGCTCCATAATGCTGTTTTTACATTTTAACAATTTAGTGCATTACAATACAATACACTCCAATACAGTAGGTGTTAATGGGTCTCCAAGACCCCCCTGCCCTAGACCAGGTAGAAGGTAGAAGACATCCCTATTCAAAAATTGGGTAAAAGCAGCCCCAGCAGCTCAGGCTCTCTGACCTCCTCTCAGCACACGGAGTTGGAGTTGTCCTGATGCAGTCTCTATTGAGCTCCGGCTCTCAGTCCCAGCCCCTCATGTCAGAGGTGAGTGCAGCAGTGGTCAGTGGCGCTGCAGCACCCTGACCCTGGATCCTCATTGACAAACCGCAGCAATACTTTGCATCTATCTCCACAGGCTCCTGCTCTTCATGCTGCAGACGACACATATTCAGGCATCGCCCCTCTTCCAGACACATACGTATACACACTTTTAGCTTTGCCACTGGGCATGGCCGCACAGCTGGGAAACCCTTCTGATGTGAGACCCGGAGAGATCTGAGAGGCTTCCAGAGGCGGGAGCACAAACAAAACCTTCCTCTCTCACTCTCATTGTCTCCACTTCAATCAGATCCACACAGGCACGTACGCGTGCACGTGAGGACACGCACATGCACACATAAGTCCATCTCAACACCACTTAGCAAACTGTGCTGTCAGGTGTACGTATGAGCAAGCTGTTTCATCTGAATATTTCATGTTGGGGTTGAACTGGATGATGCCTCCAAACCTTTTCTTCAGAATTATGTCTCCTGATCACTTTAGTTAAGTTTCTTTTCAAGCTGCAGAATAAACCACTGTATCTTGAAATGCTTGCCAACATTTGCTCTTTCTGCTGCACCCATGAAGCAATCAAATTCCTGGCACAATAGGAGTCTTATGCAGCCCCGTCATGAACTGCATTTACAGGAGGCTGAGGGTGCATTTTCCGAGGCTCTTTGTGTTGGAATTATGTTCAGCTAGAGTCCAAGAGCACAGGGATGAGTCTGAGGGTATGAGGGAGCTGCTAACACAGGGAAAACAGCTGTGTTAGCAGCTGAACTAATAAAAGAGCATCTAAAAGGAAACACACCGTCTCCTAATGCCTCACTCTGATGCGGAGGAATTAACGATCGCTACATTCCCAGGAATTCATTAATGCTTGACATGAATGAATATTGCGATCCAGCACCATTTAAAGCAGACAAAAGCCGGGATGTAAATGTTTCCCTTCTTCCTATTTTTACAGAGAAAATGAAGTTGTAATTTTGGGCACATTGGCTTTAATTACCCACATGTTTCATGTTGTGACATGATTTTATGAGCCCGCTCTGATGATGCGGTAATGTTTTGGCTTCTGTAGATGGATGTGGTTAATTGGTCTTTATCTGTTCTTGTGCTTTTGAATCCCACCCAGGCACCGCAGAACCCAGGGGTCCCAAAAGCCGCAGGTTCACTGCATGTCGATGTGCAGTATGTCATTTTATCGATGTCTAGTTTGCTGAGGGATTTGGACAACATAAATGCAGTATCAACAAAGATAACACATAAAACAAAGGCCGTGTGTGGTCCTGCGTCTTTATCAATTCACATCAGGACGTCATAATCAGAGCTGAGCATAAAAAGCAGAGCTGTGATTGTTGACAAACATAAATGATTTATTTAAATAGATAAATGAATAAATAAAAGGAATGATAAATATGATGATCTGACTTCCGGATCAGAGATCTATTGCAGATACAGATGTGCGATGAATTAAAGGAAGATGGACACATGCAGATGCTTCCACAGGTCATTGGAGGTTCACTGGATGCTGGGATGAGTATGAAAATGATGTGAATCATTTGCTATGGCCTTTTTATATTGTGAAAATATATAAAATACTTAAACTTATAATCAATACTGGTCTGTCAAATAACAAAGTGAGAACAATGTAACAATGAAGGGGCAACTTGGACAGAACCTACAGAGTATATCCAGCTGAATGTGCAGCTTCGTGCAGCTTTAGACTGAGTTTCAGATCATTGTTCAGTTGTGCGGCCCCAGCTTCACTGTTCACTACCTGCTCAGCACCACACAGCAGACAGACGCACAAACACAGATGAGCATTTAGCAGTTAAAGAGCTAAAAGCAGGATTAATACTGAACTTCTATTCATCAGATGTCCAGACACATGCTCCAGATGAATGGTAATACTGCTCGGTAGCTGCTGGATGTTAATGGATAAGCAACGGTTTGCTAAATTAGCCACATCAAGTTAAGAGGTGACGGTGCTGGGTTCACAACTGCTTCCTGCTGCTTCCTGCATTAGCCAAAGGGGGCCAAGAAGTGTAAAGCATTAACTACAAGGAGAAAGAGAAATCCAAGATGCCACTCTGGTGCAAAAAATGCACTCTAGTTTAACATTTTACTGCAGTGCTGCAATGAGCTGGATGCTAATGGTGCACAGATCTCCAACACAGGAGTCAGAAGCATGATCATAGCCACACCAGAAAACACACAGTCTCAACCTCCACACCCCAAGTTTCCACTTCATGATATAACAGACACCTGATATGACTTAACATTAGAGTTTTACATTTATTGGGCTCTGCAGAGGAGTTAAATATGAAGAGGACTCCTAAGGAGCCTGGATTCTAACTCTACAGCAGGTAAAGCCCAGTAATAGATTGGTAACTCCTGTTCACAAGATGTCATTAGGTAACTAAGATGGCCTTTGGGTTGTCGTAATAGACACTGTTAACTTCTTGCAGCGCAGGACTAGCAGTTTCCCCTGCCTGCAGCTTTTGTGCTGGGCTCCAACAGGCTAAACACATCCTAGAGCCATCTCTGTGCTGATGAAATTGATATCGATTTTCTTTTGTGACCAGGTTTTACAGCAAACAAGCATATTTCCTTTAAACGCGGCGAGAGTCACGCTTCAAGCTTTCGTGTTCAATTCTGGTCATTTTCTATTAGATAAGCGACCACACTGAAGATCTCTTTTCTATTTGGTTATGTGGATGAGCGCGCTATGCTACAGGGCTCTGGAGACTGCAGAGCCCAGTCATCTGCATTGCACACCATTATCAGACATGACTAATTCAGCACGTGGCCAAAAGACTCTAAATGTGTAATTAAATATTTAATAGGGCCACAGACTACCCGCTCACCTCACACTAGCCGCTCCTGTGAAGCATTTATGCAGAAAAGCACTGAAGCACTCTGGGTTAGCTTCTCCCTTACCTGAACACACTGTAGCTCTCAGGGCTTGTCATCTCTGATGTGGCCCTGGAGAGTGTCCTGTGGGATTTAATAAATGCATGTGAACTTTATACAGAGAAATGCCACCACGTGACCTGCAGTGGCCCATCATCTTCTGCGTACGCATGTAATCTTCCTGTTTTTTCAGCCGCTGTTTTGCCTAAACTGTTTGTTTTGTGTGAACTGTAGTTCCTATCTAATCTCTGGATGCAGCCCCCATGTCATTTGGCTTTGCGCAGCTCATACTGGATAACACTGTCAGAGACATTAAACCCCAATTTGAGTGTGACCTTTTTAGCTGCTTTTATCTAAAGGACTCAGGGAAAGGCGGCCTCTCTCATTGTGAGGATTTCTCCAATAGTCTGCTCAGTAGCTATTCAGAAATTAGCTTTTGTCCCTGCCTAATATATGCCAAATTGTCCAAACCTTACACGGGCCTAATAACCTTTTAAATTTGGATGCAGCTACATTCCCTGTGTCTTTAATCACACATCACACAGTGCTATTTTTAAAAGGCCGACTTTTGTGCAAGGCTTATTTTAAGTGATACATTGATCCTCTGTGCCTGGATGCATTCAGGCCTTGTCGAGTTCGGCGTGCTGAGCTGTGATCTGGCCCCGGTCCAGTTCCACTGTGGCTGGGGTGTTAACTGTGCGGGGGAAGGCTGGGACCATCCAAGCCAGAGAACTCATCGCTGCTCACATCTCATCCCCCAGCCATGTTTCTGCTGAGAGGGGAAGAAAGGGGTGCCAGAGATGTGAATATGTGTCAGCTTATGGAGCGCCCAGTGAATAATGTGATTGTACCAGTGTATGTGTGTGTGTGTGAAAAGATTGTGACTGTGTTGTATCTGCACTCATGCACTGAATGAGGGCAGGCCTATACACAGAGACAGCCACCACAGTGGATGTGTTACCCTTCCTTCATTGAGGAGAACGTGGGGTTTCTACGACTGTGAAGGTTAGCAATTCCATCAACATGATAACATCGGACAAGATGAAGCAGGAGATATTTGCCATGTTGTTATTTAAAGTTTGTGTGTGGGTGAAGAGTTGGTCTGAAGCTGCTTCCTGCTGCATTATCTGGTCTGATATTTAGGTTTTCATGCAGTGTTGGAGCTACACCTACACTGAGGCCGTCACAGTATACTGATTCAGAGCCGCTTGGAGATATATTTTAAAGCTAAAAGTGTGGCCACTGTCTGCTGTGATTCTAATTTCATAATGTAGAAGCTTGAATGAAGCAAAACTTTTGTGCATTTTCTAGAGAGAAAAGGTTTTCTCCTTTAATTAGCTTTTTATAGTCATCATCAGTTATTATAGTCAGTTATCAACATTTGTAAAAATGACAGTATATAAATGGTTCATCTTCAGGGGATCCCGAGAGAACTTAGTGATTTCAGGGCATTCTGCTCATTAGTGTGAGCTGAGACAAAGCACTGATCAGTAGCAGCACAAGAACGAAGGACAGGAGGTCAACGCATCAGAATGAATCCTCTGTCGAGCATAAATATTGGGAGCGTATTCCATTTGAATCCAGCCATTAGTTATTTCCAGATTCATGAACTGAAGCGAAGGACAGGGGTCAGTTTTATCCTGATGGGGGTGCTGGATGAAATGCCAAGGATCACTTAAAGCCCGGGTAATATTTGGAGACACAGTCTGCATGGCTGCCGGGCCCCTATTAACCCCCCATTACTGCTACTGTCAGTGCAATGTGCAGAGTATTTTGGAATATTACGTGGCCCCGGGTCTGCCCTGAGGTACTTATGTTAAAAAGAGACTATAGCATATTCATCATATCAGGAAACGGTGTCTGTACAGGGGTCTCTAAAGAGCCAAACAAACAGCTTAAGTTGATTCAGATCGCTGCTGCTGCTTGAGTTCACACTGTGACCAAGACAGGGGACACATCACTCTCACATCTTTACACTGGCTTCCTGTGCTGAGAACTGATCTCACAATGCTGCTGCAGCAGCTTTATAATGCTCTGAACGGTTTAGGGTCAAAATATGTTTCTGATCTGCTGCAACCATCCAGAATAATGAACCCTGCAGACCCCTCAGATCCTCTGGTTCCAGACTGAACACAGAGAAGCAGCGTTGCATTTTTCATGCACCACATCCCTGGAAAAGTGCAGGTCTGCTGCAAGTCTCTGTTCTGTCCTGTTTGCTGCTGCGTCAGAACTAATTCTCCTGTTTAATCTGTTTTTCTGCATCTCAGTTTTATTTAATTTACTTATTTGACTTACTTTAATTTCTTTTGATATTTTACAAAAAAGTATTTTATGTAAGAATGCCTGTTGTTGAAATGTGCTATATGCATAAACTCTACTGACCTTGCCTAGCAGGCAAGGCAAGCGCCCCAGTGTTAAGTAATAGAGCAGCACCTACCTGCTGTTAGCCAAGGACTCTGTCTGGAGATCCAAGCCCACTGGTTCCTACTGAAGATGTAAATCTTTACAAATGGCTGACAAATATTGTTTCATAGAGAGAACAATAAACCCAGACAGCTGAGCGCTGTAGTTTATTACAGTTGCACTGTGTTGTCGGACTATTTTCAGCTCTGGGGCCTTTGGGAAAGACCATTTTCTAACAACAGTTGATACACTGACCTGCTCAAATACTATGTTAATAATATTAAATAATAATGACAATAATAATAGTTGTTGGTTGCTATTGCCACCATCTCATTGGCCAATCCCTGCACTCTGCTATCAATCAGCACGCCTGTTGCGTCACATCAGGTGGGCTGTTTATGTCCTTGAGAGCGTTGCCTCTCTTGATTATTACTGCTGCATTTTTTCATCAGCGTCCGCTTCCAGCCTGGATACTGCAACACCGCTTTTGAATAAATGATCATTTCCCAAGGTGCTTTGAAGGTCTGCCGAGGTGGAGGGGAATTCGTTCTGATTTCAAGGTGCCTGCTCTCCGACACAAGACCATGGATTAGACGCATGGACCCGCTTGTGCATGCCTCTGTGCCACTCCTATGTATTAAACTGCACACATGCTGTGTATGTTACAGCTCATCTACACAAAATATGAGGGCCGGCAAATCAAAGGCATGTTGGAGTGCTACTGTTCACCTTTGATTTAAGGTCTGGGCGGGTTCACGCAGCGTTGTCCACCACTGATATTAAGGCGGCAAGAAGAAAAGAGAACTTTCTCTACTCAGAGGTGAGATCACACCTTTTTATTTTTTCATGAATCTACATCTAAAATTAAAAAAAACTGAAAAAGTCAGATTTTCTGTGTCCATGTGGCTACAAAAGATAGAAAATGCCATTAATACACAGCTCACTTGGAAGGCTGAGGCCTAGATCATCCCCCTATGTGTGGATGTGTGTCTGAGATGAGGGATTTCAATTCATTACACTGAATTATTATTATGATGTCATGCTTTGCTTACAAATGAATGTAGGTAATTGTGACTGCCCCTCTCATTTCCCGTCTGCGCACAGTTTGTCGCTTGTATTAACGCGCACTCAGTTTGATTCAATGCATCTGTCCGCTAACACATCCAAACTGTTGTCACATAAAAACGAGACCGCTCAGAGGCATAAATCCAGATCAGTCTTTAAACTGTGCAGCTAATTGTGCAGCAGAGTACAGATACAACGCAGGTTCCTTCATCTCCGCAGCTCGCGAGTATGTTTTTCTTTTCTCAATTGTTCTGACATCAGAAACGTTGTTTGTGAGAGATTTTCTCTGAGCCTGCAGTGAAAGTAGTTTTGCGTCAAAGGTCTTTCTCTTCTCATGGAAAAAACACATTTTTAAAAACAACCAAATAAAGACAAAAAATCTCAAATATGAGTATTGGCATCAGATTTCAGATGCTGGTCTCACCTCGACTGGGCCTCCCCGGCTTAAAAACACGGTCTCAGATTCTCAGGCACTTGCTGGCGACTTTAATGCTCAATTTCAGCAGAAGGCAGCTGAAGGGAAATAAAGTAAGTATTAGGTGAGCTGTAGAAAGCTCATTTCCTTGCATCTGGTGCGGATAGAGAGCGCTCAGAGGTCAGAATTAACTGCAGAGTGGCGGCTGTTTACTCCCTCCTCCTTCCTTGTTATATGCTGAGTTTGTTAGTCGGCTGAATTGTGGCTGCGCCCCATTTGGTATTTCCCTCCCTGCAGATTGGAGAGGCAGACTCAAACGTGGAGCACACTTCAAGCGACCCCAGCCGTGTTGGAGGTCACGGCCCTGGAAACTGAACATGTGCTTTATGGGTGCCTGGAGGTAACGTTCACTCAGAGATAACATGATGGAAACATGACCCACATTCAGCAGAACATACAAACATACTGATAAATATTAGCTTTTGTACACACACACTCACAAACACACACACACACACCAATGCATGCCCAAACAGCATATGTGCTCTCTTGCCCAGTTAGATACTGCTCCCCTGCAGCTACAGCATGCAGACAACATTTGATCCCAGCTGTCATATCATTCAGCTCACAGTCTGATGTTTTGGTAAACACACTTGTTTGCCATCACATCTTTAAACCCATTATCCATCTATTCAGCTACCACGCTGCACTGAAAGGTAAGAAAAGTGTAACTAAAGGAACAGTGCAACATTTGGCAGGATTTTATTCACCTCCTTGCTGAGTTAGATGAGAAGATTGAAAACCTTTACCTTCGGCTTAATATGAAACAAGAGCCTGCAGGGCGTTAGCTTGTCTTTGACTGGAGACAAGGAGAAACATGAAACAAATAGGATCTATTATGTCTTTTGTTGATTTTGATATTTGAGCTTCACTGTGCGCAGTTTGACACTGGGAGGCTGTTTTTACTGTTGTCACATCTGCTGTGACATCTGTGTGCACTGTGACTAGTCTGAAAGCCAAGCGCAGTCCAAGCGCGATGAGGAAACCTGAACCTCCATCTAGTTGAATGAAACTCACCTGAAACAATGGTCAGATAGAGATTCTAATCGTGAGCAGCGTGTTCTTAAATGTTTTATCACATGTCTTTGGAGATGTTTAAAGTTTGGACAGAGCCCAGTTGATATCTGCTGTCATTCCTTGTTTTCCCTGTCTTCCTCCATTGTTTCCTTATCCTGATTATTCCTGTTTCTTGCTTCTCTCTTTGTGTTTTGTGTGTGGGTTGCCGTGGTTTCCTGGACTCCCTCTTCCAAACACCTGCAGCCAATCACCCAATCAGCTGTCCAAGGCACACCTGTGTAAAGCACCAGCTCATTCATCCAGGCTCTGTCAGATCGTCCAGTGTGTTTGACAGACCCAGCGTTTCCCTCATTTATGCACGGTTCTGATTACCTCCTCGCCTGTGCTTCAGGCTCCTTTCGCCTGGTCGCTGACTTCCTGCCACGTCCAGCTACGTCATTTTCCTGTCTGAGTCGTTGTATCTTACCTGCTCCGCTCTGCTGTCCCCAGCTCATCCTGCAATCTTCAGTAAACTTTCATCATTCCAGGTTAGCTCTTTACTCTGCTATGCTAAGCTAATCTTCTCCTTGGGCCTAAGATTCATATTTACCATGGAGCATGACAACGTGGTCACAGCTTTGTCATGAATCAATTATGACTGAATTACCACAAGTTCCATTTAAGACCTTCTCTGTAGTTTTTGATCTTAGGATTTTCATCAGCAGACAAACTTGTAGCTGAGCTCTCCTGCTCTGAACTTTCTTCGGATGCCCTGTTCCTTTCTCCCGTTGAAAGCGTGCAGCGTGGACATTAAAAGTGGCTGATTCATGAAGTTGAAATTTGGCGTTATCTTTACGATACTTTCATTTAACTACACCTAACATCCTACATGAGGTGGCAGCTGGCTGGAGGGAGGGGATCTAGGAAGTCAAAATAACCTCATCAAACGACTGATACCAGGTGGCTGCATTGTAATACAGGTTTTTGCTATGGTTTACAATATAAAACATATATTTCTGCATAACATAAGAGCTACATGCTTTAGTCACATGACAGTTCAGTGTGGAATGAGTATGTCAGATATTATGGGTTGTGATGTGATACTGTACTGTTGCAAGTTGATCAGTGCACACAAGTAGCACAAATGTTTCTACAAAATCCTGAGCTCCGTTATGAAACAAACAGCTCAGGTTATTACTCAAAGATTGTTTTTAAAACTGATGTCTCATTTTTTGATTGCTGCTGCTGATGATTAGACAAGAAACCTTTCCTCCTGTTCTGCGTACAAAGTGAGGCCCCCTGATCTCTCACGCTTCAGGTTAGCGAGGTACGGTCCCAAATCAGACGTAGACTTAGCAGAGACTTGGCAGGAACTCTAGTCAAAGAGAGGCTTGCAGACAGCTGTGTAAGCGCAGAGCAAACAGACAAATGGAATTGGAAAAGCGGGCGGGATGCCAGCACACAGGTGCAGAAATGTTCAGACACAGTTGGCAGCTATCAGTAACACTGAGGCAAAGGATGAAAGCGGGTTGCCACTATATAAACCAGGGGTTAATTAGCAGTGGAAACAGGTACGAGTGGCACGGAAACAAAAAGCAAAGCAAAAAGGAAGAGACCTGTTTCCTGTCCTGTCTCCTGTCTCCAGGGAGACTGCTGATGACAGATATTAAAGCAATAAGACAAACAGTACGATAAAGTCAGTACCAGAGAGCTGGTGACGCACGTGATTAGTTTTCAGCTTATCTTACCATCATTTGGGCAGCCCTCAGACATCCAGTTAGAGAGGGTGCTGTATCAGAGCTGCCTTCACAGGTCTGCACCTGGTTTCTCTGCACACTCCAGGTTTTCTTTCTAGGCTTACCCATCACCATCCATAATGGCTGGTGTTCTGATTCCCCCCTGCAGATATTATGTATTAAAATCAGGTACTGCAATTCAAATGACATTTGTCTCATTCAGCTGTGCCTTCATTTTATGGAATGGTCCATCTAATATTTGGCCTTTCACTTAAACCATTTGATTATTTGAGAAAAAGTGGGGAATAAAATCTATTTGGAATATTTTCCATTTGTTTTCAGGTCATTTGTTTTCAGTAAATTCATTTGTTTTACATTTACAGCTTCACGTCGTCACAATTGATGATCCACAAAATAGTTTCAGGCTTTTCGCCAGATGTTGGGCCGTGGCTGCAGGAATTTGGTCCCAGTCAGACACCAGAGCATCAGTGGGGTGCTGCACTGATGCTGGGTGATTGACTGGCTGGCAACTGGCATTCCAAGGCATCCGAAAGGTGCTGCATGAGCGTTGTGTGTCAACCCCCTTAACCACAATATGAGGGGAGCTAAGAGAGAGCCAAGACATGAGCTTCACTTAAATGCTGTAGGGTTGGCTATCGTCTGCTAACTAGCTAATGAGTCGGCTGATGCAGCATGGGATACTCCAGCCAATGATAACAGCAGTGCCACACTGCATCGCACTGAAGAGGTCAGTGACCTTCATCCTGGTAGACACTGATTTTATTCACCTGTTGGCAAGAAGTGTGGCTGAGACAGCTGACCCTGCAAATTTGAAATGCTTTTCACGCACTGGTGGAATTGGTGCGTGAAAAGCACTGGTGGAACTGGTGAAACAGTGAAACCGTACCAACCTGACTTTTACCACCCTGTCTGTCCGACCAGATGGACTTAGAACTAGGTTGGCAGGGCTCTGAAGACATTACACAGAAAATGGCTTTCGGTGCCTCATCCAATTGCATCTGTCTTGCCTGAAAATTCTGGCAGAGCGGAGTATTTCTTGTTTGGCTGGAGATCAATGAGCACATTTGTACGCTAATCATTCAATCCCGCCCTGATTCATTAAAGACTCCTGGCGATCAGAGCTCTCATGTAAACGCCTTTGCCGTACCTGCTCAGTGTAATTAGTCTAAGGTTCTAATCAGAGTGAGCATTAACTTAGTTCAGTCATTGTGGTCATGGGTCATATAAGCACCTGAGCAAGATTGCTCTCAGCATCCAGAGGGCCAGAGCTTTTCTGATAAGACCCCTTGGTACAGACTGTGAGCTGTAAGCAGGCAGAGTTATGCAGAACACTATAATACTGATGCAAAGCAGGAAGATGGACACAAAGAATGCAAAACAGATCACAGTTTATCAGCTAAATTCTCTTGACTTGTGACTTTGCATTGATTTTATTCATGATAAACATGACTTTAGGTCTTTATAACAGAGAACCTACATTATATGGGATACAAAGGGTTAATATGCAGTGGCAGAAAGGGTGAATAATTACCATGTATTCAATAATGTTCACATGTGTTGATTAAAACTGGAATGAATATATCTTGGATACTTTAGGAGAACAGTATAATTACAAGTTGCTCATTTTAGCATGTTGACAAATATTGGGTGATATATAATGAGAGGTTTAGGAGTTATATGCTGGATAAATAGGTCAAATAGGTCCAATGACTTTTTGGGATATCGCAAAAATAGTGACGTCATCCAGTGCAGAGGTTTGTGAAAGTAGTGAGTTTTTCTCTGAGTCCATTAGTGACAGCCAAATGTCCTAAAGGTTTCGACCAATCATCTGTTTCATACATGTGAGTCAGTTTGCATCACCTGCTGAACGGGCTACCTGGCTTGAGTTCAAGGGTAATGGATACTGAACAAGCATGCAAAGGTTCAAACTGAAGCAGATGCAAAGCTCAGTAACAAGCAGACCTTCAGTTCTATATATCCATTAATGAATTGTTTATTTAATAAAATATCACAGAAGATGGTGAAAAGTGTCCAGCATGATCATCTGAAGCCCAGTGTGGTGCGTTCAGGTGTCTGGTTTTATCTTAGTAGCAATCCTAAATGCATCATAATATAAAAAAACATTGGCAGAGGAAGAAATCCTACTGTTCCTGCTTTAATGTTTTGCATTTTTGCTGAAAGAAAGTCTCAAACGATTGATTGATAATCAATACAATTTTTGATGCTGCCCATGGACTAATTGATTGATTGATTGTGTGTGTAGTCATTTTTTTCCCTTCATTGTTTCCTTAGTTATTGATCATTTGGCTGGTGATACATGGCTGGTATTGAAGTGGCTGCTTTGACTGATCAACCAGCCTGAAATCATGCGATGATGCGACAGAGGATATATGTATAAAATCATGTTTCTGGCATCCACAAAGATAAAAACTATGCCCACGGTGTCCCAAAACCATACCATCTCCTTATATTAGCTATTCACTGAATCTGTAATCCATCTGTAGGCTCTAATCTCTCCACTGTAATTGATCTCTTTCTGTCATGTTTACAGAAGCAGTGTGAGGGAGGAAGCCTGTTCTGTGGGCTGCTAGGGTCCTTGTGTCGCTGGGGTCTGTTCACTTGCAAAAACATGAAGCTGTTTAAGTGCAGAAAGTGCATTTGCGAGATCCTAGTGACGGCATAAAACATTACGCAATCAATGCTTTTTAATAGGTGCTGATACCAAATGAGTAGAGTATTGAGTTGTGTATCGAGGTATAGATTACTGTACTATTGATCTGGATGGCTGTAACCCTCTCCACTCTGGAGTCTTGAAGCTCGCTGTTTTGTCTGATCCACCATGTTCTGAAGTGTTCTTCTTCTGTTCCCATCCTCTTCCTTCATTTCTGTGCACTCCCACTAATCTGCAGGATTAAGTTATTCTGCATCTACCTGTATTCTTTGATTATTGCTGAAAGCTTGAGCGCTGAAAACTGGCTGGGATTATCTCCCAGTGGAGTGTTTGATGTTCCCTCTTAATGAGGCTGGCAGCAGAAAGCTGCCTCGCTGCAAACCTTCCCTTTTATGTTGATGTAATGTTGCAGCCATCTTAAAAGCAGTTATTACAGAGCCATCGCATTCATTCAGGCATGTCCACTCCTGCATCAATTTAGGGTCACTCCTGGGTCAAATGGTGTTTATGCTCAGCAGCATTGCTAATAGTTTTGATAGCTTAAGGCAGCGCTGAATATCAGAGAGGCCCTTTGAATTGCAAACATCAAGTCAGTGCAAGATAACACATCCATACTCACACACGCTGCCACAGCATGTATAGGAAATGCTTAATGGATGATACACGGAGCTTAAAGTTTATTGACTGATACGGCTGTGTGTGTGTGTAGTGTGTGTCTAAAAGACTTAAATTATCACATCAAGAGACCCAAAAACTATAAAACCTGCGCTAATTTGCCGTTCTGTTGCGACACCAAGGATGTATTCGGTTTGAAGTTCCAGTACAATCAGGAAGCCACTGCCAAACCTGCCTGTCTGCGCATTATAAAGTAGCTCAAAATGGATATTTAATTCTCCAAAAGACAAAATCAGGATGTCTAAAAAACAGCACTGGATTATTGAATCTTGTTATGCTAATGTGTCTTTGCACAAAATGAAACATTGTGCTGCTAAACTGGGAAAAAAAAACTGGCGTGAAGGACAATGGCCAGCTGTCTTAATATTTGGCACAGCTTCATTGTCCGCTAATGGAAAATGAATTTGTCAAATTGTGTCTTTGTGTTTAGTTAAAAACAAACTGAATGACAATTAGAATCTTTCCCATTTGCGGCAATGCATACGTGGCATGAGAGGCATGTGGATCACAATTCTTTTTAAGTACGTAACCCCAGAGTCTGAGCCACTGGCACACCAGGGTCAGGGCCTCATGGCAGCAGATGGTGTTGAATACCGACTTGTCAAAGTACATTTGATTCATCGCATTTTACCATGCAGCACAACAGTAGAAAAGGGGGTTGAAGTCATTTTCTAATCAGTCGTAACAATATTAATCGTTCCTGCAGTGTTGTAGCCTCTCAGCTCTATTTCTTGGTTTTAAACAGCCTTAGTGTTCGTTCAGCCTCCATGCTCTCATTAACCCTGTGTTCAGAAGGAGCAGGCAGATGTTTTTAGTGGAAAAACTCATTACTGTTCACTTCCTGCTCAGACAGACAAAGTTAACAACTAGCTGGTGAACGTAGAGAAGCATTTAGCAGCTAAAGAGCCAGATGTTTTCAGTGAAATCAAACCAGAGGAGAGATTAATTAATTTGGGATTTATATTCTTTGGGTGGGCGGAAACACAACTCCAAAAGAATGCAAATGTCCGCGTTCGCAGGACGTGTAAACAGAAAGCTATTTGCTAACATGTTAGCCACGTCAACACTGAAAAGAGATAATAATTCAGCTGTTGTGTTTACACAGTGCACTTCCCCCAAGTGGCCGAAGGAACACGCAGGTTTAATTAGTCTCCTGCAGTGTGTCAAAATGACTGACTGGAAGTGTTGTTCTGACTGAAGAAGTGTTTGTAGCATTGCAACGTTATTTTGATTTCTGGGAATGCTTCCCCAGAACACCAGCATCTATTGATCAATTGTGGACATAATGAGCGTCAGGGCTAAGGAAGCCGAGGTGGAAAGGACTGAGGTCATTGGTGCACGATGATTTGGCCAGAAAACCAAAACAGTGACGCTAATACCCTGCGTAGAGATGAGAGCAATGAAGAGAGGGGCAGTCATTAAAGGTGATGATACGCCTGTGGCTCCACCAATCCCAGCAACACCTCTCACACCACAGATCTGAACCTGTAATATGAAAAAATATGAACATTCTTTTTTTTTTTTTTTAAACTGAAATCTTCTTTAATTTCATCTTTCTGCATTATATTTAAGTTGCTCTGTGTTCGTGGCCTAATGAGGTTTGTTAAAGAGGCTATTTGGGAATAATTACTCGCCATATTGATGGTACATTTGGCATGTTCCAGTTAATGTTGCATTTAAATGATCTGTGATCATCGTTATTGCATCCGGTTTAAAATGATATCAGAACGCGCAGCTCCAGATCATCAAGGAGCCTGATGGTTTCCTCCGCCCTGACAAACGAATCCAAGCCAGCCCAGCTGCTCTGGAAGCACCAATAAGTCACGGTTCAATGGCTGACCCTCCAAAGGACCAGTCATGCAAGGCCGAGTGCGTGAACGGCATGAAATAAGCTGGCTGGAAGAATACTGTACGTGCGAGTTGGGATCACTCACACGTTCTCATCTCTCAAGGTTTCCGCTTCATTTCCTCCTCTTGTTTTTACACAAACACGTGAAGTAAAGCTTGAATATGAAATGTTGTTTTATGACTTGAAAGAAAATGAAAAGTTGTTCTGGTGGAACCATATTGATCCAGGGCCTTACCAGAAACTCCTTTAATGTGTTTCTACAAATGCTTCTCTCATCAGATTCTAATGCCAAGTCCAGCCCTCATCAAATCAGCAATTTATTCCACTTTGATTACTTAAATGGGAATAAATTATGGCTGCAAGATTGTTCTGGTCGATTCATATGTCTGGGCTTAATACAGCTGGCTAATGTGATAAAACCCAATCCTCCAGAACAACCAGAAACAGAACAAAAGAAGCGCTGGAAGGCAGAATTCCCGCCTGGTGGACTGTCTTATTTTGGAGCCGTGATCGATTCTGTCATGTTTGAGTCGACGGCCGATAAAAGACTTTGCCAATTTATCACCTTTCACGATGCTGAAAATCAAAACACATGTTGTGAGAGAAAAAAGGTGGGGGGGGGGGCTCAGTCCTCTTCATAAAGCCCAGGAGTGACAGCAAATCCATTTCTGTCGCATGCAATTACCAGCATGCTGATTCGGGGAAAACACTCCTGCTTTATATTTCATCAAGGCCATGGAGGAGCTGAGGTGGCGCTCAATACTGGCCTCCAGAGCGGCGTGCGCGCACACACACACACAAACCGTAAAGATAACTACTAAATGTAGGGACATGTGTAGAAATGCTGTACAAGGCTAAAAGTTAAAGCGTACATCACGGAGAAGAGAAGTCAAATCCATTTTATTTACACGGCGGAGAGAAGAAATAAAGAAGCAGGAGAAGAGAATTGATTGCAGAGCACAGAGCTCCTCCAGTCCCCCGCACCCACTTCTCCAGGGCGCCAGCCAGTTTGAAGTCCACATGTTCTGGTTCTGAGTCTTCCTGCTTTTCCTTTTTGCTAGTTGAGCAACTTCTAAAGTCCAGACCAGACCAAAGACTCGTGATGAGATGAAACTGTTCAAGAGTGTTGAAGGAAAACATGATAGTGATACTTGCAAACTTAGCTGCACCTGTTTCAACAGCCAATCAGCTTGTACTGAAGTCAGCTGGTCAAGTTGGTAGTAAGCTGCCAGCTGGTCAGGTTGGCAGAGTTTTGGATGGAGCAACACCAGCTCCTCTAAACAACTGCACTGTTCCAGGAGAAAACAGGTGAAACTGACAAAAGAAGGGAGGTCTCCTGTCTCAAGT
Organism: Datnioides undecimradiatus; assembly: GCA_008933995.1. Lineage (NCBI taxonomy): Eukaryota > Metazoa > Chordata > Actinopteri > Lobotiformes > Datnioididae > Datnioides > Datnioides undecimradiatus. Next base: position 37,538,278 of record WARS01000046.1, on the reverse strand, counting down.
TCACAGCGTTAACTTGTGTGAATTCCCTGACTGACAAAGCACCATGGACAACTCTGAATTCTCAACCCTCTCCTTTCCGTTTCTTTCAGTAATACAAGAAACGAAACTGTATCACATCGAAGATTCAATCCAAGCTTCCTAAAAAGGCTCAAAAGCAGACTGAAGAGATGTGCAATAAGTTTGGACTTCACGTTTCAGACCAAAGACGAACAAAGTAATGGAAAAGCCTGGTCCTTAAACCAGCCCCAGCCCCGTGGCACCATCCTGAACATCCTGCAACCTGGAACAGCGAACCAATAAATGGACCTGGCTCTCAGCCTCTGAACAGGACGAGCAGCTCTGTTCTGGGCTCTGTGTCTGTTTGTAGCCATCGCCCTGTGTACAATCCTCTGTCACCCATCTGTTGCTCAGTGGGTGTCTTCTTCAAGAGCCCGACCCGATGATAATATCTGCCAATTTTTGCCAATCACAAACATTTCATATGAGTATCAGCATATATGTTTATGGTGTACGCTAATATGTAGATTTTTTTTTTTCTGATTCGTTGTCGTAAATGCGTTTATTCATATCAGTAACTAACTATATAACTAACCTCTGAAACTGTCCTGAGTAATATAACAACCCACACTGGCCAGGCTCCAGTGGCTTAAACAAAGACCACCGGCATCCTTTATGTTTACGTTTGTTGGCCTGGAGGAAGATTTGTTTTCATAGCCAGAACAACATAAAAACATGCAGATATAGAGCCGTGAACATACAGACATAGACGATAAATTAAATCTTGATGTAAACATTCATGCATGCCAGCTCACAGCAGTGTGAGTGAGGCAGCTTGTTCAGAGCTGCTGCAGCAGAAGGGACAAAGCTCCAGCTGAGAGAGCTCTTATCTATTTTAGTCCTTATTCTCCAATCGGTGATGTTTCTTCTGCTTTAGGAGAAAGGTCTGGACCAAAGTCCACCTCAACCCTTCACCACTGAGGATTGACATTGAGTTTGGGGAAGTCATTGTCTCATTGGTCAGCCAGCACTGAGAGTGGTGCAGACTGGACTCACAGACCCGCCCTCCAACCCCAGACATTAGCCTGGACTATCTGACATCTCCCAGCCTGTTGACTGAAATCCGCTGGGGCTCCTTGAGATGGTGAGATGGTCCAGTCTGACAGAGCACGTCACACCACCAACTGACAGCAAACAGGGCGTCCATCTCTGGAAAACTGCGACGAAACAGCAGTTCCTCAAAGAGCCCAATCTCTGGGTTCATGTCATTGGGACTGTGTCCTTCACGGGCTGCCAGGCCTGATTGACAGAATTATAGAAAGGTGTGATTCCAGTCAGGTCTGCCTCCTGTGCAGAGAGGAGAAGTATAATTTGTCTTTTGCTTTTCGACTCACGAGTTTATCTTCATGTGCACTTACTTATCTATTAGTCTCAGTGGTTAAACATGTAAAAGCTTGAGGTTCCATATATTTCCTGTTGTTCTCCTCATGTTTGGATAATGACATTTGGTTTGTACCTGAGAACTCTACTTACTGATTCCCCGCTCAATTTAAAATGGAGCTGGAGTATGATAGTTCATCTGTTGTTGTTGATTATGCTCCTTCAGCTTCATAAATAAAGGGTTTTGATGTATTTCCTCACCAGTACGTGACATGTTTATTATAGCTCTGACTCATTCGTGCAAGACATATTTGTTGCATGTGACCTCTGTGCCTATCAACTCTCTTCCTCTATATAAATGCTTGTTTTAGGTATATTAATTTATCAAAATATAGAAGTTTGTTTATCCTGCATGAGTTTCAATTATATCTCAGAATAAAGTAAAAAAAAAAAGGGTTTTTTTTTTTTACATTGTTTTTTCTTCTTACTGTTAGCAGTGGGAAAACGCTTTGACATTTAAGTTTGGATATTTCAGGTTCTTGATTTGTCATATGTACAGCAATTTCAGTGAAGCGGTTGTTGGCAATGAAAGTCTTTGTTCTCAGGTTCCCTCCAACAACGCACTTTCAAAAGATATAATTCATTACTGTTGAGAAATTAAGTTAAATATTGTATTTTGTTATGTTTTCCTGCTCCTGTCCCATGGTCTGGTTGTGGATAACCGTGCACAGTGCTCCTGGAATGCTTTTCTGGATTGTGAGTCACTGTTTGATTAATGTCACATTAATTTAGAGATATGAACTACATAAAGTAATACTAACTTCGCCGTCTACAGTAATGATGCAGAGGTAGTTACACCACTCATATGAAGCCATATATGTTGCAAATATGATGCAAACTCTTCATATGCAGTCTTTGCATTGTGAAGTTGGGCTCACAGTGTTCAGCTGCAGTAAAATAATGGCGAAATGGGAATAATATCAAGCACATTTTGTTTAAGTGTACAAGCTGCAATGGGTTCCTTCAACACCATTAGACATAAATATATATATATCACCCCATTAAACTTTAATGAAGATTGTATATGTTTAGGAAAACATGGTCAGCCTGCAGGGATTTACTAGTTTCATATGGAGTTTTAATAATAAAGACTCATTGACACTACATGATGTTTGCCTGAGGCTGCTCCCAATGAATCTTTTAAAGTGTTGAATTCTCCTCTAAGCTCTCCTCCAAGCATTTGATCTGCAGCCTGTACCGCCTGTCTAACCTGCTAATATATTGTCAGATGCTGTTGCAGCTCACTGCGTGAGCCAGGTTGACAGTTATTTTGAGGTGAGACATTTTCCTCTGTGGCGTCATCCAACAACAGATTCCCCAACCTTCCACATCGCAGCTTTTAACCCCTGCAAACATCCCTGTTAGGAAATGGCTCTCGGAGGCCGCCGGTGGCCGCACACGCCATTAATTAGCTGCTCCCCTCACTGCAGCCTGTGCAGTCTGGCTCCAGGCTGCAATGATGCATCTATTTATCGTCTTTAAGGCACAATCTAAAGATCTGGCTGGTGCATGATTCATGGTCTTTGTTGGTATCGGTACTGGTCCAGCTCCTTCTTTTGGGGTTGTGATTTTCTCCATCTTGAAGAGAAAACAGGCCAGAGGGTATTTGTTTTTGCAAACTAGGAGCACGAAAACATTAAGGGTAAACTGAAAGCAACAGTGACGAGCTAAAAACAAGAGGCTACATGACTGTTTGGCCTGTGGCTGACGTCCAACATGCGTGAATCTTCCAGATCAGAGTCAGTCAGGGGCAAAAAACTCTGAATGTAAGGGAAATACGTTTGAAATTGTGAGGATGCTGAAGCTCCTTAGTCATGGGTGATGATGGGATTGATACCAACCTCATGTCTGTGCGTGCAAGTATCAAGCTTGAGCCAAGACGCAGCCTCAACATGAACAAAAGTTCAAAATGTACCTACAAACTCCTCTAAAGCTAAACTAACATGCTTTATCTGGTCTGTTTAATCTGAACACTAACCGGAATGTAAGCACTGAGTGGTGGTTTGAGGGGAATTACTTCACAGACTATTTCTTGGCGAATGGCGTCCTGAAATCACTTCCTGTTGACTGCGCAGGGCACTATATTTTCTGTCAGCGTGTGTCACACCTCATAAATGTGGCAAAATTACGGCTGCGTGACACCAAAAGATGGTGAGCATTCATAAGTGTCAGAAGTCTGAATATACAGTTGTCTCAAAACCCCAGAGTGGAACATTTTGAGTCAATAGCAGATGTCAATCAAGCACTCTGATTGGAAATAGCCAAGAAAAAGCCATCACTGAGGACAACTTCAGAGCCTCTAGCTGATGATTCACAGTTGGTTAAAGGGTTTAATATAAAGTATTGAAACTGCTCACCTATCTAAGCCTGACACATGTCTAGCAGCAGCTTGCAGATTACTAAAAATAAAATGGTTGCTCCCCATTCATGGGCTCAGTTCTGCTGTGCTCACTGAGACCCCTCAACGAATCAGAGTTATTATCGACGTAATGAATTACACCTGTGCTTCATCGTCCAAACAAAGAACGACGTCAGCTGGCAGGTCTGGAGAAGAGACTGAGAACCCAAGTCCACACAGACCGTGCCACATCTCTCACGCACCTCACATCACACAGCAGCTCACTGAATCAAAGGGGGGAAAGCACAGTCAGCCAGAAAAGATAGAAACATGTGGAAGTGGGGACTTTCATGTTTGTTTCATGTATTCATTTGAGGAACGTCGCAGTCTCTCTCCGTCACTGCGCACAGATCAGATGTTGTTCGTCTCTCCGGTGAGGCAGAAGCTTGAATGGACATTTTAGTCACACACTTCACGTTTTTCATGATTTATTCACTTAGTCTATTTCCACTGCACCACGTCACACTTTGCTTTCACCCACTGATGAACTGTTCTCAAACAAGTATAAAATATTGTAACATTTGGATTTTTAAAGTGGCTGAAAACACACTTATTATGAGACGTTAGCATTTAGCATTAAACACTTTTAATCTGCAGTCAGCGGTAGGTTTAACATTCTGTTCAACTACATTTTACAACTAAATAAAAAGAGTGTCTTCATCAAGTGTTCATTGGGTCTTGACCCACCTCCTCAGCAGCAAAGTAACACCAGCACATGCAGCACAGCTACCTCTACATCTTTACTTTCTACAAACGTCCTGCACTGGCACTGACCGTCGGTTAGGAGACATAAATTGCGTTTTGCAGAATCATCCAATGGATGCACTCATTTGGGCTGTAGAACGTTGTAATCTCTCTAAAAATGCTGACACCCCTGAGAAGCCGGACAGGGGGAAATTAAAGCACATTAATTAAAAGAATTTTAAAAATGCAAAGGTTTTAGTCTGCAGTTTTGCCAGCAGTGACATTGTGATTTACCTGATTGTAAGGGGAATCCCTATATGTGTGTGTGTGTGTGTGTGTGTGAGTGAAATCGCCAACACCTGGGGGTTTGGCCATCCTGTAGAGATAGCTCAGAGCAGACAGTGTCGGGATAAGAGCACTAGTAGCTGGAATTGTGCTCCTGTAGGTGTGTGATAATGGATGAGGTCCCGGGAAAGGAGAAGCTGGAAAGTCACGGGGTGACACGAGAAAAAAGAAAGATAACTCTGTGTGTGTGTGTGTGTGTGTGTGTGTGTGAAATTTGCTTATGGGAGATGTAGTGGAAAAGGTGAACGTGTGCATGCATGTGTTCATAAGTGCTTTTGTCTGTGTGTTTTAATGCGGAGGTGCTGGCATGGGGCTTTGAATTGTTTTAAATAGGAAGCTCTGCCTTTATGCATAATTAATGAGCTCCCCTTTTTCCAACTTTTGTTAAATGTACAAAAATGAAAACTTTATGAGCGTTTCATGCATGAGAAGTTTGCTAATAATAAATAAGTTAAATGTGAACGTCATGTTGCCTGCTGTTTTACTTCTGTCAAAGAGATGAAACGTCGGAGTTAAACATTAGGATTTAAACATTAAGGGAGCAGAGTAAGGCTGACTCTTGTCATCTCATGCCTCTCTCTTCCTTTAATGTCTTTAAGCAGTGGTGACTCCAGGATTTTTCCAATGGGGAGCCAAGGAGGTGCTGAGTGAGGATGGCAGGCTATGATGTTGTGCACACACACTGCGCAGCCTTTTAAAAACGAATTTATGGAACATTTTTATTTATCTTTCCTGTCAGCCTCACACTTGCTGTTTGAGAGCAAAAAGTAAAGTCCCTGCAGGTCGATCCGAGCCTTGGTGCCCCACATGGTGCTCAGCGCTCAGTGGTTCTACGCACACCAACAGGAAGTTGCGATGTAATTAGACGAGTGGTCTAACTAGCTTTTGCAGTGGTTTGCTTGTAGTTTAACATCATTCATATTCACATAGTCATGCAAACAGTCAAATAACATTTTACCATTTTTTTGTGTATTTTGTTCCCCGACTAACTGACTGATGTTGCAATGTTGCTTGGTGCCATACCCCCACCTAGTTTCTGGAAGACAGGTTTATCACAGGCAGACATTACATACAAAAGTGGAGTAGAGTATTTTATGTTTTTTATGTGTAAATATGTGCAAAACATTTCCAATCAAGAGCCTTTTTTGAAGTGTCTTTAGTTAACCAAATTAGATTTTCCCCTTGGGTAGCTTTGCTGCAGTTCAGCTTCTTCCAGCGTGAAGTAATTGGTAGCTTGCAGACCTGTGCTTTCAAAGTGGCTTCCCCAGCAGTGCCTATGTGTCGTAAAGTGAGCTGCAGTCAGCATCCTGTGGCACCCAAAGGCGTGAGCCAGCTTCATGGCCTAAACAGTGATGCGACGCTCTTGGAACTGAATGCTGAAATCAACACTGAAGCCTGGAAAAGACATCAAAATCAGATTTAGAATAATGTTACTGTCTGAAATGTTCTTTTATTCTATTTTGTCCAGTGGCAAATCTTTGCATAATTATATTGGTAAGCATAGCTATTATGGAGCATTTAGTGGGATATGAGATATGAGAATATGTGTCTCAACAGATGGTGGAGACCAAAACAGAGCTAAAAGGAGAGGGGCTATTCGACTTACGTTCATCAACTGGACCGCACACTTAGATACAACAAAAGAAAAGTGTATAAAAAAATAAATAAATCATGTAATAAAGTGTTTTCGTTGTTTGAGTGAGCTGCTCCTTTAAAAGGCAAAAACAGTGTGTCTTCAATGAATCACGTGAGAATAACATAAATTAAAATGAATATAGCACTCGGCAGCAACAAAATGTCAAAACAGATTATGTGATTTCCATTTTGGAATGTGTGGCTCTAAGGCACGCAGTATACATGTATACATATTTGCATACACACACACACACACACACACAAAAGTGGGACACATAATTGGGAAAGTGTAGACAGCTCTGAGCAAAAATTGCTAATATGAACAGCATGAGCCCAGTGTAATCCAAGCAGCTGCATTTGAGATGGTTCTTCTCACAGTTGCTCTGCACGGATCTGTTTAGTCACATCTCAGCCTCTCAACACACTCAGAACAGCATGCAGAAATATAAAACTGAATACTGACTGCCGTGGCTGGTTGCTGATTTCACAAAACATTAAGGTGACTCCCACCTCTGCCATTCCTCTTCATCACTGCAACAAACTCAGACACTGATCAGCCACTCAGAGCCAGGAGACACCGCCGTGTCAGTAAATACAGTAATAAAACAGTGTGGGAACAAATGATTGAATAAAACACAGCTTTACAAATGTGAAGATGGCAACCAAGACAGACATCACACTGGTTTAAAGGTATTCATATGACATATCACATTGGCAGCCCATTCCTGACGACACATCTAAATATAACGTCATCGACATATTATGTAAAGGTCTACCCAGGGTCTCGTCTTCTGTGGTGCAGCTCTGTTGGACCTTTGTAAAGATGTGGTTACTGGCTTTCACCATCCATGAGTAATGCATGCTATATGTAATAATCTCCGGAACATGTTGTGTGATATGAATTGCACCATTCATCAAACAGTTTCTTAGCATATTGTTGAAATTGAAATCCATACTGTGAACTGATGGTGCTATATGGGCTTCAGAAGTGCTTTACCTATTCAGGCCTTCATGCCCCATGAGGTCCTCGTTGTTTAAGCATGGTTTTAATTCACCCCTTCACACACAAACCTTCTATCAAAAGCCAGTGAATCAACAGCCGACTGTTCCTCATCTTTCCTGCATGTTCTCTGGGTTCAGCAGCCTGTGTTTTGCTCTCTGCTAACACATTTCCTCCCACACTCTGATGGCGCTCGGTGCTCCTTGTGGCTAGAATGTAATTAACAGACCTCTGAGATCAAACTGTTGAGACGATTTTGACTACAGCGAAAAGGGGAATAAAGAACAATAACAAATATCAATATTTACTCAATTAATTACTGTGAGAGAGGAGAATGCCTCCCGTCGGACTGGAGACTCCTGGTGGGTTATCGTCATTGAAGAAACTTACATGCATGCCAACAATTAGTTTACATAAAACCTCTCATCTTAGTGCTGCTGGGGTAACATGACTAAGCCCATCAGTCCTTGCTCTAAGCTCACACAGCATTACAATAGACTTTCAGGACTTCCCCAGCTGAGACTGAGCACCTTCTCTGTCATTCTGTCCTCCTGTTTTAAATGCCACTTACAAATGCGTCACAGGGTGACTTAAAAATCCATTTTACACTTCACATCCTTGTTTGCAGTCCATTCGTCTTGCCAGGATTCCTGTGTTTTGTGTATCGATTTGCTGCTGCCTGCTGTCATGCTCGGGACCAGAGGAGACCTTGAGAGGAGGGGAGGCCGATAATGGAGTCATCTGCTCCTCGTTATCCCTGGTGTCTGGGCAGGACGGGAGGCAGCCGCTGCTCCTATCTGGCCTCACCCACCATCCAAAAACAAAAGATGACAGGCTGTCCTGTTGGCATACCGTGGTACAGTGAGGGACGTGCGCTTTCTTCTCCCCACTTCCCTCCACCTGTCACATGTGCTGACAACTGGCGAATAAAGGCAAAATGTCATGAGAATAAAATGAAAGGAGCAGATGGAGGAGCATCATCATACAGAGCATCAGGCAGAAGAAACAGGGACAGAAGAGGTGGAATGAAGGGAAAAATCCACTGTTCACACCAGGACTCATATATATCACTGAATTACTGCTGCAGAATTATTGATGGCGAGCGATAGCACCAAATCATCACGTAGTCCTAATCCCCTGTAAATGAGACAAACGTGTGTTGCAAGGTGACCAGTGGTAACCCTGAGCTGTCCCTCCCTGTGTGCCACACCCTCACTTAAAGGGAACCTCCACCAATTTGAAATGTCAGACTCAATTTGTCAATTCACCAGTGAGGTTTAGTTTGTAGGACCGGTTTTATAGTTTAATTGTTTGTTGGGTCTGAAATGACCAACGTGAGATCAGTATTCTTGACTTGAAACTGTAATCAAGAACTTTAAAAGATGTTACTGTTTACAAGGTGGAGTGTCTCATGAAAACACCCTTTTAAATGAGTACGTCAGTGATTTAGTAACCCACTCCCATGGCATTGTCAACCTGGTGCATATATTAGGTATACACCGGTTTCATGAGTCTTCTGCTAGAAGCAGCTAATGCTGCTAACTCCTCCAGAGGTGAGGAGCAGCTCTCTTCTCATCCCTTACCCCCAAATTTTTTTTAATTTTCAAACTTGTAGCCTTCAGCCCTGACACTGACTCAAGTGATGTCACTTGAGGACATTTATCTAAATGTATTGCAGCTCCCTCTTGTGACAATTTTTAAAAAATGCAGCCAAACTCCCCCAAACCCTGTCAACACATTGTGGTATGTGAAATCAGAGTTCCCCTTCTCTGACTCAACAGTGTTTTGAGCCATAAGAATTAAAAATGTAAATTTGCATCAAAACAGCCACAAATTATTTTATCCACAATTCAGATGCTGTGATGCACTGTCACTGTATCCAATCAAATGGCATGAACAGGCGATAAAGCTGCAGAAGACAGACAGTGGATGATAGCACTATCACAGTCAGCTGTAAAGAAATAAAAACATTTTTTGGTTTAGAACTTATTGAGTTTCACGTAAATGATATACCATTAAAATGACTAGTTTGCTTTTGATGTTATAAAGTTTATTTCAAATTACAAATTTATAAAAGAAAGTTCAGGACTTGGGTCTTCTCCTGCAAGTCCCTCAGCTTTATGAAAGATCAATATCAAATCTCTATGACACTCTTTGGGGCATCAGGCAGACACCTGTCGGGTCTGAGAACAGAGGTGCTTTCCACTGGAGTCAGTACGGATGGACTGACCGCCTGCTGTTTGAACAGTATGGTAAATGCTGCATGGAATACAGTCAGCGGGTTGCAGGTGAGACTGGGCCTTGGCTCCATTTAGCTCCCGTTTAGGACTATCAGCCGCCACAGTTATGGGCGAATGTTGAAGTGTTGCTTGAGTGGAGTTTATTCACCTCTTTTACTCATTCATTCTTCATCCATCCGTTCAGTATATCCAGTCCACTCAGCCTCTATTGTTCCACTGCACTCCTCAGACATCCCTCTGTGAGTGTGGAACTTATTCCTAAAGGATCCACTGTTAACATTTAGCCAGACCCACCATGCATCTGTTGGTCATGCAGCATTGTGGGTGTGTCTTTTACTCAGTGTGCCCACTGGTTGTGCATTACATCAGTGATTAATTAGCTAGATACAGCAGGTCTTTGTTCCACGACAATAGTCAGTATAATTTATTATTTCCACCCCTGCAGAACACAAAAAGAGAATTCTACAGGCCTGTGTCAATCATGAACTATAAAATCTCAGTAACTGTGTCTCCTCTACTTGAAGAAACACAAAAATGTAAAAAAATGGCAACTGTTGCAATTGAAAAGGTAAAAATGATGTTATGATTCATTTCCAGTAACCATTCAGTATGAAGCACCCATTTTACTAGAGGGGGCACTGGAAATGAGTGAATGATGATTAGTTATTTGTTTTGTGCCATTTAGCGGCCGGTGGAGAGTTAATCTGGAGTTTATTCACAACATAGTTACTTTCCAGATTCACAGTCATTAGATACTGACACTGGTGCTCAGGAACTGTGCAGCAGTCAGCTGTTAGTGCCTGGTTTGTTTCTTGTTAACCTGCATCCTGCAGGCACTCAGCCTTACCTGGAAGTGTGCGAGTGAACATCGCCGACAGAGGTGTTAAAGGATGGACAGACAGCTGCAGGGACGAAGTCACAAGCCTCCACACACTGTAGGACAGACACCGTCCCATACACCTGCAACAAGTCAGCAGCTAACACCACTACACTGTGCAGCAACTTCTCTTCCTGCATGCCGAGGACATGCTGCACTTTGCCATTGTCAATGTTTCTATGAAATTAGGAATGGTTGTGTGTCTCTCAGTGGGTAAACATGTTACCTGACAGCTGCAAAGGCCCAACATCTGTTACTCTTTCTTTGAGTGAATTATCATTTAGACAACACAATACAAACATGATGCAACAGCTTCCCAGGCAAACAGGAGAGCTAAATTTAATTTGAATCAATTCAGTTCAGTCTTAATGTAATGATGGGATTGTTTTCAGCTTTCAGAACTTATAATCAGCTTGATAAATGTTAACTCTGCTAGTTAGACCTGAGGGATCAAATCCCTGATTATCAATACGGTGAATGATATAGTGAATATATGATAATACATAAAAAAAACACACAGAGAAATAATCACTGTGACCCTCCTCCACCCCATCCACCTCCTGTTCATCACATTGTGCTCACCAGGAGTCTATATCTCCTGGCGTCCAGATGTTTAGTCACCACTTGTGTCTGGACTTCATAAGTGAATTCCACACCCAGGCCTCAGCTACCCTCTTTAAATATGATAATGTCACGATGGGTTCTGATTACCAGAGGCAACTGACATTCCTAAAATATTATTATAAACGCATAAATCAATGACAGTGTGCCACTATCCCATAAAGTCACCACTGGTTGAAATAACTTCAATTAAATTCAGTATTTCAGTATTCCCTTATTTAATATTCCTCATTTAGCTAAAGTGTCGCTGCCTTATGAACACATTTATTTTCTGCGTCACACATCTGGAAACATTTTTTTACATATTGGCACATGTGAGGATCATATACACTGAGTCAAAAGGTCCAAAAAAGAGAGTAAATGGGCACTATTACATCATGCTGATCCTAAAGTCAATGATAAAAGTAAAAGCTCAAGTCTATAACGTCAACTTAGTTTTAATAATACAGCAATATATTAAACTATAAAACTATATAAAACAATATTAAACTTTGCCTTAATGTACAGTTTGTGCAGCACATGACCCCCCCTTGTGCATAGACTGTGAATTCTGAATGTAAGAAGAACAATAAAAGGCCCCTCCCTGTCAGGACTTGGCTACAGGGTGAGAGCAGGACCCAGATGCAGGCACGGACAAGGATGCAGAAGATCTTTTAACCGTTTATTTAAAGGCTTAGGCTTACGGGTGGTCAAGGCAGGCAGGGTCAAAATCCGAGGAAGTCAGTCCGAAACAAGGCGTGGTAAGAATAACTCCAAAAACCAAAAATGCAAAAACTAGAAAACCAAGATCTCTATGAGCAGGCTCGTGGAATCAAGGTAGGAACATGGATACAAGCATAGCAAAAAGATGAGCTCTAACTTAATAATGCAGCGACAGAGAACAAAGGCAATGGCATAACTTAAATAGACAGGGGAGGGCAGCAAAACGAGACACAGGTGAAATCAATGGACTAATCAAGATCAGGAAACAAGTAGACAGAAAACACACAAGGGAAACAACTTTTCAAAATAAAACAGGAAACAACAAACTCAACTCAGAACCATGACACTCCCTAAACAAACATAACGGTCATGTCTCGCCCCTGAGTAAAGTGTTTTATCTGTTTCCTAGCGTCTCATGTCCCTGTACTTCCTTTTTTCCTTTGTTAATCACTTGTTGTCTCGTTGCAGGTGTTCCACCTCCTGCCCTCTCCTGCTTTCCTGCCTGATTACCTGACCCCGCCCTAATGTTACACCTGCACCTTGTGTATAGGTAAAGAGTTTTCTCTTGAGTCCCCGTGTCTCACTGTTGAGTTCGGCCTGCCGTCAGTCTGATAATAAATGCAGAGTGGTCCATCGCTGAAGAGGACTTGAGCCATGCAACCTCTTGACTTAATGATATGCATTTCCTGTTCCTAACCGCAAGGTTTGAACAGACCAGGCAGCTGGTGCAGAAAGACTCAACAAACAAGTTAGTACTGGATGGTTTTGTGTTGGTCACCTGATGGGTTTGTGATACACATTTGCCAGTGGAGCTGCGTTTATTTCATTAGATTACCTTGAGACTGGCCTGAGATTTTTAACAGTATCCACTGTGACACACAATCAATGTTGCACATGTAGGCGGGAGGAACACAGACTTCAGAAAATCTAAAAAGACACTTCAGATGCTGCAAGGCTGTCCGAGATGGAGGAATTAATTGAAATGAAAGAAATTCTGCTCTGTCTGACAGGTATCTGAAAATAAATGTCTGAAATGTGTCTGGTGCGGGCATGGGTTACCGTGTCGTCTAATATAAAGTTAGTACAGCAAAGAGCCACATACACTGCTCTATTATAATGCACAAACCCAATAATAAGTTCTAAATAACAGAGACCTTCTTTTTTGACTTTTTTGTTTGACTTATCAATTCAAACTTTCAAACCATTTCATTTTTAAACTCAGTAATTATTTTAATTATCATCTCTGCTGTTTGGGGGTCATTTGTACTTGTTTGAAGTTAAAGTTCAAGTTTTTTGTTAAACTTGTGTTGTGTTCATGACTATGAACACTTTAACATTTTGATCAACTCAAATGTCGTCCTGAGGACAATGAATCAAAGTGAAAATGTAAAAGAGAGTGGGACAGAAACGGGATTTGGAGAAGACATACTCAACTCTGCCTCTAGGTGGACTTCCTGTCTGACAGGAGGCAGCATGTTTGTTTGGTCTTCAACCTCTGGACTATCAGCACTTGTGTGGTTAGGACTCAGAACTTCTGCACTTGATGTGGATTTCATGAGGAACCCAGCCCCTCCTGCTCCTATTACCCTGTGATTCCTCAGTTGGTCCTTCCACTTCATGGTCACCGTCATTGTCTTATTTGTGAGATGAACATCAGTTCCTTCATCAAGAAAGCCCAGCAAAGGATGTATTTCCTACGGCAGCTGAAGAGGTTCAACCTGCCAAATCAACAATGGAACAGTTTTACACCACCGTCAGTGTGCACACTGTCTGGTACACTGCTGCCAGTGCAGGGGGACAAGGGCAGACTGCGGCAAATCAATCGCTGTGAAGATGATTGGCTGATTGTGGCTGACCCCTCCCACTGCAGACATAAACATTTTTAAATCTATCCCCTCTGGCAGGACACATCTGTCCATCAGGACCATGAGCTCATGCTGTAGCAACAGTCTCTTAGTGACAGCTTGGAAGATGATGTAAGCTGTGTGCATACATCTTCTGTTGCTCCTCCACTGCTAGCATGCAAGCAAGCTAACAAGCTAACATGCTTAACTAAGATAATGAATGTGTTTCATTATCTGCTTAGTGTCGGGTTGTTAGCATTGTAACGTGTTAGCTTTCAGTTAGACATCAAAGCATCGCTGCGCTCTACAGAGCAATGAAAAAACACATGTAACACAGTGCGTCATAGAGTTAGCACATGTCCATCATTGTCCCAGGCTAGCAGGTGGGAGCAGTGACTGCAGGCTATAGGGACATTAACTTTTTTTGTTTCATATTTAGATGTAGTGTGCCCACAGTGGACCAAATGTGGTGATTAGGTGATCCATACAGCTGGAGACCTCCCGGAGCCCCATCAGTGACCTGTGGTTGTCCCTTGGGAAACATGTTCACAGTGTTATCAGAGCTCACTTTTATATTCCACAGTGTAGGGTCATACAGTCACAGGCTGACTGGAGCCGGAGCCTCCGTGCCAAGCTGCTCCAGCAACTCGCAGGCACACTGAGAGACCACCATGTTGAGAAATCATGCCGTTCTAGCTGCATTAAATATCAACTCTGCATGTGCTCACATAAGGACACAGTCATTTTAATAATAGACACAAATTGACTGAGCCTGTATTCACATTAAATTGTGTGCAGCCCCGTATAGACAGCTATCATTAAGTAGAGCAGAAAATGTGTTAGGTCCATCAAATGACATTGCTGTGGTTTGATGCAGTTCTGTAATCAACACTGTGAAACCTTTTTACTTTATAGCCCGCATTTTGCAGAGTGGGAGGGACGGCGAGCGTACCCTTCATTCACAAGATAATTCGGGTCCTTATTAGGCTGACTGAGTGGTTCACTTAGCGCTTGGTTTACATTTCCCATCTTCGCTCCTGCTTTGGTTCTCCAGGTGTCTCCAGGATGATTACTGAGTGAGTGATTTCTCCACTCGTTGCCATCTGGGTGGGAGGACTGGAGTATCTCGCTGCCCGGCAGCCTGCAGCGTGCAGAATCAAACAGCAAACCGTGCATGAGCTGCTGTAACACAGACATGAAGAGCAGCTGAGAGTCACACACTGTAAATAACCAGGAGCATGTTAAATACAGACTGTCGGCATGCAATAAACCTGCACAATACACTGTTGTAGTCATCTACTCACTTTCAAAATACTTTTCCAAAGCATGTTTGCATGCTAGAGCACTTTCTGGATGAATGATTTACCTATGAATTCGCATTTTTAAAATCCAATCTGAATATATTATATTTCCATTATCAGTCATGTACACACGTATATTTCATATTGCACATAATTTTTCATTTTTCAATAGGAATAGTATAGTATTTTGCTATATTTGTGAAAGTTTTAATGTGGTTGATACTGGGGAAGCAACCATAGGTCAACACAGTTTTAACACACAAAAGGATTTAGCTCACTTGACAAGTCTTGACAAGAAAGATGTAGTGGCATTGCATCCATCCACTAATAGAAGCATCCACCAATAGAAGATCTGTGGGTTTGAACAACTGGATTATGGAGCTGTGTCTGATATCAGCCTCGGTGTTCTGGTGTGATGAGCTGACTGGGTCATGTCATGGCGCCCCGGACTGAGCGCGCAGAGAGCGGTCAAGAAGCTGGTATCACGAAACCATGCACCCGCAGTAGAACAACTTTTCAGATATGAAGCATTTCAGACATTTAAGGTTTAGAAACAAATCCCTAAACATTTAAAGCATTTTTAATCCAGTCTGACTGTCAGATTTTTATGTCTTAGAGACCGTTGAAAGTGAACTCATGGTTCTCTTACAGTTCATTTAGATAGAGTCCTGGTCCAGGGGTCCGGGAGGGATGCGAGTGTGGCTGCTGACTTATCTATAAAGAGTTTAGCTGCGCTCATAACCACCTGCTAACAGTATGCACTGATAGGGCCAAAATGCAACATGTAGTACGCAGTATGCAAACGAAAATGTGATGTCGTACTGATTTGGAAAAAATACCTAGCATGTATCTGACCAGTTTACCTCAACCGTATCCCACAATGCAAAGCGCTTGAACAGTTATACAGCTGCAGACAGCGATTTCTTTTTTGTTCCAAACATTATTTAGTAGATAAAACATGTGATCAAGATATAGAACATCAACATATTGAAGATATTTCGCATTATGAATAAGTAAATTAAAGTTTAGAGCAATGAACAAAATGAAGGGATGATGAAAAAAGAATAACAAAAATTAAAAAAAAAAAAATCTGTCTCTGTATGCTGACGTTGTTGGCACATTGTGCATCATAAAGAAAAAGAAAATGCATGAGGCAAAAGCCACAGTCATTCTTTAGATATCTGATTGGAGCCACAGTAAAGTAGAGGCGCAGCCTACTGTACGTGGATACTCAGGAACACTCGTCCTGCTGGGAATACTGATGCATGCTCGTGTTTGCCCTTAAATCAGCCAGTTCCACAAGGATGAACAGCAGTGCGGCTGAGTGAAGTGAATGGCACAGTTAACCTGAGGGATTGTGTTTGTTATAGACGCAGCGGGCCAATGAACTATAGATCTGTGTGAGTAAAGCGAGCTGCGTATGTATCTGTGTGCGTGTGTGTGTGTGTGTGTGGTGACACTGAAGAGGCCTGACAGACTTGTCCTCTGTCAGCAGATGGAGGCATGCATAATTCAATCTGGAGGCAGTTTCATGCTGTTTCTCTTCCTGTCTCATCACTGTTCCCAAACACAGACAAAGCAGGATCTGGCTACAGAGGAAAAGCAGGGGCTACAAGTCGTCTTCCCTCACTGGCCCAGCAGTTGTCTGCTCACACACTCCTGCCCTCCCCACCACCACTCCCACCACAGACACACACACACACACACACACACACACATACAAGTCAAGGAACAAGGTCAAAATGGTGGCTATGACTAAAAGAATATGAAGTAGGTACAGCATGTTCACACATTTTGCCGTTTCACTTTGTGTTATCACTCATTATTATACTAAAGAGTTAAAATAATTTAATAATTTTTGTTTGCAGCATTGCTCAGCTACAAGCTCTTACATCGCTCATTACTGAGGCAGTCAGCGGCACTCATCATCACCATCATTTATCATTTATGTATCTGAATTTATCATAATTTTAACATAATTTAACATGTATGACTTATAATAAAATAGCTTAAACCTAACTGACAAAAAATGAATGGAATTAGTGGGCTCAAGGATCAGACACTGACCATCAAAAGCAGAGTTCACACGTTCAGATCCAGGTTAAAAAATATATATGATTATTAATTAAGCAATGAATTAATACTATGCTAAACTTCCAAATGTAGCTGAGTTACTGGTAATTGTACCATACTGGCTGTAAACCAATCCTCTGTGGACTGGCCCAACGGTCCATACATGACTTTATGCTGTTCATTTTTCATATTTTATTTCTTATGTTTTTATGACATTAAGACACTTCAGTGTAGACAACACCGAGGTGTGAGATCCAACTCAGAACACCTCGAGTTCTTATGATTTGCTTTTTGTGGATGGATTTTCTCTGTTTTACCAACATGAAACTGATCCAGCCATGGTGGCTCTAAAATATTCAAAATTCTTTCTGTCCTTTTACCTCATGATTCTATAAAAGTTATCTACGCCTTTGTAGCTTCTTGAATACCAGCTTACCTCGTTCAAATTGTCTCCAGTGTGTTCAGAAACCTGCTGCCAGACTTTGAGTGACTGAGTCCTCTCAGTCCAGCTGTCTTTGTATTTTCTGACAGCGTTTCCTGGTTCATGTGTGATTATTTCTCAGTAGTCACATGTAGGGTTGTTACCAGGAAACAATAATACCATTAATCTTATATACAACCTAATTTTCATGAAAACCGAGTCAAGACAAGACGATTTCCAGGAAACCACAGCTGTAATTTCCTCAAAGTTTCCCAGTGAAATAAATTCAGACAGAGCAAATATCTGTGTGAAGCACGTCGTTTGTGCCAGGCAGACTTTGTGTCTGAACAGTTGTTTCCTTCAGAACCTTTCCTTCAATCCTCCTTGGAGCTTCCTCAGATGTTCCGTGCAGTGTCTGTAGCATCTGTCCCGTTAAATGTCCATCTGTCCCTGTCTGCGGTGCCACTCCCCACCGCTGCTGCGCTCTGCTCATGCACTTTGTGCTTGGCATATGCTGCCATGATTTTCCACACTGTTCTCCTGGCCAAATTGACTAAATGTACAGTTTGCATGAGTGATGCATTAGCTCTGCTGTCTTGCTGGAATTGTTTTATACTGATTTCAGAGATGGCATTTCTGTTTGCCACCTGACTGAACTGTGTAAATCCCTCTAACCATGATGCAGTTACTTCCACGTCTCTTTTGGGAAGTTTGCAGTTACTTTGTCCGGATCCTATAGAAACACGCAGTGTTGCTCAGGAGGAGCAATTGCTGCATGAATGCACAGCTAATGGCAGTCTTAATAAACCAGTAAATCCATAAGCATACACACATGCTTTCTCCACACAAATACACACACACATGCTCCACAGCATTTTCCCCATAAAAATCAACAGTTTTCATGTAAAATATTTATTTAGTAGTTGTGTTTCCAGTGGGTTCTGTGGATTACACATGTAACATGGACACGGTTTCTACACAGAGATGCTGCGGTTTCATTTTTCAGTTCTGTACGAACCAAATTGAACCTCTGAAATGAAAGCAGTCCTTTAGCATGGTGGCATAGAAACTGTGAACAGAGCATAAACATCATTTTGACACAATTTTCCTCTGGGTAGCGTGAGTATACAATGTTTAAAGACCTTAAAACTTCAAACAATGATCTTAACATGGAGAGATGGAGAGTTTCTGGTGAGTCCTGGGATCATGAAGAAGCTGAGCTGCTACACAATTATATGTGAATGTATGTAAATGCAAATGTGTGTATGTAGATATATACTTACAGCTAACAGCTGTGCAGCAAAGTGGGTGTATTGGCTGTGTTGGCCGAATAATGTGTCACCTTCATATTGTGTGGGGTGAAGTTAACAGTACAACATTTACAGGCTACTTTAAAGCTGCACTGACGCTGTTGTGCAACTTTTACAAATCAAGAATGTCCATTGCATTCCTGCCAAACAGGATCACACATTGCTAGCTAATCCCTTCAGCAGTGTGACGGGGTAAAGGTGTGTTTTACATTTTCCAGCAGCCACTAGTTCATCATCCTGTGCTGTTAATGCAAAGTGCCAGCTAACACTGACAATTTACACATTAGCATTAGCACAGCTGTGTTTCTGTTCTTGTGTTAGTCAAATATCAACTCTCCACTCACTCTAATGAACTGTCCATTATCACATCCTCTCTGTGCAAACACTGGTCTCAGGCCTTTTATTTCATTTTTTTTCTTTAAGGAAGAACGGAGCAACTTGTTTCACACACTGACAGCATGAAAATTGAGTAAAGTCAGGAGAACCCTCCATCATCACAGACATGTCTAACACAGACTGGCTGAGATCCAAAGATGTCATTAACAGCTCGATTACTAGACGTATCGGTCTCACTCAGGACAGGACAGCTGGCCACAGTCTCTGCGGTTTTTCTTGCCATATGCACCAAACCGATCAGACAGCGGGATGGTGTGAAGGTCACTTTGGTGTCAGTGAGGCAGATGTCTCCGTGGACACGATGCCCCTGGAGAGATCCCAGTTTGTGGCTAAAAGAGCTTCAGCAGTCAGAGCAGAGCAGGGTTCAACCGCACAACGCGGAGCAGCACAAGGAGCTGAGGGGAATCTTAATGCCAGAGTCAAAGCACGCGGCAGTAAACACGAGGCTTCCGCTGCAACCCTTCAAAACAAAACCTGCACATGTGTTTGAGGACAGAAACATGAGGGAGAATCTGTCATGAATGGGGGAGGCTTTGCTTTTTGTCCTCAAAACACCTGCGACATTTACAGCCACACAGCCGTAAACTCAGGTTTGAGTCCAATGACAAGGTTCATCAGGTTTATCTGACCATGCTGTGGCTGAACTTCTTAGAAATAACTGAAAAAAAACCTTTTATTTGCAACTGTTGTCCCACTATCTCTGGGAGCTTTTGAGCAATATAACAGGTAATACCTAATATTGTTGTTTTTGTGTGTTGAAAAGCTAGTTAAAAATAAATCAAGAGCATATTTTTTTCTTTAGACATAAGTTTTAATAAATGATGGCTAACTGGTCGTGGTCCCGTCATAGACACATTGAAACGATTGCATATGATCAGGTATATATCAAGAAATTTAACAAAAACAAAAAACAAATGCCAATTTGTCAGAAATGCTCCATCATTACTACAAAAGACTAACCTGCGTCTGTATGCATATATACAAATATAAAGTGTAATGTTTGCAGTTTATTTAAGTTCATTTTCAAGTGGGAGAAAACTGGGTGCCATGCTAAACCAATGGGACCTGCTAATAAATCTGCTACAAGTTGACATAGCCAACCAGCCAGTGTCACTGTCTCAGCATTAGCATATTTCTATGCTGAGTTAGCATTAGCACATTAGAACAGTTACCAAACTGACACTCACATTAACAGCAGGATGCTGCCTTCAAGTGTCCTTTCAGGTTAGTTGGATTCTCTCTGTCTTCTGCTTCTACACTGCATTGTGTTTATAGATATATTCTTTCTGATTGGATTCTGCACAGATCGTATTAATGCCAGATTTAGTCAGTGACAAGGCTGCATTGTTTATAATTTGACATTAGATGCTTAAAAAAATCTTTTCCGTCACTCGACATTTTCTCCTCTACACCAGTCATGGCAGGAAGGAAGCTGGAAGGGAGCGGCTGTGCTGATCCAGATCTGCTGTGAGGGTGGTCAGGTTTGGCTCGGGCCTGCTGTCCGGCTGAGCTCACTGTCAGTCTTAAGCTCCAGCTTGAGTCTGTGCCCAGTGGTGTGGCCTTAAGCCAAACTGACCTGAGTGCCCTACTTTGTGTATTTCCACCCTTACAGCACTTCTGTCTGTCTGTGAACATGCTGTGATAATAACAATTTTAACTACAATCATAATTCAGCATAATCATTTTACTTTTAGCTTGTTGCTCTTCACATTTTATGAAAATAATTAAAATATTACATTTATGTTGTATTTGCTAAATGTGTATATAAACTGCTTTATATTGTCTTTGCAGTTTTTTTTCTCTTAAGAAAACAAAAATATTTTTGTTTACTTCATATTGTTAAATAGTACATTAGACTACTCTAATACTGTATTATTATTGTTATTATTATTGTTCTCATTTAAATAATTAAAATAATGACAATAATAATTATTATTTAATAATGAATCCCTCTTACCTGATTATGAGTTCCTATATTTAAAACAAATTGTAATGGCTAAATGATTTCTTGTTATTGCTTCATTTGTTCACATATTTAATATATAAATATACAAAATATCAGTCATATGTCAGAGATCTATGGTATAGTTAAAAATGGAGTGAACTCAAACCTCTCACCTATTTTCAGTAAAGCTGCATGCTGCTATTTAAAACAAAATCCCATTCTGAAAATCCCCTCAACTACAAATCCCAGAGATCCTTGCCAGGGTCTAATCTGGTCATATGACCAGGCAGAGGGAGCAGGTGGTTCTTGGTCATATGATGTTGTTAGCCGAGGCTGAGGAGCAGCAGCATCTGAGCTAAATCACAGCCCACATCACTTCCCTGCGTTGAAAGGTAAAGCTGGAGGGATCCCTCCTTTTCACCCTGTGCTTTTCTGCCTTTAGTCATGGATGCTGTAGCCTCACACAGAGACTGGGGAGGAGGAGGAGAGGGAGCAGAGGGGAGGAGATAGGAGCCAGGGATGAGGGGGATGGGAGGCCATCAGGGATGCCTCTCCATTGCTTTCTCTAAACAACAAGGAAGCACAGATGTTTGCAGAGTGTAAATCTATCTGCTGTAAACACACCGTGCCTGAGGATGTGCATGAGGAGCGTGTGTATTTAGATGGATGCCATATTGCTGGAGATATGCAGAAATCTGACAAGGACAGGGGAGGGATATATGAGGGTGTTACAACCAGTTCCTCTTTTAATGGAAGAGCTATGTGTTGTTCTTCTGGCAGGAGGCCAAACATGGATGATTGCTGTTATCTGTTTCCCTCCTATTTTGCCTTCTGTTCCCCTCAAGTCTCAGGAAAGCGGGTTATATGTATTTGACTGATGCAAGTTTAGTATCTTCTTATGAACTGTTGTTGTTTACCAGACAGGCCGGCTGGTTAATGGGTGCAACATGTCAGTAAAGTGATGGCAGAGAGGGTTTCCACTGGGAGCTCAGGTGGACGTGTGCATAAAAAAGAGTGCAAACTAACAAAAATATGCAAAAAATCGGTTAATTAAACATGGGCAGTGCACAAAATTGAGTTTAAAAAACAGAGGAATATGATAGTGTTTAATATTTGGTCTAGGTTAATATAACTACACATTTTCTGAGTTTTCATGGCTGTGATTTCACAAAGAAAATGATATATTATCACCCTTAACTGTAACTTTATGATAAACACTTCATTTCCTATTCAGTGTGCTGCAGTGAAGAGCCAAAGGATTTGTTTTTATACACTGATGCTTATAAACTGCCCTGAAATGATCAATAATATAGCTGACGCAGTGATCTGACCTCCAGGTCTATTTTCTGTCTGTTCTCATGCATCAGTATGATAAATAATAATATTGATAGTTTATGTTTGTCTGAGAACTTTTCGCAGCATACACTAAAGTGCGGTCAGTGAAGGAGTAATGATCATTCACCAATCACCCTCATGGTGGAGAGTTGATCGAGGGTATTTGTGGACGTGGATTATGCATAAGTAATATAAATGAAATAAGAATTTTGAAAATAAGGCAGGGTCACTTCCTCAAACAGAGAAAATGGAATAAATTATTGTTTTCTGAATATAAGCTATGAATCACTAATGTTTCCAGGGTGCCATGCAGTGTGTGTAGGTGTACAGTTCAGTATTGCAAATGAGATTCACCGTTTCACATATACCATTTACGTTTAAGTAATACGTTAGACGAGAAGATGAGTGGTAGTTTAGGTTTATTAATGTAATCTGAACTCTCTTCATATTTTTGGGCACATCTCAGATGAATTCCTACTCTGTGGTGCATTAGCCAGAGTATATGTAACCGGATGGTGAATGGTGGGTGTTCACTGCATGACTCATTGCTCATCTAGCTGAATTGGACAGCCGCTCGCTCTTTTCTTTCATCCTCCTATTTGTTATTCTAATCGCGAGTTAATTTGTCATGATTATTCAGCGATGATTCAGCTTATCACAGGAGGAGCAAGTGCATTTTTTGTACTGGATCAACCATTTTTTGGGAGTTGGACATGTGCAGGGTCATCATATATGCACACTGGGTCATGTGACTGGTAAGGAGCATTTCAAAAATCAGTAACATAGAACTAAATGGTTAAAAGTCTGTAGAAAGTAGGCTTGTTGCACTGTAAAACCATAAGGATTAATGTGGAGTTGTTCTCATTCAGCCAAAAAATATTTGTGAGGTCATCTGATAATGGTTGGACAAGAACCGTGGTTCTTGTTTAACCCAAAGGTCGTCGGTCAGGTTGAGTTCAAGACAACCAAGTTCCTCTTCACCAAACCTGTCTAACCACATTTCTATGGACTTGAGTTTGTGCCCAGGACCACAGTTATGGTAAACATCAAACACAATACTCCATAAGAATACCAGTACTGAGGGTCCAGTTGTAGCGTGCTGTACACCACCCTAAACAACACCGTCATTGCGCCTTGTGATGTGGGTACCGTGTGCAGCTGCTCCATTATGGAATCACATTTCAAAAAGCTCCTGATGAGCCTTGTGTGCTGATGGTGTTTCTAGATTTTAATTTACCACGCACTTCAGCACATGTTGGCTCCACTCTGTTTGTGTGGTTTAGCACTCTGTGGCTCAGCTGTTGTTCTTTACTGCTTCCAGTTCACAACAATAGCACTTACAGTTGACTCAGCAGATCTAGTTGGCAGAAATTTCTGAAATTTGACTAGTGGCAAAGGTGGCATCCAATGACAGTGCCACATTCAAGATCCTTGAGCTCTTATGATCTATTTTAAATTCCAAATGTTTGTCCACAGAGATTTATTCATTACATACAAAGTATTATGGACCTGGTAGTAATGGATAAAATATCTGAACTCAATAATTACTGCCGTATTTAGTGGTCTTGGCCATATAATGTTAGTATGCAGTGTAATAAATGCAGTAACGTATGCAGGGAGAACCTGCCCACATGCTTACAACTCTCCTCATACTTATGAATGAATTCCATAATTAAACTGAGAGGAAATACCCAAACCATGTTAGGATCAGGAAGATTTGGGGCTTATAAAATGTTGTATGTGTATGCAGAACATGTTCAAGTAAGTCATGGGAACTGTGTGAAGTGAGCGAAAGAACCAGCACACCTAAATGATGCAGACATTATTTGTGTTATTAGTTGACAATCTAAGACACTGATATGGATCTAGTGACAATAATAATAATGATAACTTGAATTAAAAAGCATCTTTCAAGGGATCCGAGGACACATATGGAGGCAGAATAAAACCAAACACAAAATATCAGTAGCTAGGTTTGCTGGAAATTAGCCGGTTGTGAAGCTGGATGAGGTCTGATATGTAATTGGGGGTAAAAGTTATGGACATATTTTTAAGTGAGGAGGAGGAGTTAAAATGAGATTGGAACTTAACCGGAGAAGTCAGTGTCAGTGAAGGTAAGAGGGTAGCAGTGAGGTACTGCCTGGGCTAGGACACCCCAGCAGCTGTGTTCTGCACACATAGGTGCTTGTCCAGGGATTTCCTGAGTCCCTCTAGAGGACCCCAATCCAATTGTCCTGAGAGGAGTTAATGTAGGCGTGGCTGAGGTTCTGTAACCCAAAGTCTCAGAGTGATAGCCTGGATCTGGAGATGTTTTATGACATGGTAGAAGTAAATTACAGTGATGTATTCAATGTGTAACTGGAATGACGGTGGGGAAGCTCAGAATGACATTGTGGCTGCAGATTTCTGGAAATGAGCATATGGAGCAGATCTGTATTCTGTATTCTTCCAGGTCAGCGGGTTTGGATCTACAAACATGAGTTCTGTTTTGTTTATTACACTACATACAGGTTTATATGTTTAGTTGGCAGATTGCAAGAGACTCTACGGGGAGTTGAGTGTATGATTTAGAGGAGAGATACAGCTGGGTGTCATCGACAAAGATGTGGAGACTAATGAAAGAAGTTTGACTGTAATGTAAAAAGGGTCCCTTTTAGTGACAAAGACATTATGTGATGAATTATGAACAGACTCTACAGTTTCCGTCAGTACCACAGAGCATTTCATTGCATTGTTTTTCTCATGTAGCTCCAACCTCATTGATTTAGTTCAGTTTTGCATGTATAAGCACCAAACAGCAGACAAACTCACTGGAGCTGCAACTAATGATTTGCACAATTGTTTATATCCCTGAAGGTATCAGGTCAGTGTTGTGTTTACGGCACGTATTATAAAGAGGCAATCATTCTCAAGGTATCAAGGTAGATTCACAATCCAAATATCAAAATAACACAAAGGATTAAAGTCAAAACCTGTTATGAAGATTGCTGTTTGCCGGTTTGAAAGGACCAGCTGAAAAACTATAGGCAGTGACATCTGGACATAATATCTTAAACAGTACAGTCCTGTGCCCCGGTGGCTGTCACAAATGGAGGTTCATGTACACAATATGCTACAATGTCAAGTAATAAGTAGAAGACCACTGTTTGTATTGTTCTTCTTTGACCTCTGAGCCATAAACTACCATGGACCAGGCAATTATATATTACATTATGTGTTATCATGACTTTGTTTTATCTATTTAAAGACAGATTTTCACAGCGCAGTGTACACGGCTGGTCCAGTGTTAAGATTGGACACACCCTGGCACTCGGCTTTGTCAGCATGACACGAGATCCTCAGCCTCCATTGCATTTGTGAATAATGTTTACATACAGTATGGCTCTCATTCAGAACCGCCATCTGCTGTGGTGTTTGTACAAATGCACCATCATCCTTTGGCAGACAGACTGTCACACTGTTCATAATTTGCTCTTGCTTGGTATTGTGTGATTATTTCGGCAGTGATGACACTGACAACAACTCTGCCATCCAACAGCCATCGCGCAGGCAGCAGTAAACACTCTCCCATCGCCAGCGTATATTTCCCTACATTGTGTACTTTACTGCAGAGCAAAATTCAATGCAATGAATGCGTCACGTTGCTTTGACCTGCAACTGTCATTCACCACTGTTTTGACAGAATGTCTAAAGCACAGTATAAGACGATCAAGGAAGAGGCCAGGGGAAAATCTCTCTTCTTTACTACTCTGGATTTCTCAATATTAAAGGACATTGTCTTCTCAACACACTGGAGTGTACGTGGACTGTATGTCTATACATGTGTTGGACGTTGAGTGTGTCCTGGGATAGTTTAAGTGACGCTTCACTGAAAGAAAAGGGGGGTGTTATTTATCAAACCAAGTTATTGCAATTTTTAATTTTTTTTAGTTGATGTAAGAACATCTTTATGATTCCACTTGACATTGAAACAGCTACATATTTTCTGCAGATTAGTACAAAAACATTTTAATTGCAGCCATTCCATTAATAGAAAAGTAAAAACATGTTTTTGTAGCATTAAATATCACATATTGATATTTTACACAAGTAACGTTCCGTACACTGGTGTATGGATCTACTGGACACATGAGATTTGAAATTAGACCAAAATATCCACACTGCACTCAAATTGTCATGAAAAGTGCAAATTCATGTTAGCTATAATACAAACCCCTTGATTTTAATGATCCCATGGCCTTTGCTGTAGCACCTGCCATTTAGAATCTCGCATTGTTGCGTACAGCACTGTGATATTGCAGGGTTTAATGAACGGTGTAGCCTTTTGCAGGGATTTGCACCTTCAGTCTTGTTATGACATAAACGTGTCAGTGGGAATGCAAATATTTTCTTCCTGCCAGTCAGAAAATGATGTTGAGAATGAGCACTGTAGCTCAGCTAATAGCCTTAGTAAGTGACTTAAACACTGGATGGCAACTGAGACCCTTTAGTGAGGACAGAGAGGAAACGGAAAGGAGCCTTTTTCTGGATTTAATTTGTGAATTCAGGGAGACAAGAGGCCTTGCCGTCAGAGATAACAAGGCTGGGCTCTGTGATGTGTGAATAATGGCCGGACAAAGGTTTAGACATCATTAGAATAATCAGTCCTGATGTGGATGGAGATGCACGGCAATACAGGGGAGGCCTACTGATGGCTGATAGTACATTAATTAAGATGCTGCTGGTGTACTGTTCTCTTTTTTGACAATGCAGATGCACTGTGCTCCAACCTCTGCCTGGGAGTTTTGTTTTAATATGCTTCTGCTCATTGTTTCGTCCTAATGTGCCCATTAGATTTCATTCATCTTTACTTCTTTATTCATTAGACTTCCATTTTTCCTGTGTGGATTGTGCTCTGTTGCTGCGGTGCTATGTTTGACAGCTTTGCTTGAGAAAATTCCTTTTATAAAGACAGGGGTTTTTCAGGTTTCAGTTGTACATTTATGTGTTCTTCATTTCGCTGATGCACAAAAAAAAAGAGTTGAGCTTTTGGGAACAGTTCAGCTGTAGCTCATTTCTACTAGAGAGCATTCAGCATGTTTGAGGTTTTATCGTATTCCAGTACTCATCTTGCTGTCTGACGGATTGGAAACCCCATTGATCATATCAGATTGGTTAAGTAATTGATTGTTACTGGTTATTAACCTCACAGAACTTTGGACCTGCTTGCCAGCCACTGAGAACAGCCTGTAATCAGTCACAAATGGCAGCCGCTAATGAAATTAGTTCCTGGTTCTGCCTCACAACTTTGTTTGTTCCACAAAGTATTGGCAAGGGCATAGAGATGCCATGGTTTACTCTCCCTGGAGAATGGAGTGATAGAACAACAGAATGCAGATAATGAGCTGCTGTGTCTGTGTTGTCTCTTTGTAATTACTCATGTGTCTGACCAAAATATAAAGATGAGGACATGAAAAGTTCCTCTTATAACAGTGGTGTCCACTGTGTCAATGCAGCTGCAAGGGAAATAATATTAGAGCGTGTGCTGAGACAGTTTGGTCTCTTTACCCTCTGACTCTGTTATTTTCCTCAACATATAAATTCATTTAGCAGGTTTTACACCTGATTTAGTAAACTTTCTTAATGTGAATGTGTTTTATTTTTTAAAACTCATATATAATAAGTGATCAGTGGTGGAACTCTTTAAGTCTATATACACAAAGCATAATATAAACTACAATAATTAAACTAACAAAACTAGGCAAACCGACTAAAAAAAAGCCTTGTCTTTGAGTCAGCGTCCCTCTGAAAATGACCCACAACCAAGTGTTACGCAACAAACCCTGGGCTTTTGGTCCCTGGGGGCCTGACATGGACTCTGTATTGCAGAGCAAAGTTAAGACACGGACATGTTTGGCTTCACTTGGCACACAAACTGAAAGTCGAATGAAACTCTCCTAGTTTTCTTCAAAGCACAGTTATACAAAAAAGTACTGTTCAGTTGTTCGTGTGATGTTTAAATGTGTTTTGTCTTATCCTGTATGAATAGGTGCAATGCACTGTGCGAAGCTGGCTCATGCCAGCATTTCAATTAATTGAACTTTGAATCTGATCTGCCAGCTGACTTGTGTCCGTGCAGCCAGTGGTTGATGGGTATTGTTGGTTTTGCAAATAAAGATGAAGGATGAGAAGATAAATGGCTGTTTTCATGTGAATGGAAACAGGAAACACACGCCCTCTACAGGTCAAAGTGTCTTTTGGCAAAATAAAAATCTCCTGGTAGAGTGTAAGTGGTCATCAATGTTTTCCTTTAGTTTCATTTCTGAAATGAATGTTTTCTTAAAAAAAGCAAAATCAAGTGTTTTTTGTGCCAAACCAAATCGCTACCACAGTTTTGTCACATCACAAATGTCAATTTTACAACAGCGGGTTGTGAAGGTGTGAAACAGTGATGTTGTCCTGCTTAAAGATGGGAGAGATCCTGCACTGAGTAAAGCAGCACCATGTCTTTCCACCGGAATGTGAACGCCAATTAAGATTAAAAACACACAGAAGGACCCAACATGAAAATATCATTGCTCTGATCGCACTCATAATTCCCACAATGCTGTACTGTTTCTTTAAAGCTTTTAAACACTGCTAATCAGCATTCAGCCTAATGTGACGGGCCCGCACCGCTACCTTTGTAACTCTTAAAAAAAGCTCCCTTTCATGCGTACTTTCCACCGTTTTGTCCGCGTGTCTCTGTACCTCATCTATCACGCCCTGCAGAGCCAATTTTATTGCAATACAATCAATCGTGGTTGCTTTCAAAGTATTTCGCGGATCAGCCTGAGCTTATCAGTCAGCCAGAGCAGCCCGATTGTTTCCCAAAGCATGACCAGATGACTGCGCGGCATTGTGTTTGGAAAAATGCCTCTGATTATCTTGTCATAACCAGAGAGTGAAATCCATTCACTCAAGAGTCAGCTTTTGTTGAGGCTTGACTGAGACGCATCTTATCATCTAGTACCAACAATTGAGCTTCATGACATGTGAAATCTGAATATTAAGGAATATTAAGAGAAAGTGACGGCAGTTACCCACTGTCTAGCATCACCAGTGTGTGTTAGGCTGATAAAATAATACCCGACAGTGGCTTTGGAATGCCTTGCATGTGGTGATTTAGGGCTTCAAGAAAAGGGTGTGTATGTGTGTGTTTGTACATGCCGAGGTCTGTTCCCAACAATTGGGATTGTGTAGCCATGGTGACGGCTGTGAGGGACTGTGAGAAAGCAATCTCCAGGAAGTCATAGCTGCGGGGTGAAGCATATGTGGCATGAGGATGGCACCAGAAGGCCGCATCGTGGATGTCCAGTTGGCCATCTGTTGTGGTCCTGCAGCCAGGGCCAGGAAGCCCCCCAGAAACCACACAGGAAGAACGGCATTTTCAAATGCCAGGGTCCAGGACAGCGCTTGTTTCCCCCGGGAGCTCCTCGGCACATCCCAGACACTGAGCTTCAGACGCTCTCAGCGGGACTTCCAGAAAACATCCTCGACTGGAGCGATGACTCCGTGCGGTGCATTTGTTGGTGTGCAGAATGAGACCGCTAGAGTGGAAGCGCCCACAGCATGGCTCACTCATCGGCCAAAGATCATTACTCTTCCTCATCTCGGGCCAAGTCCTCAGGCTGCTCCACTCCGCTCCAAACGGGGAGCCCATTACCAGACTGCGTCACTGGAGGCCTGTCCACAAGGCCTGAGGAGACCTATTGGCATTCCACTGCTGGTGTCATGTTTCTGTCAGGGACATGTCCGTACTTCTGTTAACTCTAGTGTACTGTAAACTAAACAAAATGCTCAGTGCACCGTTGGATTTCTTGTGGCACATAATGTGTCAGCCGTTGTGTTTCAGTTTGAACCAATCAAATGACAGAACACCAGAGTTTTCCATCATGCAAAGGCTGTCAGGACAGTACAGAATGAATAAAGGACATTCAAATACCATATAGCAAACATGACACACCCTATGTTTCTTGATCAATCCACAGTTCCCTCCAATTACATGTCACTGTCCTTCTAGTGAAGTAAGCCATATGAGCCTGCTGCTTTGCTGACTTTGTAAGGTCTCATATCTCATGGAGCGGAGCCCCTTGAAATGAGGTGGGTGTGGCTTTGCTAATGACATAATCAAAGATTTCAACAAAGCCATTTTGACTTGACACAGCTTTTTAGGTGGGTAATGGCAGAGCCCTGAAGACATGCCCTTTGAGGCTTAGGAGCAGACTTGTCCAGCAGCGGTTGCTGTAACACGGCTTCACTTCCTGCGTCTGACGTGTTTGTGCCTCTGTTGAACCAAAAATATGTCCCTGTGACATATGAGTTGTGTTATTATGCTTCAGCCTTAACTAATCCAACAAGCGCCTTCTGGTTATTTTCTTGTTTTCTTTTTTTTTTTCTTTCTCTCTGTTTCAAGGGCCACCATTCTAA
This sequence comes from Datnioides undecimradiatus, assembly GCA_008933995.1. Lineage (NCBI taxonomy): Eukaryota > Metazoa > Chordata > Actinopteri > Lobotiformes > Datnioididae > Datnioides > Datnioides undecimradiatus. The sequence continues at coordinate 37,507,266 of WARS01000046.1, read as the reverse complement.
AAATACGATCAGCTGAGATAGCTGCTGAATAGCCTGACTTGAGATATTACTGTAGGTATGTGGATGCATGTTACACAACCCTGAGGTAACATAATAACTACTTTTTTCAAAGGTCAGATGAAAAGAAGGCCAGATAAAGTCTGCTGCATGCTCCGCTGTCCTTTAGAGAAAGGCCACAGCCAGTTTGGGAGCGAGAGGGAGAAAGGCTGAGGAAAGGGAGAGCAGAACAGTTCTTATGCACAGATTAGTAAGAGAAGTTTGTGGAATAATGAACAGTTTCCCCTTAGGAGCATCACCTGCTCCACTCCACCTTCCTATGCATGGCAGGCAGCACGGTGCAGCAGAAAGCTCCCATCCTGCCGTTGACAATCCAATCAAGAGAGGACAACCTTTTTTGGTCCTTTCAAACAAATGAAAGCAGCGTAGTGCTTCCGCCCTCTGACTCAAGGTCACCTTCTGTCTCACCATGGGACATCTAGGCTCCCCTTCTGTAAAGTGTTATTGATAATCATCTGCCTGAGGAGTGTGCGTTGTGTCTAACGTCACTCCCCAGCAAAGATACAGCTGGTTCCTCTGAGATGCACCATCATTCTAAAGATCTGAACCAATGCTACGTTTCTGTTTCTAAGTATAATATTAATGAGTTACAATTATTTTTACAGTTTTACCGTTTTGTCTGTCATTATGACAAAAACGCACCAACCAAGTTAACAGCTGGGATCTGAGATGACACCATGCTACAGAGAAGCCTGACAGGCCAAGGATACAAGCAGCTTGTTAACAGATCCCCAGGTTAGACAGACATACTCTGAACACGAAACTGGGAGATTGTTACTCTACTATTTCAGCAGTCACCTATAAGGGGGATACTCAGTTGTGGTCTCCTAATATGGGAATGGTTTGAATCTGGCTGTGTCAGCTGTTATTAGACCAGCATCACTAACATGTAGGGAGAAATGCAGATTTAGCACTTTACTGCCATAACACTCTATGTTTACTCTTATCCATAACACTGCCATAACACTCTATGTTTACTCTATGTTTACTCTAAAAGGAACTTCAGGTGAAACTACCATGAACTTGTTACAAAGCCACAAAACCTCTTGAGGCACTTCCATATGACACATGAGCGTACAGTGTCCACAGTAAAATTGCAGTTGTCATAACTTCACCCTCCTGGACATGCAGGAATCCCATTGGACGTGCGTTGTAGTAGCCAGTATATTTAGGGTCAAAGTTCAGTCCGGTGGGAAATCAGAGCAGTGTGATTTGCACAGCTGCCTGGGAAAGTGCAGCAGTCCTTCCAAATGGTGCTGCTCTTCACATTGACGAGTGTATCTTGGTGTGAATGACCTTGGACAATGGGGACACTTTTTGCATCCCATCTCGGACAAACAGCCGATTATAGCTGCTCCTAACTCTACCATTTCACCCCAGCCATGTGTCAACATTTACCATTACAATGTGAGGAAATGGAAAATGGTCAAAACCTCCTAAAAATGTTTTATGTAACGCTCTATTGCAACAGTTTTAAAAAGCACATAATGTCATCCTGTTGCCTTTGACAGCATGTTGCCTGTTAGGTTGGGTAGAGTTTTAGACTAAAGGTGACATCATGTTGATTTACATCCTAATTAATACTAAAAAATCTATCTTTAGCTTTAGGCTCTTATTGCATTTGTGTTTCCCTCCTAGATCCCAGAGATCAGGTGATAAGATATCAGTCTATAGTTACAGGTGTTGTAGTTTGATAGTAAAGAAGAAAAGCAGCCAAATGACAACCACCAGTCTGCTCGCAGATCATAAATCTGCTTCCTAAGACAACACGAGTTGTTCTTCTGTACAAGATACAGTTTATGACTTAACTGCTGTCTCAGCCTCATTCAGACATGATCAGCAGACATGCTGTCATGCTATGAAGATGGAATTTACACCTCCATCCACATTTCCTGAGAATACTTTGAAATCTTTATATCAGATGTACCATCCACACATTTCATATAAAAGTTCAAGTTTGACTTTCTGAATTCTTTTAAGTGATGTTTCTTCAATCTTTGCGTGCGCCGACCAGCTGTGTCCCTCGTGTGCCTCTGGCAATCATAGGGACTGTCAGACAAGTTTTTCATCGCGGCCTTTCTCTTTTCGAACAATGAAAGATTTCTTTTTCTCGGGAAATAACAATTTTGGTTCTTTTGGGGGCAAAGTGGAGGCAATTTTTAGAGTTTTTTTTTTTCATTGTGTTCCACTTCCGTTCCAAGTAGCTTGGATACTTCTTGGTTTAGTCACATGGCAATCAGCAGGCTGAGCACAAAATCTGAGCTTGGTGGTAAAAACAGATGCCAAATTGATCTTTTCTATGAAAACTCCTTAATGAAAGAGTTTTTAGAACTGTGGACTGTAGAAAACTGTTTTAAAAATGACATTCTCACCCATCAACACACTGTATTGCTTATGATTGCATTACAGATGTGAATGGTAGTATAAAATATATGTATGTTTCACTGAAGTGGGTACCTCGCTAAGCTAACAGCTAGAACTGGCACACTTGAACTGAAGGCGGGAGTCTGGTTTTAAACCTCACCACTGTCAGTTACTGTAGCTACAAAATCCCTACTTGGTCAAAGTAGGGGAGCTTGATGTGGGATAAGACTGTGGCTGATTCTGTTGGTCATCTGTCGATCGTACCATAACACATTCACATTTGATGTCACGGCCTCTAACAGTTGCTTTATTTACAGGCAGGAAAAACGCTTACTTCCTGAAACTGCTAGCCTTAGGAGGCCTAATCAAAGAGCTCCACTGTGCTGGACATATGGTGTATAAAAACTTGCAAGAATGCATAATGAAATGGATCTACTTTTTATGTTTTTATAATTTTATTTTTTTTAAACGCTGACACCAAGGGTCTCATTTTTGAGGGAGGCCTGGCCAAGACAGAAGCCTAAAGTGTAACTGATGATACAACAAAACACAACCTGGCAACACAGAGTTGAAATATACAACCACTAGTTTCATATTTCAGACTTAATGCAAATATATTTTTTAAATGATAACTTTCATACTGAGGTCAAAGGTGTAATCTAACAGTTAAGCATTCCACCTTAAGATGGAGATAGCTTTGGTCTCTTAAACAAGTCCAAGTAAAAGAATACTTAATCCAAACTTTCCTATAATGCAACTAAACAGTACTTCTATCAGACCCTAACCAGTAAACATCAATGTCTTCACAATATACGACTTTAGATTTCAGTATTCTGCTTCCTCGTGTGGGCCGCACTGTATCGCGGACAATTATAGTCTTGGCTTAGCCTGGTTAGCTAGGTTAGCCATGTTCATGTTGAATTGCTGCATGGTTTCTAGCTTATTTACAATCAAAATAAAGAATGGTTAGTGTCAACCTTTGTTCATCTGAAATTGTGGATGTGCACACACCGTAAGATTTACGGCAACATCAAGTGAACAACGATTAGTGGAAGGTGAAGGTCAGTGAGTCCTTCTCCCCACACCATCACTCTACAGACTCTTCAGACTGTGTCAAATATGTAGTATGTATTATGCACTGTAGATGAGTGGATGCATGTCAGTGTGCTGGAATGCTATCTTTTGTGTGTGAGTGTGTCATGGTTCTCTGTATAAACGAGCACAGGTGGACATTTTAGTGTTGTTCATTTGTTTCATTTATTGTTACTTGCCATATGCCAGTGTTTGAGTTCCTTAGCTGTTACAGTGAGAATTATGGCCAATGAGCCACAGTTGAATGTCGACAGTTGTCCGTAGAAATAACAGAATTGTCATTTTCTACAGTTTTTCTTCCCCCTGCTGCGCCGAACATATACTGATCCCAATTCAGTGCTACTGTGAACTTTGTGTTGTGCTACACAGACGCAGATTAAAGATGTTAACTGCAGTCTTTAAGATGGTGCGTCTGCTGTGTGCTGCTGCTACATTACCGCAGCAAAGTAGGTCCACTGCTTTATATATCGCAGCAGTGGGAAGTGGTGCCAATTTACTCCACGGCTATATATGAAAATTGGTTGAGTGCTCCTTTAAAGGACACATGAATTTGTGCAAGTAGAAGAGCACAAACTCAGGAAATGTAGGCTGCAGTTAAAGCAAACAGCCAGTTAGAGTTTATATCACGCGCCAGCCTGTATAGAAGTGTCATTATGTTGAACAGCCTGTTTGGCCAGTGCGGTAGGATGTGGTGTTTGCCATAATGCAGAGAAACAGATGGTATCTGTTGTGTGGGATCAAACTGAACTCATATTGATACAGAGAAGAGACAGCAACACGTCAGTCATTACACTGATGTGTTTGCTTTCTGTTTATTATGTTGGGTTTATATTTGTAATTAGCTTTGAGACGGGATTTATCAGCTCAGGTGTCAGAAAGAGTCCAAATTTAAGGTGAGTCGATACTTTGAAATAAATAAACTTTGAAGCCTAACCTGACTATTACCTGAAACTGCAAATGAATGGGCCCACAATTGATCTGCTACTGTCACACGGAACAAAAGCAGCCGTCTCCCCACAGCACAAGTTGTTGTCTGAAAAACTCTGCCTTAACTTAAGCAAAACCTCAACCTCAAGTAATAGTGAAACTGTCGTATTGATTGCTGTCCTTTTTTAAACTTGTGTTATTGACCAGCTGGAGCACCGGAATGTGTGGGAAGCTTTAACACTTCCCCATCAGTCACATCTGCCTCTGTTCTTTCCAGTGGCTGACACGTCTCAGTCACTGCGAAGCCGAGGCCGCCTCGCTCAGCGTCGTCTCCACCGCCGAAGGTGTCTCTTTCAGCTTATCAGCTCCCAGACGAAGCGGCTGTCTCCATGGTTTCCAAACCCAATTAAAGAGGTTGTTCCAATTAGAGAGCGGAGGGAGCTCGAGTGTGATAGGTAGGAGCACGAAGACCATGGCCTCACCCAATAGGCTAGCAACCCCCTCTGGTCCCTAAACTGTCAGAGCGCTGTACTTTTGTCTCTTAATTCATCATGTCTAGACATCTAAACAGCAGACGCTCCAGTGTGTTTCGCTCTACCCACATGTTGGAGCTGCTGACATCCCAGAGATGCGTCAGAATGTTTACGAGTGTGTTATTGTGGTGGTCGTGGCTTAATAATGTATGTTGATTCACAGAATTTAATTTGCGATCAATACAATAAATCCATCTAGGGGGTCTAAACACACGTGAGCTCGTGAACACGGAGCAGTGCGTCGCGCCCCTCTCCTTACACAGCGTTTTCTATTGAGCCAGACTGCTGCTAATGTTTGCCTTCCTAAGGCCAAAGCTGTGACAGGGAACAAACACAGATAACACATGCTTTGTGTTCCATCGAAACCTCCCCTCTAACTGCTTGCTTTATCCCTGCCAATCCACACGTGCCACTGAAGCAGAGAAAAGGGCTGTCGTAGATCAAAAGATCTTGTTTGTGCGATGACATGAAGTGTTCTGCAGGGCAAGGGAGATAAACACAGTGTCAGGCTGCTAACTGCTCCGCATTATCGCTATATGTTACCATTAGCTAGTTTGCTTTGGAGCAGCGGCAGTGCCGTTAGTTGTAATCACCAGGAAACATGCTGACGCGCTCTGGCATCTTGGAGGCAATGAGTACTGACGCAACATTAGCTGCACGTTTGTTAAAAACTGCAGTGAAGGATACAGTAGCTGTGATATCGCATCACGTTAGCCTATTGCTAGTTAGCATCATGACGCTGCACATTTCATTCAGGATATTTTGATGCATTTGCACATAAAGACACAGAGGCGGGCGGTCTCTTGTGTCTCAGGTGCATAAAGTTTGTATGTGTGGTTGCGTTAACGTGTGATTTACATGCTGCACTATGATTAGGTACTTATTGTGCCATGATGCTGCCCTGCTACACGTTTACTCAAGTTCATATCCAGAATTATTATGGATTACAGGCATCATCCTTCCTATTCAGGTCCTGTTAGCCTGTTGAATTTATAATACTGACAACTGCTCCATACTTTTTGCTGCACGCCGTCAGTTTTTCCTCCTCCTTCGTTTTCTCCCTTTGTGACGTACATTAGCGGAGTCAAAAACAATTACGTGTGTCTGTTTCACAGGGGAATCAAAACAAGTTTGATTGATTGTCTCTGGGTTGACACTCCCGCACATCAGAGGACATTTGCATAAAGTCGAACACTCCTCAACTTCCCCATGATGCGCTGCTGGGCGCCCTCTGAGTCTCTGAGTGGTGGCGGGATGTTTTCAGAGGTTCAGTTCAGTATGAGTGGCACCCTGTCACACACACATTTCTGGACATTTTGATACTCCTCGAGGTAACTGATCTTTTCACTATAAAACTGTATGACATTTATAAAAATTTTAATAATATGCTGTGATCTTTATAGTTAAGATTTGATATAACATAAATATTGCATGCTCCTTACAAGCGTAGGATTTCCTGATAATCTGAGGACCACACACACATCTCATGTCTTTACTCTCCCATTTTTACGTATGGATCTTCTAACTATGATTCTGATTCAAGATTTATATCAATTCTATTTCTGGCTATGCTTTCTTTTGCCATTCATAATTTAGGTCTGCATTAAAACTAGTCTGAATTAAGAAAATATAAATAAAAGAGCCATAGAAAGATGCTGGTTTATAAATCACCAAACGCATGCATGTTTCTGCTTTTTGTCTGGAGCAGAAATAGCATCTTAGAAGACATTGCTAACATTCAGACGGTGATTCCTGCAGTGTATTTTACGGTCTTGTTTTAAACAGTCTCTGTTAGCTCTGGGCCTTACCCGGTGAATGAAAATTTTTCGTGTAGATAACGCTGTCAAACTAAACCAACCAGAGGCACTGCTGAATCCTCCTGGCAGACAGAGCTTCAGTCTGGAGAGTACATGTGATAGCTCAGCCTGGATGGCAGGTGCCACTGGAAGGTAAGCTGAGGCAGAGTTTAGTTATGGAATAGAATGGGGCGATTTATCTCAATAATGACTCCTTTTTGTGTGACAAGGCAATTTCACTGCCCAGAGGTGTTTTTTTCTCTCCTCCTCCCCGGCCTGAAGGTTGTTTTCAAAGGGAGGCAGTGCTGATGGAATGGCCTCAGATCAGACTGGGGACGGGGGAGGAGGCTTTAGTAAACACACATGAGCAATCCCTAAGTTTGGCTGTGTCAGCTGAAGGGGTGACAATAAAGAGAGGGGATGAAGCAGAGCCACTTTCCCACTGGAGAGAAAGACACTGGTTTTGAGTTCATCTTTCTTTTCTTTTTTGAAGAGGTTACTGTCGAGGGCTGAGCCGCAAAACACACTGCCTTTTGATTTCCATCCTTCCCTTTGATCCTGTCATACAAATCTGCCATGTGGCTGCATATCAGTATCTCTGAGTATGCACATCAAAAAGCTTGCAATCAAACCAGCAATAACTTGCTTCTCTGCATGGTATCACTAAAACATCCTTTTACTTTAATCTCAAATTACAAGCAGGCATGTGGCCCATAATGTGTGGCCATAGGGCTTTGGAATCAATGTCACAGAAAGCTGCATTGGAGGGTATTTCAGGACCTAATCTGCCACAGCTGAAGGATCCTGGTGTTGTTATTTACATGTAGCAGATGCTACTTTTGGAGGTAACTTCGCAACATCTTTAGGTTTTGGGCTGAAAAATGTACAATGAGCAATCAAAGGAGGGGGTTAATGCGGGACACACTGGCAAAGAATGCAAATGATTGGCCTCGAGTAGCTGTGCAATAGCAGGAAACACAAGGAACAAAATGTGAAGATGAACGGTTCTTGAAATAACAACTCATGGTTTTTCAATTGGCTGAATTTACCGGAGGACAATTGTGAAGAGGTTTCAGGCATTGTTTGAGACGCAGCGAGGCAAAATATAATACCCAGAGGGAAGGGAGTTATTGTTTACATAAGGTATGAATGCTACAAGGGCAGTATAAAGGTCAGCCACAAATAAACCAGTCTGTTTGCTTTTATAAATTCAATTGAAATCATGAAAAAAACATTAAAAACGAGCGAATTCTCCCATTGCAGGCAGATTGTTAACAAATTCTCTTAAAGAGTCCATTGAAAAAAACACAAATAAAATAATAGAGTGACTTATAGAGTGAGCAGGTCCTCAGACAGCGCTGGTCGGAGAACAAGGCCTTGCATTAGAAGTTAAATTAAATTAAAACTGGTATTATTCACTACATGTCCTCAGAAAGGCAAATCCATCTCATCTCAGACTATCAGAAACAATCCATCACAAAAGTACAATAATGATGATGATGGCAGGAAAATATATTGTCCAGTGTCAAGTCTCTGTTTGATCCAGATGATTTGACATACAGTAGCTAAAGCAGTACAGATTGTCCAATGCTGCAATTTATTTTGACCAAATACCAGATTTCACATTCCTTTGCATTAAGTTATGATTAATTAATGTTAGCATGCTAACTAAGCTAAACTAAAACTGCGATCCTGATTAACAGTATACTGCCATATAGTAGCACGTAATCGTCGGCATTGTGTGCATGTTAGCATGCTGGTGTTAGCGCTTAGCTCGATGTTGTGGTCAAGTATAACCAAGCTGTGTTAGCAGTACAACCAAGCTGGTGTTAGCATTTAGCTCGATGTTGTGGTCAAGTACAAGCTGTTAGCATCCAAACCGTAGTTGTAATGGCTTATAACTAAACTATAAAGCTAACATTAAAGAGTGTATCAGCTGTTTGTTAAGCTATTAATTCAAACTTATTGAGCTCTTTTATGGAAAGCATCTTTGTGTTTTCCAATTGAGTTTCATTACAGCAGGTACCTCAACACGGAGGTATGCGTTTGTTTCAGAGGTATCAGACAAACACATGAATAAAAATGTAATTAGGTTTTTTTAAGTGCAGATGTGTCAATTGTTCCTGCAGGATTCTTTGTGCTGCTTGTAGAAGAGCTTGATGTGTTTTCAGTGCCAGCACTACTTTCACCTAATTAGCCATTTCTGTTATCTTGACAGAAGATGTTAACTTCTTGGCTATTGCTGTTTCTCCATACCGCTGTTCCAGAGCTGTCTGGCCTGCCTCAGGCTACAGATAAACATTAGGGTTAAATGAGAGCCATTACAGCACACTCTGCAGAATATGGAATAATTCCAACAGACATTTCTGGGTTGGTAAATGAATCATATTTAGCACATTCATGTATCTATTAACCTGATAGAGTCACTTAATCGAATTGTGTGTGTGAGATAAATAGACAGGGAGCTTCCATTAGAGTTGAGAATTGGGATACTTCGGATGTCAGAATGAGCAGATTGGCCAAAAGATGCCTGAATAGGGTCAGTCATGTTGTGGAGAAACAACATCACAGTGTGAATGGTCACCACATCTCACTGACTTGATCATAGACCACTGACAGTAATGTGGCCAGGGTTAAATGGGCCTTCGGTCACTCTTTAAAATACCATTTCACAGTCATCAGTCGTCATCACACATTAAATCAGAGTAGTAGGCACACTGCAAAGTCAATCATCAATTAAACAGGAACTTTGGTATTTTTCAACCTGGACCCTGTTTTTCTATGTGTTGGGGTCTGAATGACCTCTGGGGATGACTACTTTTGAACTTGTTGGCATCAGCCAGAAAACAGGCAATATTGTTCACTTCCTGGCTAACGGCTCACTCTGTACTGGACCGATTTCAAAACCTCTGGTTTCAGGAAGTCATTTTACACCAAAGCATGAAAAAATAGAGTCCAGGTTAATACTGTACTGTTGTTTATACCAGCCATTAGTAAAAGATCATAGCTGATATTCTACAGTGACATGTTTTAACACTGGTTTGCTGTACTCTGTGGGGAGTCAAATACCTTTTATTAAAGTCATAATTTTATATTTATTTGGTTAACATCTAATGTGTGTTAAAATGTCCTTTAAGGTATAAACCCTTTCCACAAACCTATAATTATTTAAAAAAACATCTTTTATACACAATTTACAGCCTCATAAAGAGCGCCAAACTGGTGAAAGGTGATCCCACAATAGCTTCCCGATGCTAAGGGTCTTTCACCAACATCATTTTAGTCATGTTGGCATGTTCAAGAAATCACAGGCTGTAGTACCTCACTCCTTTGCTGCACTAGAACACAACAGTGAATTACACATAACCCACAGTAACAACCAATCACTGTCAGTCAGCGCGTGTTTGAGTGTTTTGTGTGGGTTTAGTCGACGCACAAGTGGAGTCAGCCCTGGGCTGAGTGTACCACTGAAATGTTGGAGAATATGCAGGGACAGACATTGGCACGGATGATACAGAGCTGTCCGTCACACCTTAGCTTCAGTCAACATGCAGATTAACAGAAAGCTAAATAAGAAGTAAACGGTGCTGGGAGAAATTGCTTTGTGTGTCCCAGATGTTGCCGTTGTCAGATGATGTTTGGTGTTTCCATCAGGCTTTTATTGGTTCGGAAAGATTCAGCTGAGCTGCAGTCTTTTATTATTGATGTTGTATATTTTGTATTATATATTTTTCATACAGCACACAGGCATTTAAGACCAGAGTGAAAGTAAATAAAGTGATAAAACAGGAACAATAACACCAAGAGCTTGATAGTCACCCAAACCAACACCAACTTATTAAAATGCATCACTTTAAAAAACAGTTATTTGTATCTAAAATTGCTTCAGAGTATTATTATTATTATTATTATTATTCAACCCAAACACTGGATTTAGAACCAGCTAACTATCAAACCTGCACTCTTACAGATTTGTCCTGGGGACTTGTTGCTCTGACAACAGCTGCAGATTCATTTTAATACTGAAGAATCCAGACTCAAATCAAATCACACTAAGTTAGTTATCCATGCATGGAGACCAGGGCTCCTACAGCCTGAGCACCTCCCTACGACTTCACTGCAGTAGAGGCCGTATTGTTGGATGATAACACATATGTTAGATCCAGGCTGACACACATACCTTTGGTAATGGCACCACAATTGCCCCAAACACCTAATTAGATCACATAAGGCATACACGCATTAATCAAATCTGCTTTTTGTTTAACAGTATATTTATCAAACTGCATCACGTGATATGATCAAGCTTGATGACATCAGTCCAAGGGGCGATTGCTGTAAGAAAGTTTTCTCAGCTGCTGTTTGAATGAACTGATCTTATGAGCATAATTTACTTACTCTGATCATTGCAAGACATGGATAACAGAGCCAGTGCAAAAAGGGATTATAGTGCACAGGGACTGTTGGTTAGAGGAAGTGATGTAGTAAGAAAGGTTTGTAAGAAACCAGCACGAGACTGTATGAAAGTGGAAGAGGTCAAGCTGGTGGAGTGTCTAAGAAGCTGTTAATTCATAAAGCATTTCACAGGAGAGACCTGCGAAATTCTGAACTCATAATTGGATAAACTTGACACAACATGACCCTGTCCATTTTCTATGTAAATAGAATTTCAAGGCTTTCTTTGAAACTCTAATAAATCAGGGGTACTTATCAACCGTGCCAACTGTTCTCTTTTCCACCGTAATTAGAACGTAATTGCTCAGCCCTCAGCAGGAAACCTCCTGAAAAATAGCAAAATACCCTTCCCTGTTTTGGAAGTTACTGTAAGACTGACACACCTGCAAGTTCATTTTCATAGTGTAATGAAACGCACTGAAGCCAAAGGAGACCAGGAGGGAACGTAGTCCAAATCCTTCATTATGCTTTGGAGAACTGTCAGTACTGCAAAGTCTTTGCAGTTTACAGGTTATTTGGACAAATACTAAATTTATAAATGCGGCGTTTTGAGCTGTTGAACAGAACTAAGAATTCATCAATCTGGATTCAACAGGAGAGAGAAGAAACCAATCCGCACAGGGCAAAGTAAGAGGTGGTGACAAGACACAGTCACAGCTCAGACCAATATAAACCTCGTGGGAAACGTGATGGAAAACATGACATTTATGTTTGTTGCATGTGTGAATTTGAGGGCGGTTGCAGCCTCGTCATTGTTCTGCAGCTTTAGTGGAGTTGAAGTCACGTGCTCTCTGTTCATCTCAAGCTACTTCCTAAGTTTGTTTCCGCCGTCGCTGCATTTTGCTTTTAGCTTACCACCTGAACCAAACGTGAAACCCGTTGCAGTGTTGCAGTTTATTTCACGGAGCTCCATGCGACTGTCGTGCAACAGGTTGATGGAGCTGCACTGAGTGAATCAGCCAGTGTTGAAATGATGTGAGGAGAGGTGCGATTTGTTTGGAATCAGTGCTGAAGCTAGGAGGCAAGCTGTAAAGGAACAGTGTATGGATCCGAGCTAATGCTGCGTGGATTAGAAGGACAGCACACAGCCACAGAGACTGACATGGTGTTCCGAACAACACCAGCACCAGCTCTCAGCTGTTTTATCACTGTATCCGTGTCTCATGCCAGTATGTGGGTAAAATAACACAGTGTTGCATGTCTCAGCTGGTGTGCATTTAAAAAAAAATCTAAAAATATGCAAAATAGCTGTACAATCTTTATATTTCACGTAAAAAGTGAAGACAAATCCAGTTGAATTTGACTTTAAGCTGTTCCAGAGGTCCACCACATAATCATGACGGATGGAAACACCGTGTGTTTGGACTTGTTGTGATGAGAAACGGCTGAATATAAATGCATGGAATTATGAAACCGTTAATGGTCACCGTCGCCCAGGAACGTTGGTTTCAGCCTTCAAAAAAAATACATATCAGTCAAACCCTCCCACACACACACACACACACACACGCTCAGACACAGTCCCGCCTCAGGTTGGCCCTTGCTTGTTTGTGATAAATGCAGCATTTGTGTCCAGGGTGTAGGCTTATTTCTGCTCAGTTGCCTGCTCCGGCTTAGCTAAGCCCTGTGTTGCTGATAATGACAGCTGTGAAAGGAGTGGGGGACTGAATGAAAACCAGTGGGGGTGGTGAGTAGCTGTGGATCCAGTCACTCTGCCCTGCCAGGCCTGTATTTACCATCCTTCTGTGTCCTGCGGTGTCACACAGGGGTGCACACCGCTCTACCTCACTTCTGCTCTGTTTACCAGTGTAAGGGCCTATTTTTCTCCATAAGTGAGAACCGTCTCCATTCAAAAGAGGCATTTCATGTGCCGCAGAAATCTGCCACCTCCGGCATATTTTTGTATATTTTTTGTTTGCTGTAAAATTGCTTTAAACGACTTGCATTCGCTTTAGGAAAATAGTATTTTCTCTCCAAACAGATGAAATGAAACCAGGAGTTTTTCAGATTTCATGGTTCTGATGAAAGACTCTTAACTGCTGCTGGTGTGTGTCCTGCTATGAACTACACTGTTGTTAATCCACTGCTTTTGCTTGTATTACAGCGTATGCTCCTTTAATCGCATCATTCTTATTGTAAGAGACTATAACTTTATTATTCAACTGGTATATTAATTATTATAACTACAAGCTGCTCCCAGATCAGTCACCGCTTAACCTTGAGGACAACAGGATTGTTCATTCTTTATTATTAAGAAAAAATATATCAATATATAAATATGTATTTTTAAAAAACCCACATATTAGTCTTTTAGATATGTCAGACAAATAACAATGTTACAGTGTAGTTGTAGGCCCCCCAGTAATGACACGACTGCTTTTGGTCGGTTGTCATAGAAACACAATATGCTTTGCAGCTTGTGAGTCTTCCAGGAGGAAACGATGTTAATGGAACACAAAGAAATGCTGATGCACTCTGAGGCGAGCGACGCTGCGGGCCAGGAGAGACGAGCTCCCTGTGCACGGTGAAACCACCCGGGCCACGGCTTCACACCGCGGCGTGTTCATTAGCATCATGTTTTCACCTGTTAGCGGAGTTGGGCCTGTTTTTTGTACTTGTACATATAAAATGTCATTTACTTTTTGAAGACAAGGATAGAAATTACATTTAATTTCGTTCACGCTCTTGCTTTATTCGTTTCTATTTTAAGTTAGAGTATTTGTCTACAAATCGGCAGCACATTACAGCCTGATGGACTCTTTGACTTTGAGATATTGAAATTTCCTCTCTATTATTTTACTGAAATAATAGTTAATTATTAAATAAGAATTAAGATTTACAGCCCCATTTCCTCTAGTCACTGGAAAATGTGAGCTATATGGACGTCAGTTACAGAGAGCATTCTGCCGACCACAACCACTCACTCATCTCATCAGTAAATATTAATATAATGCTCCTTCTTAGAATAAAAGGACAAATGCACTATCTTCATTAAAATAGAAAAACATTAAGTTCACAACAAAACCCAGCTAATAAACACCTCATCAAACATGCAAGCAGATTGCAGGGCCACATGACAAACCTCAGGTCCCGCACCGCAGTGTTTTCTTTGCAATGGTCGTCTTTGTCAAAACACCACGTTTGAACAAAGCCGCTATTTTACATTTAGCCTTCGTCTAATCACACCTTATTGTGCTGCACCTCTCGCAAAGGTTAACGTGATTCAGAGTGCTCCACAGATCAGTGCCGAGCTGACGGTGCAAGTGTAAACAGTAAAACAATTAAAAGTGAGCGTGCAACCCAAAGGACGGATTAACCCGAGACATAAAAACAGAATAATTAGACCAACAAACCAAGAGCAAAAAAATGTGAATGCAATAGAATTAATGGCCGCATAAAATGAGGAGAGGATGAAGAGATCAGGATTATATTTAGCTTTCAAGGTAGCAGCACTTCCAGCTGCTCACAGAACCTGAGGCTGGCCAAACAGGAAGAGATGAGTTGGGTTCCTGTGCCGTCCAGAAGGCCAGAACATGTGCACACTAAACGAATTCAACTGAAGTGAATTTGATTTGTTTCCTCAGTCCAGTGTCAACACAGTTTATAGAACAGGAGCACAGCAGAGAGGACCAGCGTCCGTTGTACTGAGAAACTACTTCCCAGAGATAACTAATGCATCATTCGGTTAACAGGAGTATTCATTTGCAGTGATGCTGAGAATGAAGTGTGAAGTCGGCTGAATCGAGCCACGGGTTAAACACTCAGCTTCCAGCTTAAATGTGAAGATCTGCTGCTTCTCTCTGGGCTGCACTGTTGTACCCTGAATATTACGGACTGCAGGTCACACATAAGAAGCCGTTTGAACACGTCAGCCTCACAATCTCACACTCCCACTGTTTTGTCATGGTTACTACCACTAATATTTAATCCACAATACGACCGGCAGATGAAATGATCATGAAATTAACCACACAATACTACTTTTTAAATGTAGTTTGGTGCACATCAGTGTTATCATTATTATTTGATATATTAAATCCAGCTCAATTCATCACCTGAAGGATGAAAAGACGCTGCTCTGAACAGTATGTCTGTACAAGGACGAGTGTGGTAACAGAAGTGGAAATAAAGTGCGTCGGTATGAAAGCGGCTCGGTGGAGGTGAGCAGGCTGATCATTTTGCAGAATCACCATCTGCTCTTGTTAAATGTCAATGGGAGGGTTGATCGGTGAGTTTACAGCTCATCATCATTACAGTGTTTACGTGATTTAGAGGCTGTTCACTGTCAGTTGGTCAGACCTGTGGTCGGAGATCTCTGGTTTCACCTGACTGGGCAACGTAGCTGAGAAGTTAACAGAGAGACCCCTGTGGACTCTGACATTTCAACTCAATTCAATCCAGTTTTATTTATATAGCACCAAAACACAACCAAGGTCATCTCAGGGCACTTTACAAACAGAGCAGGTCTAGACCACACTCATTACTATTAATTACACCCAGCAGTTCCACCATGAGCAAGCACTTGGTGACAGTGGCAAGGAGAAACTTCCTTTAACAGGCAGAAACCTTGGGCAGATCCTGTAATGGTCCAAGCACAGAGTCCGGTGGAACGCCACGATCAACTCTTGTGTGTATGGAGGAGTCGTCGTTGACATGAACAAATTGAACTCTGTCAGATAAATATGATTTAAGCCAGCTCAGTGCTGTTCCTTTAATCCCAATGACATGCTGCAGTCTCTCCAGTAGAAAATTGTGATCGATGGTGTCAAATGCAGCACTAAGGTCCAGCAGGACAAGTACAGAGACGAGGCCGTTGTCTGAAGCTATTAGCAGGTCGTTGCTTTAACCAATGCGGTTTCTGTGCTGTGGTGTATTCTAAATCCTGACCTTCAAATAAACTGTTTCTATGCAGATGATGCAGATGAACAAATCGTTATTCTGTCCTCTGTGGCAGTGAACACAACGCATGGCCCTGATATCACTGCGCTACATTCAGCTCAAGCAGTTTCTGATGTCTGGGGCTGATGAACAGAAACGTTAATTTAACTCCTTTAAATAAACAGCAGTGCTACGACGATGCACTGGCGCTCCTCCAAACACGCTGTTGTGTTGGAGCAGCTGGCTTGCCTGGACTTCCTGTCTTCCCAGCGCAGGAACAGGGACAGCCTGACAGTAACCGCTCCTGGCAGATCATCCCTGACTGCCGGTACCACGGCCCAGCGCGTCTCCGTCCATACACTCGCCCCCGTCGCCACACACACACACACACACACACCTGCACAGCTACGTAACCTATGTACCAGCTATGTATTTTTAATGTTTTTTTATGATCCAGCGGCGCCGTAATGACCTCAGTTTTCACTTGTATGAGCGACTAAGTGAACGACCAGGGGGATTTATAATTCTACACAGTGCTGAAGGGTAAGGGAATCCAAATGCGTGTGTATGTGCATTTGTGTGCGTGCAGACATGAATGTGCATCGATGAGTGTGCATCTTGTATGCAGATGGAGGCGGAGCGTGTCCACACTTCAGAGGGATGTGAGGCGCGGTCGCTGGGCTTGAAATCAAGCAGAGTGAAGATTGTTTATGGACTGCCAAAAGTAATTAATCTCCCTTCTCGATGAAAATTAATCGGATTAAACGTTCTCGTGGCCCAGTGAATCCGTCTCCCTGTAACGCGCGGACGCTGAATCTCTCGCTGCTCCTCTGACCATAATGCCAGTCCTACAGGCCGGGTTCATTGGCTTCGGCTCAACAATGGGCCGCACAATGACTCTGGAGTGTAATCACATTCTCCTGCTTGTCTGAATGCTCGTCTTTCACGGTGGGGGAAAGAGCATCCGCCGCTTGACCACTGTCACACTCTGACCTTTGATGGAGATGCTGGAGAGCTGCAAGAGATTTGTTGATTAGAGTTTCGTCTGTGTGTCTGTGGCCGCGGGTGAAACACATGTTCACATGATGATTTGACCTTTCCGGCAGTATTCAGATGAGGATTCTGTGTCCTCCCCGCCTCTCATCATGGAAGTGGGTTAATGGTTAACATCCTAAAGAGGCTGACTCCAAAATATTCGCTGCTTACTCGCATGTCATTGCCTCCAAGCATCCCAGCCCCTCTCCTCTACTGACACACACCCATGTCTTCGTTCGGCAACCCCTGGGCCATTATTTTGGGCTAACAGGACCAGGCTCCTATTGAAATGAAGGGGGGAGGGCCATAGCTTCACATTCAGTGGTCACCAACAGTGTCAACTCCTCACACTCAGTTCCAGTCCACTCAGCTCAGTGGAGTGGGCCGAATATTTCTGATTCATTCATTCAAATCAGCTGAAACTGTTGTGATTCTCAGTGGGGTCAGTAAAACTGTTGGATATGTTGTCTCGTTGGGAGAAAGGGGCGTGACAAGTGTCAGGTCTTACTTTTCTATTGCAAATGCTTCAGGTTGTTTGTCTCCTCTCTTATAATATCTGTGCACTCAGAGTGCAGGTCACAGACTCTGCAGTTATATGTGTAAAACTAGACCTGAAGTGTAAACCTATAATTCAGCCTGCTGTTAGATACTTATAGCCATAGGACATACAAAAAGCATGGCGCTAACACTTCCTGTGTGGACACGCCATCAGAGGCTATTCATGTTCGGTGCATCACAGTCGACAGGAGCAGAAAGAACAACGTGTTCGCTGTTTAGTGCTGGTTAGTTAGGGTGCATCGTGTTAATGTCAAGTTTTGGCTGGAACTGAGTGTGCAGGGAGCTGATGAGCTGGTCAGTTAATTCTCATTCTGAAACAATGATACACTTCATACAGCACATGGCATTTGAAGTAATATTAATAATTATACACAGAAGATGCTAACTCAGACAACTCTGGATGGCAATAATTAAACTGCTGTCAAATGTGAGTTATTGTTTTTGAAGCTTAAAGAGCTGAGAGTGTATTTCAGGTTTGCTCACTTGATATTCTTTCTGTCTTTGACCAAATTAGCTTCTTACAGCTCTTATAACTCACGAATGTTGCACCAGGAACCCCACCTGAACTCGCTATCCTGGATTTAACCCTCAGCATGACCTTGTGTGATGTCACAGATTATATGGCTAGTAAATATTGCTTTAAATGCTGTGATTGGTAAGGATTCGATTTTTTGTTTGGTAGGAGCTGAAGAACCTTCCATCACCTCCTCTTTGCTAATGCAATGTTTCATTTCTTTGCATGCTGTCAGCGCTGTGAGTGCATTCACCTTTAGACCAGTGGATCACAGTGGAAATGAATTGTGTTTTCTCCTTGGATTCCGGTTTCTGCAGCTTCCCCCAAGGCTGACACGCCACCGACCATCAGGCAGAATGTCGTACGGGTCCATTGACGGAGGCTCTTTTGGCAGTCGCAACCCATTTGGAGGTCCTACGAGGCAGGGCTACCAGCCAGTAGGTAAGGATGGAGGATGATATTGATGAAAATGGCATGGTATGTTGCTCTTTAAACTGTACTACATGCAGCATGTACCAACAATAAAAGAAAATATTATATATTTTTTTTAGATTTATATGTGGATAAAGAAGTCATAGAAATGTGTTTTACTTTCATTAAATTATATACACTGGCTAATTATCATCTTTTAAGGTTGATATAGTGAACATATTTATATTTACACATCCAGCAGATACAAAGCAACTAAAACATTGATTTGGACTCATGTCTCTGGCAGATAATGAATCTAAGTCCAGTATTTACTCTGATTTGGCTCTTTGATGTCGACCAGCTGCTGAGGGAAATATCTGGCTCTTCAGCTGCTAAACGCTCCGCGGTGTTCACCTGCTATTGGCTAACTTTATGTCGCTAATGCTCGGTGCCAGGCAGACAGAGCAGTTATTATGAGAGACACCTTTAACATGCCATAAAATCATTTTTCATGCTTTGGAGCGTGTAATGCAGGAAAACAAATGGACTACACTGAGAGTTAATGTTTTCTCAGATGCTGTTTGCTTAGTATGAACACTTTGACCTGCCGTGATCTGTCTGCAGATGCATCCAACATAAACATTTGATAAAGTCTATGTATTTAAGTGCATGTGAAACACGTTAGAAATGTTTCAGCTAAAGAGCAAAATAGGAATTTTCAGCCGAATTTCCAACCGTCGCATGTCAACATTTGGATTTATGAAAGTGTGCATGCATCTTAGTCACCCACGTTCTCTACTCATAAACAGGTAATCAGAGTCAGGTGTTCCAGTCATCACACCACATTTATTATTCATAAAGAAATTAATAATTCAAGCAATCAACCACGCATGCACATGAGTAAAAATACACATACAAATACAAGCATTGCGCTGAAAACAGTACACAAATAAGCACTGCACAGCCCACTCTACCTGTAAGTGTGTGTGTGTGTGTGTGTGTGTGTGTGTGTGTGTGTGCTCTTGCGCAGAGGTCACAGGTTTTCATAAGGGTTAAACAGTGTGAAAAGCAGCTTCATTGGATTTGATCCTCTCACTGCTTTCATTAGCCTAGTAATGGGGTAGGAGCAAGACAGAGCCCCTGAGGCAAAACCTGTTCCAAGCCAAACTGGAGGTGTGTATGTGTGTGTGTTTAGGTGTGTTTGAGAGCGAAAGATAGACAGATACAGAGAGACTCAGTACAGATCAGAGCTACAGAGTTAGATGGCTAGACGGCGAGGACGATGAACTAATGTTTCATGTTGCAGGGTGGACCCTGAACTGTTTGCGCAACTCAAGAAAATCAATGTGCATTAATGGGAAAGTGAGAAATTCAGTTTTTTGCATTCAAAAACTCTTCAAGACACAATCAGCTGAAATGACACGCACAAAGTACACAAAGGAACTCACTAAATGCATTCCACAACATTTTAATGTGTCTGTTCATATTATTCACCAATTCAATGATAATATAGAGATTTAAATGACATGACAGACATCAATCAATGTCTGGTGGTTCGGGTTAGCATGGCAAACCAGATGATGAAACCAGTTGCCTCCAACTAGCAGACATTACCATTATGTTTGAGTGTTTCTGGACACCCAATGAATGTAAATCTAATGTGGTGTGTAAACTCTGGTTTGGTCTCTACTAGGTTAAAGGAGAAATAACTGGTCAAGGCAGATTTAGCTGGTTCCTGTGTTTTTGGTAATGGAAAGCTGCAAAGAGATTCCTTCAGTGTGTCATTTCAAATTACTTGATAGATTACAGCACATTACAATAAAATGAGTCATTTCACTAAAGTTAGTTAGAAATTAGTAATAAATGGTAAACTGTTATTTATGGTTCATCAAGAAGTAAAATAGAGGCTGTTATAACAACACAATGCACAGTCTCTGGCTCAGTGCTGCACCCTGTAAATGCAATAGGTAGAGGGAGTTGTTTTGGTTGTGTGATCATATACTCATAATCAGTCCCAGTCATATTTGAATTTCACACTGACTGGGATCAGTTTTGTGCAGACAGTTGTTCTGGGAGTCGCAGCCCCCAGCTTCAGTGATCAGAGGTCTTTTCCATTAACTCTTCATTGGTTTTGAGTGTGTTTCACCACTGTGGCTCTGAACCTGGTTTGGAAGACCACTGGTTTCCAGCTAATGGCTCATAACGCTAACAAGCCTCTTACAGACTCCAGTGGAGGGACGCTGTCAGGCGTGATGAAGAGATGAGTTCTCCTCTTATGGCAGGACAGTAAACACATCACATGGCTCCACCTATGGCTGATATAACTGTGGTGTCTCCTGTCATTTAGTCTGACAGACACTGACTGTTGGCTCTCAGAGCATGGCTACATGCTAGCCCTTACTCAGCATCCGCCATGTCTCTACGCTGCTATCCATCAGACACATTCTAACCACGCATCATACAAGGATTTGCCCACCTATGTGTACGGGTGCAGACATTCCCAGTATGTTCCATAGGATTTCCTGCCAGGATGAAGTGGAATCACTAAGGTCTGATTTCCCAAAGCATTTAACTTAAAGCATTTATGACTACATATCAACATGACTAATGACTTTTCTGTCAGCCTCAGCTGTGGGCTACTGCTACTGGGTGTTAGCATTTTAATTTAGCATTGTCATTGTGAGAATGTTAGCATGCTAGCATTAGAATTTTGCAACTGTGGTTGGTACAGCCCCACAGAGCTGCTAGCACACTATGCTTTAGTCATTTAGCTTTCAGCAAATGAAAACTTTGAGCCAGTACCGTGGAAACAATGTTAAATCAACACACGCGAAATGCAGTCAAAATGTGTTCTGATCACGCAGCGCAACCACGTATGCTGACACAGCATACACAGCATCACTGTGCGTGCGGCATTCGGGAGCATCAGATGTCAACTAAAAACATGTTGATTGCACCTTGAAAGTGCTCCACTGCAAGTTGAACTCAATCATTCACTTGATTATAGTTACTCGGGATTATTTTTACATAAAGCATGATTGTTGTCAGCTAGAATTAAGTTTCCATGTTAGCCTGAGCACAAAATTGCCCCTTTTTTTACCATCGGCACTCACCGCTCACACGTAATCAATGTGAATGTTAACATGTAAGACCTGATTAGCATGTTGATTTTTGCCGTTTGCTACCGACGTAATCGCTGAGAATATGCATGCAGCAGTGTGTTTTCGGCAATCACGACCTCAGTCAATTTCTGAAAAAGCTCAAATCACTGAGCAGAAAATTTAGAGCAATCCACCGCTGTTAGCGTGGAGCTTCATGAACAAGGCCCCAGGTCTTTTTTTCTTTTTTTTTTCTCTGCCCAATTTCCACTATTTGGCTAGTCAGCGACAAATGAATACGCCCTTATCTGTCTGCTTTGTACTGTGCATTTAGAGCAGTGCGTACAGAATGTATGTTCATAGCAATCATGTTTGACACTTGAGGCGAGGAGCTGGCACAAGTTATTATGCTGCAATTCAGATGTACGGTGGAGGAGGAAGGCAGGATGTGTCAGGGAAAAAACAAACATCACACATGCTTTTTGTCTCTGGACTCAGGCGTACTGTACTCGTACGTGTGCCCTGAAATACTCCCTTTCACTCAGCCTGACAGTCAGCCTCTCTCCCCCAGTCTTCTCTATTGTGGGCAGACAGATGGGAGCCTCAGTCACCAAAAAGGGGGTCTTTGATCACAGTGAAGCCTTGGTACATTATGAGGGATATGAGTGGTGGTGATTGGGAGGAGGAGGTGTGTGTGTGTGTGTGTGTGTGTGTGTGTGTGTGTGTGTGGCGGGGGGGGGAGCAGGAGCCTGTCAGATTTGCCGTCTGTTGCTCAGGCTGATCTGAAGGGGAGCTCAGGAAATGATCAAAGCCCAGGTTAAGTCTCTAATAGAGCTGTCTTTTAGGCTAATCTCTCTCCTCCCTCTCCCGGCAAAAGCTCTCAACCCTCCACCTTGCACTCCGAGAGGTGGCGTGTCACTTCCAGCACAGCCAAGTGTCTCATCCAGAACGACAGGACAGCGTGGCTTTAATATCAACACATATTGACACGCCATATGTTGTTTTTAATAAGTACTGAAAATGAAAAGGTGCAAAAGCTCTCTGCTTCATATTTACACTGGCAGTCACAGTTGTCACAGTATAACAGTCTTATTGTTGCTAAAGGCATTTTTTGGAGATACACGAAATGATTTGGACCCGGTTTATCAAATCCCCCAAGCTCCTCCAGCCAGAGATTAGCCAGAGGAAGGATGTGGCGTACCTATGAACAAGTACTGTGAGAGGTTACACTGTGGTATAAAGTTATAAATCATTTGCAGAGACTTTAATTGACTGAACTTGTTGGAGGATATCAAAACCATCTGGATTTATATAGAATAACAAAGTTCTTTGCATTAGGATAATGTCAGATCCTCAAAACGCATCAGGCACTACCTAATATGTTTATTTCTCTTTTCCACATTTATTTAGTTGCAAAATCTACAATCTGACAATCAGGTCAATGTCATGCTAAAGTCCAGAAAGCTGACCCAAAGGCAGGTCCAGACAGGGGCTTGTGTCAAGTTTGGAACACGGGTTGGAAAACCAATGTGCACAGGGACGTGGGAAGAGAGACCACGCCGCGACATGTTGCATTAGCCTGGTGAGCTAATGGTCAGGATAGATGAAACTGCGCTAAAGGTAATTTTATTTCCTTGTGAGAGCAGTAAAGACGTCCTTGTCATTGCATGACAACAGCATCCCATCCCTCTCATCACAGCTGAAGGAGTCCCACTTTTGTATCTGCAGCAGGCAGCAGAGTGCTGGGTGTTAGACCTGACCCACGGATGTGTCCACATTGTTAGTTCCCCGTGATGAGCTCTCTGGAGACGTGGACCTGCTCATTAAGCTCGAATGAAGCAGGAGGGTGGACTGGGTGTGACAACGCTGTGATGAGCGCTTGCTCCTCCGGCTCCATGTGCTGCTGATGGGCAGTAAGTGGCCAAAGTGGGCCATGTGTGAGACAGCCACGCATGGATTAATGGACCAACTGAGACACCATTGATCTCAAGCCCAGGCTTCTGTGACCCCGCATCCTGGTATGAGCACTTTCGTTGACGCTGGCTTCACTCTGCCCTCTGCACCTTCTCCTTGAGCAGTTGCAGGTATCAGTACTACTGTGTGGGATCCATATCTGCAGTCGGTAGAATGCAACATGTCTGATTGTGATTCAGATGCACAATTTAGCTGTGTGGGGAAATTAATGATTAAAACACACAATTTAAAGCAGGTTAAATACCCACGATTGTCTTGGTGTATTGACTAATTCTGAAAGGTTGATGGAAGTAATCAAACTACCTCTTTTCTATCAACTGTGCTTGAACCACACTGACAGTTTACATATACTACAGTGATTCAGTTTGCAGCATTAGATAAGGAACAACATTGCCTCTTCCGTCTTGTATTGCTGCAGTGTTCAAGGGCTGTAAAATCTATATTTTTAATATAAAGCCAGGGTTCATTACTCAGGAGTTTATTTATTTATCAGCATTTAAATATTTATGGAAATCCCAACATGTACTTGCATGAAACAAATCAATAATAAAAATAGGAATGTGAAAATGACATCTTAAAGTTGTAATTAAAAAGCTAATTTGATGGCTCCTGATCTGCAGCATAATCAGCGGTTTAAATTGAATTTCAAATCTGGTCTTCATGTTCTCTCAACTCTCTGAATATGAGCATTTCTCGGGCTGCCTCCACCACCACGGCAGCAAATGTTGAGCTGCAGCAGCGAAGCAAACGGCCGTTTGAACTGAGCCAAAAGGAATCAACCCTGAATAAATCCAAATCTGACACTGAAGCTGAACTTTCAGCAAAGTTCTTTCCGCTGTTTTTCTCTGATCGAGCTGCTAATATGCAATCAAATGTACTTTTACCTTTTGCAGAGACTTTCCTCTCATTAAGTTACTCATAATGCAGTGGCTTAATTTGCCTTTTTTTTTCCTAATTGTTGCACGAAAAGGTCATGTTTTGTTACAAACTCTGCGCCGAACAATTAATTTGAAACAAAGCTTACAGTAATAATGACGGCTCGTGAATGTAATTACATTTGCCTGACAGTGTCATGACACAGAGGATGATCCATCAGGTTTAAACAGAGAGAGTAAATGTGCTCTAACTAAAAAATACTTCTTCTTTCGGTACGTGACTGCGTTAATGACTTGATTTCACCAATAGCAATCATTTGTATTACAGGGAAATCGTGAGCGAAAACTTGGATTTTATTAAGTTTGAGTCACATAACTGATGCTTTTTTTCCAGCTCAGTTTGGCAGCTTAATGTTTGTTATCTTTACAAATCTTTTTTTTCGCTCCGTTTGCAAATGGCCCGTCTCCCGCTGAGCAGAGGAGTGAGGTAAAATTACGAGACGGCTTTCATCAAAGAAACAAAAATATCCGGCCAAATTGCGGCGTCTGAGCAGCGTGGCGTTCAGTCGGACCACAACAAAGCTCTCGGCGGTAATGATTTAATGTTGGTGTCTGCAGTTTCAGCACATTCTGGCTATCAGAGACATGTTAGCGCACCGAAGAGAGACTTGAGATGGCTGTTTGTGGGGGCGACGCTATACAATGTGTGCGTGTTTAAGGTGGATGTGCGTCCCCCTTCGGTGAGGTGAATCTTTCATGAACTCCTGCAGTGTGCTCCCTCTCTTCAGGTTCTCTGAGCTCGATCCAGTCACATGCCTGTTTGTCCGTCAAAGTCGCTTTCTGCTGTAGCATCACTCATGTATGAACCGAGGAACTCTGTGTATGTTCCCATCTGTTGGAGCTAAATATGCAGTTTACGGTACATCCCATTGCTGTGACAGCCCTCTCAGCGCTGCATTGGCAGTGCTGTCCAGGGGCATTAAATGAAATATGCAACAACCTTAAAACATGCTTGTGTTACCCACCATTCCATTTTCTGTTCCATTTCACAGCCACAAAGGCTAATGGGCTATTGTGTTGAACATCTTTACATGTATTAAAAACAGTCTTTAGATGATTATTCTGCACTAAAAGTCTGAGGTCAGTCATTAGTTCCAACATTGTTTGAAGCCGCATGAGTCGACTTTCTTTTGTTCTTCTTGGCCTCAGTGGACCGAGCTGAACCACTTCCCAATGCACGGAACCCTGGTGACGTCCTTTATTTGACTGATTGAAAGATGAGCATGCACAGTCGTAGCAAGTAACTGGAGCGCCGCAGTGGCTTCAATAACCCTTGATTACTACCTGTTCTGTACAGTTTCCCAAATTAACGATAAAAAGCGAACAGAGGATTTTCGCTCTTTAATTTGGTCATTTCTCCTGGCCGTTTGGGGGCACTGAGAAATCCAATTCAATCAAATCCACTTTATTTGTCCCCGTGTGGGTAGTTTGAGTCAAACAGGCTCAGAGACACATGCACACATTTAATTCACACACATAAAAACCATTTAAAATATCAGAAGAGAACCTCAGTATCTGAAGGTTGATGACAGTGGTCAGTCAGAAATGTGTAAATATGTGTCAGGTGTTCCTGAGGTGAACTGACCATCTCATCAAACGTCCATCTCTTTGTTTTACCATCTAAGATGCATTCCTGATGCCAGCAGCTTGACGTACTGACACACTACATTATCAGGGTCACAGTGTATTGAGCAGTGTAAGATACCTGAGATACTGAGACGCCGTCCTGTCATTGTAACAAAATGTTGTAATGAATGAGGTCTCAAATGTTATCAGTCTGATCTAGTCCAAGCGAGTTGAGTTTTAAACTGACTGTGTATCAGTCAAATCCTGCAGACAACAGAAACTCACTTGCAGCACCAGCTGTTGGGATCAGGCCAGGTTCTCATTCCCTCAGTCGGGCCGCTCAGTGGCTAGATTGCAGATTTTTGGGAAGAGTAAAACACATGCCTCCTCACTGAGGAGAGACAGCCACTGACCTCAGGCATAATGAGATGGGAGCTCTTGATTAAGTTCCTCTCTGATTTGAGAGTATAATTGAACGTGTTGCAGATAGCACATTTGTGCTATCGACAAGCTACTCTGCGAGGGCATGATGGTAATTCATCCCCGGCGTGCTCAGGACTCTCACTCATTACTGTAGGAGAAATCAGGGCACTTTGTATTGATTATTCAGTGCTTAAAAAGGAGAAAAAGAAAATCAGCCACCCTGCCAAACTGATCATCATCTCTAATCAGTTCACTGGGGTTTATCATTGGCAACCGGGAATATGCAAAGTGAGACTCTGCCCCAAAGCTTTCTTTTCTTTTTTTTGATTCCACTTCACACGCCTTTTTTTTTTTTTTTTTTGACAGCTAGGATATTGAATGTGGGAAAAAAAAATCCTGACAACTCTAAATCCACATCCAGCAAAAAAAAAACACAGTCTCTGGGATTTCTCCTGTTCACCCAGGCTTTATGATGAGTGGAAGCACAATGTTTCTTTCAGATTAATTGTGATTTTATATTAATTATAAAAATCTCTATGTAGACCTCCATCATAAACTTAATTACGTAAGTAATTTAAGTAAAAAGCCTTATTTATAACAAATCTCAGTGGCCGCAAATGTTGATATCTGTCAGACATTCAGTTAATACAAACACGATAACGTACAGCGAATGCAATAATGATAAAGAGACTCAGATGTTTTTTTCTAACCTACTAAGCAGCTTCTAACCTGTAGTGGTTTGAGAAGATCTCCGATTCAGATTGTTGACACTGATTGAGACAGAGGGCAAATGAACTGATTACCAATATGGCCGCCGATATAGTGGACCATTGAGCTGGAGTGAACATAGAGCTTTTCTATGTTGACGATGCAGCAATTTTGCAGCAATGTGGCTATAGAAGGTCACATAGAGGGTTCTATCTGAAAAAGGTGTAAAGAGGTCAAGACTCCAATCACACCTGTAGTTTATAGAACAGTTTTATTGTTGGACCAACGTGTTTCACCCTGTGAGCTGCATCAGGGTTATGATGAAACACATTAGAACCAACATTCACCTGTGGCTTCTACATGGTTTACATCAGCACATTAACATTGATTGTAAGCATGGTAGTGTGTTGGTTTTAGCATTTAGCTCAACGTCCCGCATGTAGACACACAATGAGCTGCTGTAGACTCTTTCATTTTAACATATAATTCATATTTCTTATACCGCATACCGCAAAATACCTCTGCAGGAATATAATATAGGACGAAATCAAGGTTAGGACTGTATTAGGCACACTGCTCAAACCGCAGAGAGACTAATTTTGAGTGATTTAGCGAAGGCAGTGCATATCAGCGCGGCTTTGAAGTGGCATGCTGATACGAGCATGTGAAAGCGTCGACATGTTAATGTGAGAGAAAAGTTTCAAGTGTAAAAAGATAAAAAGCTGCTGAAATGATCCAAAGCATTTACCAAACACCGGTCGGGAAATAACCCTCTGTGGATCCGTCAGCCTTCCAGGGAAAGCAGCGTCAGTGGAGTTTGTGAAATGAGCATGAAATCATAAGTGCAGATTACGTGTTGTGGGCTCTAATGTGAAAATTATGTTGCTCCCCGTGAAAGGATTGTGTGACAACAACATAAACCAGGCACTCAGTTCTCACCCATTTGTCTGAAGAATACAGTTTATGCAAAACAGGAGATCCTTTGGCTAAGGTTGGATTTAAAGACATAAGTAAACACTTTTCATTTGTGAGAGACTGTCCTGAGTAAACATTCATCCACCCTATCTGAAAATCTTATGAAGCAAGCACAGCGGTGGAAATGCATTGTCCATCCACTGACTGTTTACAATGTGAGTTATTGTGCTTTATGCTTATGTTCATGTTTTCCAGCTGTGCTCTGGAGGCGCGGATGTGCCTGCACACAGTGGTGGTTCTATCTTGCAGGCGCTCCGCCCTTAACTGGACTCTGCTGTTGGTTGAAGCTCAGCAGCCCAAAGGACTCAACACCTGTACAAATAATAGCACACCCATTTGAATGTGTGGTGAACACACTGCTTGGCTCCCTTTCCCGGCTCCCCTTGGGGAATATTTACTAGCTGTGTTTGTCATTTGCAAAAACCACACTAAGGCTTTACGCAGGTAAAAATGAAAAGAAAATTGCATGTTTGGTCTCGTGCAGCATTTTCTGTTTAGAGGTGCAAAATGCGAGAAGGAGGGAATGTAAACAGCAGCCGCGGCCGGTTTACCGCTGCAGACCGATTGCTGCAGCAAAGGAGACCACATCTGAAACTGAACGTGAGAAAAGCAGGTGTAAAGTCAGCCGTAGAGTCGCACAAAGGGAGAGAGACTCAGACAGAGAATGAGAGAGATTAGGGAGAATAAATACATGTGCATGAAGTTACTTTAGTAGAGATCGGTACCACAGTGCAAGACAAAGGATCAGTCTGTGTTTCTTCATTTAACGGTGGCTGAGGAGAAAACACTTCAACTAATATTTAAAGTTCAGTTTTTGCACTCAGACGTGCACAACAGGCCTCAGACCAGCCATGCATCAGGACTTCAGCGGCACTTTTATGCTAATCGCATCTGAACTGCGCCTCATTTGCATGTGTAGTTTTAGTAAACACCCCACTAAATTTACAAATTGCAGCAAAATTTGTGACAGACTCAGGAAATATCTTCCCTTGAGTCAAGACACTGCGTTCATCAGGAAGAACAACTGTCACCCTCTGATGTTGCTGTGAGTTAAGTAATGAAAGGCGAGTGCTATCTGCCCTGCTTTAGGACAGTAACTCCTATGTGGGCACCGCCTGTCTTTCATCCAGCCAGGGGGGAGTGGGGCCAGCAGTGGCACAGTGGACCTTAGCAGGTCCATCTGGTCCTTCCATGCCAGTTTGGCTCCAACTCGGGAGACAATGACAGTGCAGGTTAAGAGCAAAGTACTGAACAAGTCTAACACAGACAATGACCATCAAGTGCGTGAAGAGGACAGTGCCACACTCGTCACACCACACCCCACTCAACGAGAGGCTGCAGTTGACTAAATAGCCCTTCTCTCTCCTTCCTCCTCCTCCACCCTCCATGACTGAGCTGCATCCTAAAAGCAGAGGGTTCAATCTGTCTGTGATGCTGGCGGGTTTCCATTCAGAGCGAGAGTTGCAAAAGCCACTAAGGTGCTACTCCACCTGGGGAACAGTTTTTCACAGCTTGGCTCCATGGTGGTTTCAGTAGTGACCCATCGCACCAGTGGTTTGATCTTTTGTGCTGTGTTTCCATGGAAATGATCTCCATCCTGCTCTCTGTTGCCTTCTTGTCTCTGTATGTCGGAACACAGTATTAGACCCGAGCTACACCAAATCGTCCTCCGAGGACCATGAATACCTTTTACCTTATTTCAAGGCAAACTGGCAGTTGTTGCGATACTTTGCTGTGGATGAAATGATAGGCATCACCATGCTTTTGTGTGACCATTAGCAGAGTGAATGTTGTTTTAGTTCAACAGGGACTTCCCAGAGTTTTGGCTGAAGAGTCTGGAATGTGAAAAAAAACATATGACCATGGGCAGAACTTGGAGGTGGGTGAGACACGGCGGTCACGCCATCACTAACATCATAAGATGGTTTAGTTAGCCAGGAGCTAGTTGCAGCACAAACACTTCGGTGACAGAAACATAGTATGAAGTGGTGAAGGGTGACTTCACTCCTGCAGAGTCATCTGCTGTCCAAGCCATTAGTACAAGCTGCTGGCACGGACTGCTGATGCTGAGGCAGCCGCAGTTTGGGAGGTGGAGGTGTGGGAGAGGATGGGGGACGTCTCTGAATGGTAGATGAAGCCTTGGCAAGGTTTGAATGTTGTGGCTATTGGTCAAACAGAACAGAATGAGCATTTTTAGACAAAGACAGAGTTGTTGCACTTCAACATTTAGCTAATAAACAACTACCAAAATAGAAAAACTCTAACAACCTCACAACTGTCTAAAGTCCTCAGCTAAATACTACACACAACTATGACATTAGCAGTAAAAGTATCGATACCAAGACTTCACTCTAACTGGTCAGTTAATAAACTGAACCATAAACTGTTCAATCCATTTTTAGCCAATACACCATGGCCTGGAGTGCTGGCAGACATCACTGTTATATCAGGGGGCAGGGAGGGATAAAGGAGGAGGGACAGGGAGGGGGGCTGAAGTTGGCTGGTGACAATAGTTGGCACCATTTACGTCACCTGCCTCCAAATTAGCTACAAATTCAATCGGAGTCAACCTGTAGAGGGCAGTCACTGTGCATATTTCCAACACAATGTGCAGAGTTCAAAAGCTGTGCACTGAATTGTAAAGATCTGGTCCTGAATCAATCAGCAATCACAGTTTTGGGAGGTTAGTTTCACTTTAACATCCAGCAACCTCCCTCACAGCTCTGTTGTTCCACTGTTCCTCCCCCTGGCGTGTATAATTGGATTTTCAGACATTCAGATGATTTGATATGACACCTGATGGTCACACAGAATTCATAGAGCTGCAGTTGTGTTATGGAGTTCCTCAGTGTAACATCATAACCGACTACAAGCAGTGACCTCAGTACCCTTCAGTACCCTTGAACAAGCAATGATTTAACCCTGCATGTTGCATTCAAAGGTTCGGTAAATCTCTCATTTGCCAACTAAACCATCACTACAACAATGTTTCCACATCTGCCTGATGTTGCAATACTTTAACTCAACTTAATTCTTCTTCTTAGCGAGAAAACATCTGCCCTTCAGCTTTGATACACACAACATGTTCAGCAAGTCAGACTTTAGGGTCTTTCATGGACTTTCTGAGATGAGGTTGTGTCCGGGATTCCAGTGACGCTCACCCGGCATCACTGCAGTATATTCAAAGACATACACACAGCAAGGCTTCTGAGGGTTTACCCCCCGGGTGAGGGTGGTGTTTGTGTTGTGATGCGGTCAGATTATCTCTATTTCCATCAGTCTTTGCTACATACATCTATCCATGCAGAGCCCATTGTTTGATTGGCTCACTCCACTATAGGTGGCACAGTGGATACCCATCCATTAGGGTAAATGAAAGGTGGACAGAACCTGTGTTAAAGATGTGTGTGTGTGTGTGTGTGCTGAGATAACATTAAAAATGCACTAAAGGTCCCCGAGTTGAAAAATGACTAATTTCCAAATGTATCACAATCTGGTAATGCTGCTCGGCTGCATGCAATCATGTAATTACCTGGACAATTTCTCAGTATAGCTCAGTGGGTGAAGTTAATGACTTGTGATGTACAGTAGAGGTCTCACAGTTCTTCCCCCAGCCCACACCCCGAATATCTGTTTTACTGTCCTGCTCTGCTTTGCCTCTCCTTATTATATGCCAATATTTGATCCCGCCTCTCCTCAAACTCAGGGATTTGTAACATTTTCACACCTCTATGCTTTATCTGCACCCCCTGTCATTTTGGCCACGTCAGAAGAAAATTCCTGCTGCGGTTATTTCGGGATGCAATATTTGACAAAAGGGCGGGATGGCTTGTGCGTGCAGCTTATACAGGTCGTGATGTTGATCTCAGCCTGCTGTAATGGCTCCAGGCCATTAACCCTCACTGTCATTTGCAATGACATGCTTTTGAAAAAGGAAAATGGCGCTGCCCACATAACTTATCCAGCAGACTCACCACTCCTGCTGCCAGCCTGTGGCTCAGTGCCATTCCATTTTCCCCGTCCACTCTATCATCATCACCGCAGTTAGATTCTACATTAGAGGCTCCTGCAGCCTTTGATGTCCATTCAATTTCCACATCCATTCATTATAATAACAATACGCAGTATTTCGATATAATTACTGGAAATGTCAATTTTCCTACTATCTCCTGTCATTAATTAATGTAACTTTGATGTGTCAGTTCCT
Organism: Datnioides undecimradiatus; assembly: GCA_008933995.1. Lineage (NCBI taxonomy): Eukaryota > Metazoa > Chordata > Actinopteri > Lobotiformes > Datnioididae > Datnioides > Datnioides undecimradiatus. The sequence goes on along the minus strand of WARS01000046.1, from coordinate 37,474,760 downwards.
TAAAGTGCATACACTCTTTCTCTTAAGAACTCCCTTCGTCAGCTTGGCCAAACGTGTTTAACATTCCACAATTGTTTGAATTCACAAAGGCAGATTTGAAAGTGTTGTTTCGAGGCAGCACTCGCCATAACTGCGAAGTCAAATAAAAAGGTGGAGGCCGTGCTCTTGTTTTTCCTGCAAAGAGGATTTAAAGGCAGCAGTGTTGCTTTAATTACAAGCTGCCAGTTCCGAAACATCACAAATTGCCAAAAATTGCATAAGATAGAAAGTATATCAGATGAATTATGAATGTGAACAAAACATCAGCATGCAGAATCCATTTCAAATGATTCCTACGCTGGGTTATCAGTGTATAAGTGGTCTGGATGAATGATCCAGACTAACTTGGTAACTTGCTGTTTTCTCACACAACATGTTCGGTCCAGAGGCCCGGTGCGTTTGTTAGGACCACGGTTTGTCTGTGGTTTGAAAACAAATGGACCAACCACAATAGTTTTTTGATAGCAGCTAAACAAATATTAAATGTATCTGCTGCTTGAAAATTGTTGAGAAACAGATTCTATATTACATTTGCGATGTGCAATGTGCACAACATTTGGTAGCCATGGTGATGTATGTCAGCCAGTACATTTGTGCAGGATTTTCAGTAATCAATCAGACAGCCAGGAGCCTGCTCAGTTCATTAAATCCAGTAAAAAGTGTGTAACATAGTGATCAGACACTCATATTTCTGTTATTCATACATGCAGTTGGTTTGCAGTAATACTCCAATAATACAGTAGAATAGTACTGAGCCAGCAACATTGAGTCCTGATGATTTCAAAACTGTCCAGTCAATGACTTACTACATAATAATGTGTCGATGTCTTTACTTTCTCTGGTTCACTTTAACTGAATTACAAATGTTAAAGTGCACGTTCATCAAGTGGCTCCACGGATGAAGGTTCCAGGGGGACTTTAAGGGACGTTATACATAAAATCAGTTGTTTGTGCATTTGCACTGAATACTTTGGCTAGTTTGGGGAACCACAACAAGCTTAGAACACCGATAAGGTAGGTGTGAGGGAGCAGCAAAAACCAAAACAATGAACTAAACGGGGCTCACTGGCCCAACTTTAGTCTACAGGGAGAGACCCTGGAAAACAAAAGTATTCATTAGTGCAGCTTTAATATAATATAAATTCATGTATATCCACAGATTCAACAAACTGGATGAAAGAACTAACTGTAATAGCATAATATGGGTTCTTTCCATTGGTTTACAGCTTAGCAAGTCATCAGCAGTGATGCTCTTCATCTCTTGGCCAATCAGAAGGCAACATTAGTCTGTTTTACCTTTAAGTGTAAGACAGAGTGACAGACACTTGCTGATGTCATGTTTTCCCTAAAGCCACACAGGTCAGCCCCTCAGAGCTGCAAGATGTGTTTCAGGAGACCTCCTCCAACATCTTCCAGATCAATGCCAACGGTAAGGAGCCCATTCATAAACTTCACAAACTGTATGTGTGTGTGTGCGTGTGTGCGTGTGTATGTGTGCGTGTGTGCGTGTGTGTGTGTGTGTGTGTGTGTGTGTGTGCATCTCTCCTTGACCAAACAGTGAACACAGTAAACACTAGTAATAAAAACCTTTGATCAAGGACATTTTGAACAGCCTCTCTCTCTTCACATGGATTCAAAGATTAGTATCTGGGTTGAGGGATGAAGGTATCTCAGGTTAATGTAGTTTAAGGATTAGGTTAAAAGAGAGGTGGTGCCCACCCCGGGGTGTCGCTCATGGAGCAGGGGGAATAGGCAAAGTAATACTATAGCATTGTCTAAATATAAAACATGCATTTACATAAATTGAGTTGGCTATCATTATCTGAAAGGCTCACATGAGGTCTTTGGCTCAGGTTTTAAACTAAAAACAGTACTGCAGTTCAGTTTAAGACACAAAGCTGAGAGAGAGAGAGAGAGAGAGAGAGAGAGTGGGGTGTGTTGTGTGGTTGTCCAGGTCACTCTTATCGTGTGTATTCTTGCCTCCAGTTGTCACACTAGAGAAGAATCTTCAGTCACTGGGAACATCTCGAGATACAGCAGAGCTACGACAGAGTCTGTGAGTAACACGCACACACACATACACACGTAAATAAGTACACTTACTGCACTTTTTTACTTATATAAAATAATTTATTTGTTGAAATTTTATATATTTGACATATATAGATGTTCATAAAATGTTTGCCTTCCACTGAACCTTTACACCCAAAGTCGTGTAAAAATTCTTCTTCTTAAGATCTTCTGATCTAAACATTCAACTTAAACAAGTGTCAGAGTTATCGCCAACTGCAGAAATATCAAATATTCGATGGTTTCAGCATCTCAGGTGTGATTATATGGGGCTTTGCACATTTTACCAGACGATAAATAGATGAACGAAGAAGTGAGCCAGCAGGCTAATCCCTGTTAAACACAATGACTGGTTCCAGGCCTGTATAAAACCAGTACAGCATAGTTCCGTTAATGCAGGAGTAATAATATATAATTAGACATATCTAGTGTGTCATTAAGTCTACTTTAAATACTTACAGTGGGTATTTTTCTGCATTGAGTACTTTTATTTTTCATATTCAAAGTACATTTTCCCAATGATATACACAAGCTTTTATTTTATTTACATTTTTATTTTTCTCTCTTTAGTCCTTAGTAAAGGATCCCGTTCCCCCGGCGCTGACACCTGCCCTTGCCCCCTGTATTTTCACTCTGTATACTCGGTGGTCCTGCTTGTTGTAAAGGTTACATTTATCTTTGCTTTCCAGAAAAGTGCTTATTTTCTCTTTGTTTCATTGCCCTCTTTCATATTGATTATTCTTTTTTAGTTGAGCTGCCAGCAATTACCAGATTCAAAGCTGATGACAAAGTGGCCAATCTAAGATGATTGCATCTGTTTAAAATGCATTACATCCCACTGTGTTGGCTGGCATGTCATCAATTCTATTGAACATTTTTTATGATCGCCTTGGAAACTTACTGACAATGCTTGGCTGCTTTTATTTTTAACTGCCCATTTTCCTTCAGCAGTATTGATGCAGGATGCAAACAACACATCCAGTGCCTCCGACTGATGCAAATTACATCCAGTGTGATTCTTTGTGTTATTCAGCAGCTCTCAGTGTTTTTTCAAAGATTGTTCCAGAAAAACAGTCAGGAGGCTTCCCGATACAAGAATCTAATTGCGACTTTTAAAGCTCATTAACTGGAGGCTTTTGTTTTGAGCCGTTTCCTCTTGTCGCCTGTGATGAACTTTAAAATGAAGTGATTTTTGCTCCACAGTTTGATGACATTCAGGACTCATATCCAAAAAATGCTAATGGTGATGATGTCATTATCTGGGATTTAGGGTGAACAGTTTAATTTTGAATCTTTTCCACACAAACAACTGCCAAAATTTCAGGTTCAAAATTACACAAAGGCTTCTGAAATCATTTGAGCAACAGAGTGGCACTCAACTATAACAGTGTTTTGATGACAAAGAGAAGGCACCACGTAGCCTGAAAGAACCAACTCCAAGCTTTTTTGAAGAGGGTCTATTGACTGAACTGTCATTTTCTTTGTAAATGTCTATTGACTGCTCTGTTGTTTTCCTTGTGAAGGTTTATTGACTGAAATGCTGCTTGAATAAGGCGAGTACCTGCAAGGTTAACATGAAAGTGGTCAGTTTGAAATATAATTGACATAAACTGGTGGCTGTATCTGCAGCGCGGCATTATGTAACACTGAAATGGTGAAACAGGAGGAGGTGTTAGTTCTGGGAGTATTTTCTGCCCATAACAATGCCTTACTCAATAAATATTTATGAATTTTCTGGAACTTTCAATCATATGACATGATCTTCATCAGCTGGAATTTGCCCAGTTGTCATGGGTTTGTATATCTTTTCTCCAGCACTCTCAGAAGTCCATGCTTATGAGGATCACGGCATGATTGAAGCCTACAAAGCAGACATCAGTGCTTTTAGCAAACCTGTTCATAACGTAGAAACCATAACATGATAACCTGACACACAAAGTGCTGTATTCCACAAGAAGTCAACACTTAAATATATAAGACAGGCAAATCATATGGTTGTTTAAAGACATCATCTAACATCATGGTTCTAGCTTCCATTTCTCTTCTTTTTATTCGTAGAGCAAGATGCTAAACATAATAGAGGCATGAAGTGATCCATGTATGGAGCAGCAGACTATATACTGCACATATATACTGTATATATAGTTATATCTAATTAATGGTTATCTCATAACCAATGTTCTGTAGTTAGCAAAGGACAGAAGCTGTGGAAAAAAGTGAATGTTGAGTTGAAGATGGTTTTGCGCAGACGTGTTTCTGAGGTCACGGGTGAACCTCGACACTCAGATGCTCACTTTACCTCTTCATTACTTGTCTGCAGAGCTCCCTGCTTGTTTAATTCAATTCAATTCAATTCAATTTTATTTATATAGTGCCAATTCACAACAAAAGTCATCTCAGGGCACTTTACAAACAGAGCGGGTCTAGACCACACTCATTACTATTAATTACACCCAACAGTTCCACCATGAGCAAGCACTTGGCAACAGTGGCAAAGAAAAACTTCCTTTTAACAGGCAGAAACCTTGGGCAGATGACCTTGACCGGTTGGGGGGAAAGAGAAAGATAGAGAGAGAGAGGTAGAGGGAGGGAGAGAGAAGATACATCTTGTTGCAGATTGAGATATGGGAGTACATAACTGTAGGTGAAAACTGACCGAATGGTAGGACAACAGAATCCTAGCTATATTAATTATTTACAGTACAATATAGAATAATGATAATAAGTGGCAGCAGAGGACACGGGGCAGGTTGGTGGAGCCACAGATCAGATGTTCCGCTCTGGAGCCACTGGTATCTGTAGAGAGGTACAGAGAGAGAGACCAGATGATAATGTACAGTAAATGATGATGGTTTGGAGGGCGGATTTGTACATAAACTGAGAAGAAGCTAAAATTCTGATGTTTTTTAGCAGGTGATAACATTTGAAGTGATCAAGTCGGTGCTCACTGGATGTTAAACAGACAGATGATTCTCCTGTGAGGATTAGGATGGCTCCGTGTTTCGCACAAATTCTAACTTTACAGTAAGTGGTTCAGTGTGGGTCTGAAATGATTTTAAAAACATAGAATGTCTTTCACCAGTGGAAATCGAATCCTTGACCCTCACCCATCCAAACACCCACCGACACCCCCTACACTCTCTGCTTCCCTGTCCCTGTGCCTTCTCTCCTTCATGATTAACTGCAGCGACATATGGAGCGCTGCAGCCATCTGATCTCCATCCATTCCCGCTGAAAAAGGCCGTACGCATGCATATGTTGCACCGATCACACACACACACACACACACACATACAGTAGATCATCGCACACGTGTTCCTCTGCAAGGAGCAGGACTCTTGAGTTTTGCGAAATGAAAGCAAGTCTTGTTTGTCCCCGTGGTTGGAATGGTAACCCGCCGTCTGCCTGCCTGTCTTCAGGCAAAAAACTCAAATCTCACGGTTAATAGAATTTGACCCGCCCCTGTAATCGTGAAAATGCACACGGCAAAAAGTCTAAGTGGATTAATGGCCGGCACCCTCTGAGTGTCATTGTCTTTGTTAGCGCATTAGGCATTCACTGGTGTTCTGGCTGTAACACGCCAGAGGACACGGAGCCGTGTTTGGAGGAGAGCGCCCCCGACTGACTGGCAGCCTGTTTGCAGGCGTGATGCAGTCCACTACGAGACTGAGTAGGCTCCATAGCAACAAGGAAATGAACTGAAGTTTAACAAGAGCAAGTGAAACATCAAGACTGTGTCAAAAGACTTTGTTCATTGTTTCACATATTAGCAGTGATGAAAAACAACCAGGGACCTATATCCCCACAGTTTTGCTACTGGAGTTACTCGTTTTCCACACATCATTCTTACTGTAATTTACTGCAGTAATCAATATACAGCATAAAAAAACACAAAATAGCCAAAACTCATTTATTTTATCTCAGTTCTATTTGAAGTTTAACTGTAAAGTGCACAGAACGTGCTTCCTACTGTGTGGCCCTCGCTGACAGTTATCTTGCACAGTACCTTTGTGTCATCAGACAGATAAAAGACCACTTAACACTGGTTGTTTCTGCAATAGTTGATTTTTGTTATGAAGTTTTGCATATGGCGAATATTCCTGTGGGTGGGGTGACAAATTATTCCCAGGAGCCCACAAAGTTTGACTGATCAGCGTGGTAAAAAGCTCGACTTGTTGCTTTTTCTCAGTTTCCTGAGTACTTAGTGGCAAGTTCCTACACATCCCTAAACTCTGAACTCTTTCATTACGTGTGTGATGAATTCCAGTCGGCTAGCCCATCAGCTATGTTTCCCCGTGTGTTTCCCTTTGTTGAGAGAGGGAATGTTGTGTCACCAGATGGATGAAAGTGCCAGAAAACAAACAGTCACTTTGCGCTGCCAGAAATATCAGCTAAATACACATTCCTTTAAAAAAAAAAAAAAAAATCAACACAAACCTGATGAAGTGCAAAGTTTCATCATTCATCATCATTCATAAAGTCAACATGCCCAATAAGCCAGGGTTTGTTTTGGAGCAAAGACAGAGTCAAAAGAATATTTCATATTTCTTTTTCCTCTTGACTTCTGCGCTCGTTGTAATTGTCTGCTCCTTCACGTTGTGTCAGTTTTTATGAAAGATATGAAAGTTGTTTCCAAACAGTGGCGTGGCGGCAGAAGGTGATCCTGCAGTGCTGCAAGGCTTCGGCTCTTGATTTATACAGTACGATGGTAAAAGAGCACCGGAAAGACATCTGAATCAATAGCTGACGTATTAAAAAAATAATAATAATAAATTAGCCATGATGCCACTTCAGAGACAAAAATCTGGACTCTCCTGCAGTTTCATAACGGCGTGGTGCTGTGGTATGTGCCAGAATAATTTAATGGTGCAAAGACTGCCAGTGATGAAAGACTGACAGCACGAGGAGAATTCAAAATAATTAGCTGCAAAATGATTCATTTTGTTGCACACAGTGACATGAAAGACATGAGAGGAGTTATATTGTATCAATCTCACGTCCATGTGTTGAGCACAGAGCCAGCATTAAGATGTGGTTAGCTTAGCTTAGCATAAAGACTGGCAGCAGGGGTCAACAGCAGCGTGGGTCTTTGCTGAGCCATTTAATGATATTTCACTGGAAATGATTCATATATATATAAGTTTTCAAATGACAGAATTGGAAATATAAGCAAGTAACACAGTTTATTGCTGGTTGTCATAGTAACACAGTATGCTTCTTAATATACATACAAAGAGTTTATGAAGAAGCGAGTTTCAAGGTTTTGGGAATCACTGTCACACACTGTCACTGTAATTATTATTACTATTATTAGTTGTAGCCACTCAACATCAATGTGAAGTACGGTGAACACACACACACAGATGCAGGAAGCTAATTGTCCATTTCCACACATTTATCTCCGTGACTCTAGAGGCCTCGGAGTCGCACAACTGGTAATTACTGTCACAACTGTACAAGCAATTCCTAGAAAGCAGAGAAATCCGCACTGATCGCCAGCTCGGCTGTGCGCACGCAGGAAGCAGGTAGAATGCCACAGCCATCTCTTCAGACTCAGATCATGGCTGTGTGGATGCGCCTCTCCACCTCGTTCCTCCTCCACTCTTACACAACACCCAGGCATCACTCCGCCTCTCAAACCCACGTTAATGCACCGCTCTTGTACTGCCGTGTGTATGTGTGAAACTAGAGTAAGTGTTGGAGGTGCACATGCAAATGTCAGATGGATTTCCAAATGGTGTGTGTGTGTGTGTGTGTGTTTATGTGTTCATACAGGGATAATTTTACAGCGTTGGTGTTGCGTGAATTGAACTTACCTTTCCTGCTGCTTTCTGTTGCGAGAAGAACCCGAAATACACGCCTGTGATTTTAAATCTGAAATGCTGTTTTGGATCTGGCGCTGCATGCATGTGCGGTCAGCGCATCGGGCACGTTGGAGCTTCTTCTAAAGGAAGGACTGCTGAGTTTTGTTGTAAACAAGCCCGTTACATTCACTCACCTGTTTCTCACCTGAGTACATTGTGTGGATCCTGGTGGCCAGACAAAGAGACTGAATAAATGTTCTTCCTCATAAAACCTGCAGAGCTGATTCTTTGACTCTGTGAATGGATGTTCTCTCTTGATCTTTGGGCTGTTGTGCAGAGAATCTGAAGTTAAAGGCCTAGTTACTTATGATAAGACGCTTTTTATCACAGTTTTCATTTAGTACATGGTTATATCAGGCGGCAGTTATGACAGAAGTACTGAACTTTTGGTCACTACATTGTTCAAGTCATGCTTTATCCTCTTTCCCATGTTTTGCTGGTGCATTGCTTTTGGTTTTGGCCATTACCTGCCTGTAAAAGGAATAGCGTGAACCTGTCATGTGGTCTTGCTTTCATTCGGCCCATCATTGAGGCAAATGCCGGTTTAATTTCCCATCATAGCAGCTGAATTGACGCGCAGACCCAGTGAGGAGCTGATAAGACCTGCGCTGTGTTTGAAACCATTCTTTCATTTGTTTATCTATTATTCCCTTTACTCTCAGGGAGATGGAAATGAGATTTCAGACACTTCAGAACTGCATTGTAGGAATTTTAGTGAAAGTGGCGACCATGCTGCGGGCGCTTTGTTCATCCTATTGTGGAGATTTTTTTTTGTGGCAGTCTGCAGTGCTTATATTCCTCAGTATATGGAGGATGTTGGCACTCAGAGTAGAAATAAATGTAATAAATGAGGTGTGATTTGTTTTTGTTGTCAGTGTTACATCATCAGGTCCAAAAAGCACATGAAATTCATGAACTAGAACAGAGGCCTCCCGCAAAGGTGTTATTTCACAATGCAATATTGACTGTCCTGGTGATCGTCATACAGCACCGCTGGCTTTCCAAACTAGATCAGCTCCAAAAATCACACTTATTTGTTTCCAAGGTCAGAAGTGAACCTCCATGCTGCTCAAAGTACACATTGGTGTTGTTGCTAAAAAGAGCACAATTACTGAGCAGTGCAATTGCTTTATACTCAAATATAAGTCTATATATTCGTTCATTAAATATGTAAGATTTGTAATGGCTTACTGACATTTATTTATAACTACAGACTAAATGGCTTATTAGAAAGGGACTCATTAAGTAAGTAAGTAAGTAATTAGAGAAGGTTGGTGAGTTTCTCACTCCATTATAAGCCATCAATTCTCTATTTGTATAAGCGTGAAATGCGCTGCGTTATGCTGAAAGATGTTTTTAATGTTCTCCCAACTTCCACTATTTCCTATAGTCCCAATACATTCACACCATTTATATCAGGAGGATGGCAGTTTGATGCATTGAACACTCCACTGGCACAATGCAGTGTGACATCATACACGGCTCTAAGTGCTGCCACACAGCACTTTGACGGATCCACCAGGCATATTAACCACACAGTGGATACAGTTGCATTGAGAATAATAAGTGAAGTGCTGTCTTAGATCAATAGACGTCTGTGGGTTATTTTACGTGACTCCTCGCTTGAAGACCCAATCTCCCCCGCATTGGCTCACCAGTCAATGTCATTTTCAGTATTATCTTTATAAAGCCGGATTGTGGGTGTTTTCCATCCCCAATATTAACTCTCTACTCATCCACTGACAAAGCAACAAGACCACAGACAAGATGGGATGTCAAGGTGCTGTGTGCACCTTCAACCACATGATGGGATCAGAGCACAAACTGCTTTTGGTCTTTTTAGGTGATCGATTTGTCTGCTTTGGTGAATGCATGGTGAAAAAGTCCCTGCATGACTGGCCCCAGAGGCTGTCATATGAAGAAAGTACTACTAACAGACTACACTTGCCAACAGCGGATGTATTCATATGTTATCAGAGACTTCTAAACAGAAGTGAAGTTGGAGCCATTGATGGCTACCGGCTTCTACCTTCCCAGAGGGTAGAAGGAGGGTAGGTGAGAGTATAAGTAAAGGGCTGATGTTCCTATCAATCAATGCCGTTGTCTGGTTCATAGTCAGAGTGGACAAATGGTGAGAGGAAGCAAAGAAAGGCATGTGAGTCTGTTGAACAGATTGCTGTGGTCGTCCTTGGTGTTGCATTGATTAGAGTGTTATTGAGCTGCTATTAGATAGTCTGATCTTGGCATTAAATGTTGTCCATCCCACGCGTCCGACGGAACAGATATACTTAACTTTTACTCAATAGAGCCGTCTACTCTGCGAAATGACTGCAAATCACGGCACAACCACAACCCAAAGCATCCAGAGCATCTCCCTTTTAGGTGACTTAATTTCTCAAATGAAATATTCTTCCGGTGTTTCAGATATTATTATTATTATTATTATTATTATTATTATTACTATAAGTTGGTTTTTAATTTCTCCACTTTTATTTTTAAGAGTTTTCTGATTTCTGGGAATTTTCATAATTGTTATTCAACTTCCTTTGAAACAACCTAATCTGGATCCTCTAGTCATTTAAACTCAAATAAATCGCTCTTATGAACAATAATAACAGTTCATAACAGTCTCCAGTCAGGTCTCAGAGCTTGTCGTAGAACTGAGAAGGTCTAATGACCTACTTGAACAATAGATACAGGTACAGGCTTTTAGACTTGAACTCTGCTTCAGGACACAATCGATCACTCTGTTCCACTGGGTTTAAAATGGATTTGTCTTTAAAGACCTGCTCTGCACAGCATGTTACATACATGTCTGAAACAACCTATCCATTGTTATAGCAAAGTCCAGTTCCACTGTCGCCCATTTTTACTGTGGTGTTCCTCAGGGGTCTATTCCTGGCCCACTTCTCTTCCCTGTATACATGCTTCCTCTTTGCTGGATCCAGACCCATAGTGTCAGTCATCAGTCAGCCTCTTGCCCAGTAACTCCAGCATCTTCTCCAGCACCTATCAAAGCCGAATGATGATCTGACGTAATCATCTTTGCACTTTATTCTGGTATCAAAGCTTTGTGCGAGCTTCAGCTGGTGCAAACAGATTACTCTCGTAATGTATTTAAAGGACTTGTTGACTCCTTATATGTCCAATCTGGTCCTGTAGATCAATGAATGTGACTACATTCTCCGACATCAAGTTGTGACCAAATGTGATATGGCCTCTGCTGTTTGAGCCTCTACACTGTGGAACACTCTGCCTATTGATATCAGACAGCCTCCAGTATCTTCTGAAATCCCTTCTCAAAACTTTCTTTTATTGAAATGTGTTTGAATATTTAATGCAACCACATTTTATCACTCCAGTCCTGCTATTTCTCAATTTTAATTTTATTTTATGCACCAGTGTTTTGTGTTTTATGGCCCTTTTTTATTTTGTTTTGTGTAAAGCACTTTGTAGCATTATTTGATAAAAACATATATGAATAAATTTGATAATATTATTGTCCTTTAAAGCTGTCCAAACTGCCATACCTACATGTCATGAGCTTCCCTCTTAACTTTTCTTTTTGGAACGTGTGTTGTGCAACACTATAACTGTGTTCTGAGGAGGCTGTCTGAAAATGTGTGCCTGTATCTCTGTATTTAACTGTGTCTTCTTTTTCTATATAATGTCAGTCTTTTCACTCCATCGAAGTCCATCGAACATCTGTCCACTGAACACACTACAATGATTGGTTATTGGACCATGAGACAGGCCAAAACCGGCCTGAGGCCACATCAGTGTTAGGGTTTAACACGCCCTGTGCAGCAACTGATGGAGGAGTGTAGCAGCTACTGTACTGTCAAAGTGACATCATGCAGCGCCGGTGTGTTTCAGATAGAAGTCAGTGCTGAGTTTTACAAATGTTCTGCATTGTCATGAGCCAGTGAGAGGTCAGCAGTGTGTAGGAAGCAGCTCCATTTTGGTGGTTTAATCCTTATCAGAGCCCAGTATAAGCACTGTTCTATCCTTTAAAGCCCTGAAACTATGATTGCAGTCAGAGAACAGCACCCGCCCGCACCACCACCACCACCACCACCACCCAGTCTCCCCCACACCCTACCCCCTCCATCCTTCACACCTCCCAGTGCAACCAGCTGCTCCCAGACTCCTCAGTCCTCCTTTTCCAGGGCCAGCCAGACCTCAAAGGAATACCAAACACCAAGCAGGCAGGAGAAACACACAACAGAGGTGACTGATTGAAATTCACAGTGTGAGCAATTCCAATCTTTCGCATGTTGTTTCTGGCCGCCTGGCTCTCGAGCTTGTTGTGGGGGAAGAGTGTGACTAGCAGATGTATCACTGTGCAGCGATACAGCAGAGGTCTTCTCAGGGGTCCTCAGTTGTGGGCGAGCTCTGATTGTTTGGTAACAGCGTGTCAGTGGTGGGCAGGGCTTCCACTGACTCATGGATGATCCATCAGAGCTCATCAGCACTGAAGCACCACTCAGACTGTATTTTTAGACTCCAACTTTTAAAGGATTCCCTTTGCTTGCTGCCACTTCCACCTGTCAAATCAATAATCTTCCATTTGTTTACACGGAGTCGCTGTTGATTGAGTCACTTCCTAAAATCATCACAGTCTGGTCTCAGTGGGCAGATTTTGACCTCATCTTCATCAGCCAGCTGCTCATTTTAAATTAATTTTGTAACTTAAAGAAAAATCTGTGATGGTGGATCCACAGATGCTCTGTCACACCAAAAACAATGTATCATCCATTAAAAAAGTTCAATCTTATTCACTTTTTGCTGGAATGTAATTTTTATTTTTTAAAATGATTTATAATTATCTTTACCAGAAGAATTAGTTGCCACCATGACATCATTCCAGAGTTGTAGTTGTTGTTTTTGCATATGGTAAATCCTCAAATCATAGATTGTTTATGTGATGTCACCTGTTGATGTGTGAAGAAAACCTGGCAAATTCAAAAATGGGAAAGAAGCTACCAGGCTAGCTAAGTCTTGCAACCCAGGCTATATGCTTTATATTTTATTATGTAATTATTATATAATATATAATATAATATAATATATTAAAATTGTATTGCATGTTGGGTTGCATGCTGGTATTGCAACTGCACGTGTCGTCAATTCTAAATGTTCGGTGCCAGGTCTAATACGAAAAATACATCAACGTCCCATTGTCCAACTGTCAACTTCAGCATTAAAGCTACGTGCGGGATTTTTGTCGCCCCCTCCTGGCGGCAACAGAAATTTCAGCTTAGCTATTAGCCTCCACTGTACCCTTCAGCTCTGGTGAACCAATCATCGCTGGTTGATGTAAAACACATCACAGTGCTCCATCACAGGAATGTCAGCAGACACCACATTTAAAATCTCTGAGCAGTTTGACATACAGAGCAATTCAACTGGTGGCCGTTTATTCTGTTTTGACTCTGGCAAAGTGTGAACGATACCCAAGGCTTAGTCATGCATTTGATAATTAGCTATAATGAGTGCCCACACCAATACTGACATGTGAATACAATAATACTAGGTTTTCACTCAATGAAACTGGAGCACAGACTTCTTAAATACACCATTTGTAACATTAACCTCACAGAGGCCTGGTTATCTGTCCAGCATTTATGAGAAAGAACCTGCACTCGACATGTTTGTTAGACTAAAGCACACACACAGGATGTTGGCGAGAAACACTGAAAGTGAACTTAACTGCGTTTACACAACCTCCACAGGGGACCTGTAAGATGCTAAACATGAGACAACAAGTTCATAACAATCCCCAATGCTCCTTGCTTCTGTAAAACAGTGCATCTTAATTCATCTCGAAATAAATAATAATTAGTAAATAATAACTGACACTGGGGGTCTTGATGATCTCTCTGTGGCTGTGGAGTTTAGCTCAGCTCAGGCTTGAGTCTACAGACATTTTGCAGAAAACCTGCATTATGGAAAAACACTGGAACGTTGAAAGCCATGACATTTACCAAGGCAGTGAAAGATGCTGTGTCATGGCAACATGAGAAACGGAGGATCCAGCGTTTTGAGGCTTGATCCATTTTAAGTAGCGAAAGTAAGACTGCCTGGTCCTCTGCTGTTCCCATTCTGTGAGCCCCTTTACGTTTGACAACAATCTAAACAAGGTAATATATTCATCGCTGATTAAATGTCATGTCATGGATTGTTTGATGCATTAAAGGTGAATGGAAACTCTCCATATGCTTCACATTGTGACTCACAGCTGCACGCCCGTGCCCAGAGTTATTTGTCATTCCTCCGGATCCCTAATGCAGAGCGCCAGCCTTACAGTCTGTGCTCTGCCGTGTCATTTTTACAGCTAACATGATGGAGCATTAGCTGACTGTGATTCCCAAATAATCCCTCCCGTCCGCCGTGGAGACATGTGATGCAGCTAAATGATGACGCATCAGGCTGAGGTTTAGGTCTTGTTAATCTTTCCGTTGCCTGCGTGTTGTTTACACGTGTTTGTGTGCGTGTGTGTGTGTGTGTGCGCGTACACTCCAGGATTCCAGCTGCGACTTGCGAGCAAAATGAATTCATTTTGCATTAAACATTAAACGTACACACTGAAACGTCCGATCAATAGTACAGCATGTACAGTACTTAGCCCGAGACAAGTTAGCAAAGTAAAGTGGATTTTTTTTTATTGATTATGCACTATAGTGTTATACAGTACTCTGCTCTTTGAAATATTCAATTTATATTATCATACTAATTGATCTGAGGCATATACAGATTTACAGTCACCTTACAGCAGCGATATAAGGCAGCATTCTGGCTATTTAAAGTCTTAAATCCTGATTAGGCTCTAAGTGTAACACGTCTTCAGACAGAAGACACTATTTCTGCTTGTTATGACTTTGGCCGGGGAGAGACACTGGCTGCAGTCCAATTTAATTATTTCCTTACAGTAAAACTTTTATTTCTAGCAGCAAAATTAACTTCTACCCTGTCGACTTCCCCGACTCTTCAACTGTCTTTAACCCTGCTCTGCGCAGATATGATGGCTGATGTTTTTCAGGTGTTTTTCCACTGTGACACTTTGGCTTTTTCCACAACAGACAGAGAAATATAGTGACATGCTCCTTGTAGCCCCAGTGCACCGTGGCACGTCTGCTCCTCCTGCCACTAGCTACATGTAGATCAATATTTGAGTAGGGTATGCAGCAGCCATGGTGTGTTTGTGTGCCTGCCTATCTCGGCGGGGCAGCCCGTTATAGTGTCAAGTCTGGAGGATGGGAAGTGGGAGGAGGGGGTGCAAGCCCGGGATGACCTGACAGCATAGATATTTAATAACTGTCTTAACCCGGACTTCCTGCGGACATGCTGGAGAGTTATGAATATGGCTGCCCCTTCAACCTTTCACCCCGGTGAAGCTTCCCAGTAAAAACACGAAGGAGCAGAGAGGATTTGGCTGTGTTACACTGTTCACCTCTATCAGACAGCAGTTAATACTCAGTCACTCTGCTGGTCAAACGTAATCTCAGACATATATACCTGAGAGCAGTTGGCTCAGAGGGTGCTGGGAAGGTTAGTTAAAGGTTTTTTTTTCTGTTTTGGATGGGAGTGTCGTTTCCTTTTTTTGGGGGGCAAAGTAGCATTCAGATTCCCAAATCCACACAGGGGTACAAACTCACGACTTTTAATGATTTGGTTTATTGAGCCGGCTGAGTTTTTACCAAACAGCGAAGGTTGAGGTACGCTAGAAAAGAACTGGTGAGTTTGTAAAGAGGAAGAAGGTTAGAGGAAGAGGAAGTTGTTTTTATATAGAGCTGAGTGGTTTCGCCCGGCAGGTTTGGGGGAAGTGTAATCCGCTGAGTTTTTGGTTGTTGTTTTTTTTTTTAAATCCAGGAAGTGCTATGTTGGTACAGATCTATTAGGAGTGTGGGTGGGCTGTGGCTGTACAAAGCACAGTGTTGCCAGGTTTGACTCACGTACTCAAGTAGCCCAATCGGAGGTTTAAACCTGCCCGACTGTAATAAAAATAGACTTTTTTATGTTTTTTCTTCTTGTCCGGTCTAAAAATATGCTGTAACGCTATCAGGCTTTTTTTTTTTTTTTGTTGAAGCACACACACACACACACACACACACACACACACACACACACACAGCTTTACTAAAGCAAACCAAAACACGCCCATCAGAACAAATCAAAAGTATCCCAGCCTGGTGATAAATAACACGGTCTGTTGAAGCAGCGGGCTTTAAAAGACTTAGGCTGAATACGATCTCTTCACGTCGTGTGTTTAGTCTATTAAAACACTGAAGGGTGAAGTTGATGAAAGATTGTGGGTTCTGTTAAATATTGTAAAAGTAAACATGGCCTGTCTCCCCTCTCTCAGAGTCAGTGCTGATTTCCTCCTGAACACCACCATCTGTCCCTGACACTCACCACGTGTGAGTTACTTAAACAGAAATATAATATTTTAGTTTAATATGGGAGAAAAAGGCACAAATGCTGATTTCAAACAAACAGCAGCGTGACATTTATATTGAATTCAGTTCAGTCATATAGAACCTGTGGAAGCTGGCGGATGATCTCCATCCTGTTGAATCTGTTTATTCTCTTTGCTTGATTTACTGAATGTGTGGTTTAAACAGACCTGGCAGTGAGATGAAGGCTTTGCTGTCACTGAAGTCCATCCACCACAGTGTCTTTTTGATACCACCACTGTGGGGTGCCACATATTTTATATATCTTCAAGAAACCGCCTAAGACCTTAGCGCTTTCCCAACACCTCCTCTTATAATCAGCACCAGCGCTACCCGTCGACACCTTGGTCCGACTGGACTTGAAACATTCCTTAGCACTTCTCCACGTTGCTTTTCCTACCTACAGTAGATCTCTGCTTGTGTTGTGCTTCTTTTACAAGTACGTCCCTTTGGATAAAAGCTACTGACAAATGAAAGTGTAGAATTGTAGAAAATCTCCACTTCATCCTAAATTCTTCTGGACTTTTTAAGACAGTTATTGCGAGAACATTCCAGATGATGCTGTAACAGTCAAACCATCGTAGCCCGCTGCCAGCAGCAGGCTGGGAGCAAGGTGGGAAGATTTAATGCGAGTCTTAATGACTTGTTAAGATTTAACAATAATAAGACGATGGTTACTCTTAGATATGATGCATTAAATGTCACTTGCTTCAGAATATCAGCTCGAGTTTGGTCTAAAAATGTTGCCATATTGGTGAATCTCATTTCATCTCAAGTCTGAACTCAGTAAGCGCTGTCTCTCTCACTCTGGCTCTGTTTTTCCCCAGACACTCCATGCAGCAGCAAACCAACAAAGTCATCACCAGCACAAGCCAACTCATCAAACAGCTCTCTGATATAATCAGTGGCTCTTCACGGGTATTTTCTGCTTCCTTTCCTCCCTCATTCACTGTCATTTTAAAAGAATAAACAGTGGATTAAGCAACATTTGAGCTAATTAAAGCTAATCTTGTTTTGTTGCACAGCAAGACCGTCTGCGCCTGACCAGACTAAAGACTGAACTCTCAGAGTCTGTGCAGCGCTATGGGGATCTGCAGAAGGTATGCGCATGAAGACTCTCCACTTGATTTCATACAGTCATTGACATTTTTCGAGCTCCATCAGCACAAAGATGTCCAAGTGCTACTTGTTGGCAAAATAAAAAAAATGTTTGACTTCTTAAACATAATAAAAACACCCTCTTGACCCTGTCTCTTCGTTTGCTCCCTTTCAGAAAATTGCAGAGCGCTCAAGGGCTTTGCTCCCTCTGGCACAGAAAGACAAGAGGAAGGTGAGCTGATATGGAGGGTGAAAATCCGCCCTTTGTTTCACTGTCATTCATAAAAGAGCAGGATGATGAGATGGCATTTCTCTGCTCGATTGCATCCTCACAAGGGCTCCTTTGAAGCTCTGTCTAGTCTCCTCCACTCTGTTATATTACAGTGGACTCCATTCATCACATCCAACTCTTATGCGCCACCGAAATGTCTTTCTTTTTTATCTGAATCTAAATTGCTTACTGGCAAGAGTTGATTTTCACTGGGAAGCTCTGTGAAAGCTAGAGCAGAGGCTGGTAATCTGTAATTGTGTTTAACAAATGAAAGTCAGTTCTTATTACAGACAGACTGGATGTGAACAGATCCATATTTGTGATTACTAAAACGAAATAATACATATCGATCCTCGTTTGTATGTGGGGTGATTGCAACTGCAGAAGTAATAAATACAGAAGAAACAATATAATACATCTATGGAGTTAGAATATACTTGAGATGTGGACTTGTTTACTATAAGTCTGAGTTTCTTACCTGTTGTGGGAACACTACACTGTTAACAGTGTAGATTAACCATGTTCAGCACCTGCGACAGTCTTGCTCAGATGATACAACATTTGTTTGAGGAATTTTGAATTTTATTTATCTATTTATTGTTGGGTTGCTGTGGCTCAGATGTAGGGCAGGTCCTCCACCCATCAGAGATTCTCAGTTCAATCCCCTTTGGCAAAACACTGAACCCCAAATTGCTGGCTGTCCTATTGTTGTATGATGAGCGAGAGTGACTCAGGTTTCTATATCCTTCCATCCCCTGGCTGCCGTAGATGAAGGGGTGAAAGCTAATGTATAGTGTGAAGTGCTTTGAGTGACTGAAATACCACAAAGTGCAGCCTCTTTACCATTTTCTGACGGAGTTACTATATAAAACCATACCTATGGCTACGCAGTATCTTGAGCTCTCATTGTAGTTAGGTAACAATGGCTTTCAAAATGAAACTGCACATATAAATAAAATGCTGAAGTGCAGACATGTACAGCAAAACCAGAAAACATCAGCATTCTCTAATCTGTACTTGATTGTTTTTGTCTTGTTTGGGAAATTGCTTTAACTTAATGAGGGCACTGATCCTAATCTGAGAAATAGTCAGGGTCCCACACCCCCCTCCCCACCATACTACTTTCTATTAATAGTCATATTCTGAACAAGTATGATCACCTCTATCACTCAGGGGAAAGTTATGTGTTCAGCTCGCCGACAGACCATCGCCTCTGCCGCAGTCAACAGCACTTCAGTGGAGTGGAGGTTTGAACCCCTTTGACTGACGGACCACCATCATCTTGAACGCCACCTTGCTGCTGGACTAAATGGGAAATCATTTCCAGCTTTAAGCGGTTGGACCGTAACAATTCTTTCAAGAACCATTTTGCTCACAAAGAGCCTCTAAAATCCATCTATTTTACAGAGGGGAGAACTCTATGTATTAAGGTTTTATGTCCCTCTGAAGGCATATTATCAAGGTCTTTTATACTGCTAGCGTAAGAGGTAAAGGGCTTTGGGGGCAGCGAGTTGGAGGGTACATTATATAACTCTAACTACCCTCAATGCATAGCACAATGTACTCACTAATCAGTGAGTACATTGTATATTGTTTCACTACATGTACTCACTAATCAGTGAGTACATTGTGGAGGAACAAATTGGTGAAAGCTGCTGCTACATCGAGTCTGAGCGGTATGAACAGAGAATCTGTATTTTCTGCCGTAGATGAACTGGAAGGCTTTTTCAGTTGGCGGATAGAGAATGATGAGAGGCGCCCTGACATTTGGTTCACCATACATATGCATTTAGACAAACATTTTGCAGATCAATGCCAACGCTATTGACTGCTTTCCGCCCACGTCTTTGAATGTACATCATCAGAGTGGTCTGGAACTGACGGCAGGAAAACTGGTGAAACTGAGCAAACTTTTCAAGTGGCGTGTGAACTTGTGCAAAAAGGTGTCAGGATGATTGTCTTGAGAGTCTTTCCCATCTGTGTGATGTACTAATGTATTCCAGAGTTTATGTATGTGGAGGAGTGAGCACGATGTTGCTGAGTTTGTTGAGGAGTGGTGAGTCACATTGTGGCCAGTAGACACAGCACTGTGACTCAGCCCGGGTTGGTCCTTGTGCTCTGACCCGCACTGACCTCTCCACCATGAATTAGCTGTGCAGTCAGGCGCACAAAGGTGGAATACATTAGCAATGCATAAAAGTCAAGCAGGTCTTTCTCTGCCTGTATGTTCCTTTCTCTGTTTGCACATGTAATGAAATGTGTCCATGTGCAGGGTAAACGAGTTTTCATGGATGGACACCTGCAGTCTCAGCTGACTCATACATTTCTCTGTACCAAACTAACATGCACTGTTCAAAACCAAAGAAGACATTCAGCTTCAATCCGAATTCGATGTGAAATGTCTTTCTGTCATTGGCATGATGGCTGCAGCTATGCTTTTTCTTTGAAAAGAAATGGAAAAGAAAAGAAACTTGTTAAAGATTATTGATTGCATTCATAGAAGAGACATAGCTCATGTGCTCCTCTGTGGACCTAGAGGTGGTGGAAGAAGAATTCAAGGCCAGGTCACAAAAGATGCATTTGTGAAATGATGCATGTCTTACAAATGTGTGTAATGTTTGCAGTGTGTAAGAGTGCACCAAGAACGGTTTGGATGTAAAACTGCAAAGTAATTACATCTCACAGATACATCAAGTGGACTGAAACATGCAGTGTTTCCCATAGAACTCAAGTGGGGTTGAAATATAAAGTGGGAAAACATGGAAATACTAAAATAATATATGAACAGCTCAAGATTGTACTATAGTACAGTAGTAGACTAAATGAGTAAATGTACATTCAATTGCTTTAATGTACATGTAGTTTGACCTAATATGAAAACACTGCGCTGAGGAATTAGTTAACCCACATTCTACTTTACAGTAATGCCCAGACATTTAGCACCTGAAATGTAACGTACTGTAATCTCAACCAAATTCAGCCTTGCTAGTAATAGTGATGAAGTACTACTACAGGTTTTACTGCAGCCTACCCTGTCAACTTTGACCCATCCTGTAATGTAGTCAGGCCAGGTCTAAATGAGTTTATATTCAGTCCAGCCCTGTTGGGTGTGGTCCAGTTCTGTTGTTGCAGGTATGTTGCTGTCAGGAGAACAATCTGCTCTTTTTAGAAAAACTTAAAAATATATGACATGCTAATATATTAGCAGCACTGGTGCTGCTGCTACGTGTAGCAGATGCAATACTGATATTACTACAGTGCAATCATGGCTACTCTTAGACTGTGAGCAATTCTTGCTGCCACCTTCAGTGTTTTCAATGTCAAACGTGAGAAGCAGCAAAGAGCTGGAGTTTAGCTGCAGCTCTTGTGATGGTGCACTGTTATTTACCACATGGTCTGAAATAATGATGGTTGAATTTTCTTCAACTTGCTGCCAAAGCTCAACCTGTGACCATGGCAACCACAGAAACAACACCTCAGAACACAAAGCAGACACTAATTTCACTGCTGTATCAGTTAACAAACAGGATTAGCCTTAAAGTTGATCATATTATATATAACAGTGTTATGATATTAGTTATCTTAACTTGCTATATCAGTTGTGTCGTACAGATGACTTTTCCTGTTGCCTTAAACTACAACAAGCTGTCATGTGATGAAGAGATTTTGTCGAGGACAGCAGTCTGTATAGCATGATTGATGTAACTTGCAGCTTCAGTGGTCAAATAGTTTTATGCCTGTTAAATGAATAACAGAAGACAGCTTTGTCAGGCATCAGGAGGACCAGAAATTACTTCCAATATTACTGTATCCTCTACTATTGTACCTGCAGCACAGAATTTAATCTAATCTATTGTTTTTGCATGTGTGTGCAACAGAGTCCTCTGACCCCTTCCACCGAACAGATCGATGAGGATCCACTGTTTGGAGAGGCAGTAGGCTCGGAGGGAGGAGCTCAAGCTTTCCTGTCTGAGATCAGTGAGGAGGACGTCGAGGTGCTTCGCCAGAGAGAGGAGGCCCTGCTGCAGATCGAAGTAAGAGCATTGACACCGCTGAGCTTTTTACATTTGTTTTTCTACATTTCAGTTCCTTTGAAAAACTTCATTAATCATATAACAGAGATCACAGTGTTGTCCGGTCCAATCACTTGCTAGAAAAACACTAGTGTCCTGTTGTGGGGTTAATGATTGGCTCCATAGGAGCAGCTGGAGATGACAAGTCTTGCTTAAGGGCATCTTGTCTGTAATTGTGCCACACTTCACTTACAAAAAATGAAGCTCTGGTCCAGTGTGTAGAATTTAGGAGGATTTACTGACAGAAACTGAACATACCTCTTGTAATTATGTTTCATCAGTGAATAATCACTTAAAAACAAGAATCTTCATGTTGGAGTCCACCATGTCCTTCATCTCCAGAGGTTGCTGGCACAGAGTCTGAGAGCACTGACATCTATTGCACACTGTAGAAGTAGAAACTGACATGTGGAGCTTCTGGCTACATCAAGACATTCTTTTCACCTTAATTCTTCAAGAGCTAACCTGGACTTCTTTTCCCACATCATTAAGGACCTGCTCAGCCAGCAGGTTACAACCAGAACATTGGCCACTCAATTCTTGCAAACAAGCTTGTTCTCTTGGTGAATCAGTAGTGCTTGAGTGCTTCTCAGTGTGGCACATGGTGTCCATCAGGTTTACTTTCACTGGCTGCTTACATAGACACATCTTCATTTTTACATGCTTGCAGAAGCATAATACCAATCTGTGCAGCTTGCGAAGATAAAACGTGGTGTATCTTTGGGGTATTTCTCACAGCTGTCAATTTATAAGAAACCAGCTCATCAAAACCCCATCCTTTTGGGTATAAATAGTTCCTGTAACATGCATGAACCCAGAACTAAGGTGGTAGAAGTTTGTTGTGTTTCTGTTTTGTGTAATTGGCCCATTGCTAATTATATGTAAGACACGTAATCAGCTGGCAGGTTTCCTGAAGCTTTCTGGACTTCTGGGCTATTGCATATGATTTGTAAGCATGAACTACATTAAGTATCCTTGTGTCCTGCTCTGGTTTCTCTTCAAAAAGATAAGCTTGTATTTCTGGACTCATTTTGCAGTCATAGTTTTCAGAAATCAGTGTGAAGAAAAAGATTAAGGATCAGTTTTTTTCTTTTCAGTCAAAAAACTGTTCCAGTTCCAGAAATGTAACCTCGCCAACACATGATCCATGACTGCTTTGCTTATAGGATAACTCACAGTCCGTCTCACCTCACTGAGATGCTGGTTGACTTTAACAGTCCTCTTTTGGTAAGGTCAGCAGTGGGACATTGTTTGGTTGTTGTTGGTCGTCATGTTCCACATGTTGTGCCTTTATCCCTGAACTTCGACTCTGTGTAAAATGGCAGTCATCTGGGAGACTGACTGTAAAGCATGAAGCGATGCTGTTCTACCTGTCCGTGGAGTTCAGCCAAGGGTTTTTAAGAACTCCTCTTGGAATTTGCTATTTATTTTTTTGGCTATTTTTTGGTTTTCATCTCCAGATAGAAAACCGATAACAGCTTGCTTTCTCTGCTCACAGTTTCTTGAACCCTCTTTGCTTGATTTTTTCACATTCTCCCTGCCTTATCATTAACTTCTTCTCACTCTTCTAAATTCATCTTTTTATTTGTTTCACCTCTAATAGCTGTTTCTCAGATCTGAGACCAGCTTTTTCAGTTTACTTTGCTCTTTCTGAGTTTTCCCAACATTTCCATTGAGGGTGTAATCCTTTTGTGATCTCTCTCTCTCTGGTGTGGTGGGCACTGCTGGATTAATATCCTCATTCAGAGGTGTCAGGTCCACAGCAGCTTGACCAGCATTTTCTGGCAGCCTTTGTGTCACATCTGCACATACATCAACCTCAACTTGTGAAATGTTCTCCATAGATGGCAGTATGTGATCTCACAGAGTTTGCCATCTTTTCCCTTTTCCTGTAAGCGTTCTTTTTCTGCTTTTTTCTCCTTTTCTCTCTCTGGCACCTAACTTTACTTTACGTATGAAATCCTGCCCAGCTGCATTCTCCTCTGATCAGTGAAAGTGGTCCCATAATAGCCTGTAACTCGAGCCTGGTTATGCATTAAATCCTTTTTATAACCGAGACATAGCACTGTTGTACAGAAAATATAGGTGTCACATCATTGACCATTAAAAGTAAATATCCAATATATTTGCTGTTTTCAAAGACTGAAGTCTTCACGGCCTTAAGCTGACCTGAAATTTTAAAAATGACACAGACAGAGCAGAAAGAAAACTCTTCTTCTGACTTCTCCTTTGATAACAGTTCAGTTTGGGTCAGGCCCCATGTAACCTTTTGATGCCCCTGGGTCTGTGCCCACAAGCTACATAGTATTTTGCGGTCTTCATGAATCATATTTCCCTATGTAAAACATCTGGGGTAAAAGCAGATGTTTACCTTTAATGGTAAAAGCAGCACATGCCCCGGTAGGGACTACAAATTCATTATAAGTCAGTTTACAGATTCTCCCACAGGGCCACATTTACTAAACTGATTGCACGTTGCTTCAGTGCATCAATGAGAAATGAGAACTTGTGTTTGCGCGTGCATAAATCTGGCCTATATAGTTTTATACATGAGTAATAAAAAGCCTTAGTAATTTACCTATAAAGCAGTCTCAGGTAAATGAGATAGAGAACACCTGAATGTAAAACACTCTTCGAAAAAATAAAGGGAAAAAAAAGAAAAAATCAAACTAGTTATTTGTTTCTTCAAATATTGCCTCCCAGGAGGTCAACACATGCCAAGTTAGTAACTAGAAACGCAGACAGGCTCCGTCTTCTTCTCCCACCTCCAAAAGCTTATTAGTATTTGTCACAGTACCCCCATGCTGCTGCAGGATATTGAATGCTACCCAATTACTAAGGTGCTTATATAGACTTGTTTGTTCCTTTACCTGGGTAAAGTGTGTATGGAATTATAATGTCCGCAGACTCAACTTTTGGAGCTGGCATGAGAGGCTGCATCATTTTCTTAAATACTGTAAAATCATGCACTGTTGATTCTGAAATTTCAGATAGTTGGAATCTCTATCTGATGGTGTCAGTGTGCTGTGTGACCAGGCTGAGTCCTTTTGATGAGGGGATCGATGGTTTAAAAACATTCATAGACATTTTTACAGACAGGTCTATTATGATAAGGAATACCACCTTTGACACATAGACTTTAGCCTGCATTAACAGAATATTTGGCTCCTATTTGGGGTCAGCAGAACCAACTGTAAACAGAACAACTGACACATCACTTCAAAGGGTGAAGACACAGAATAACACTGGTTTGATATTGTGTCCACCTGTTGGCTGGCCAACATTCATGGGGGTGTTTACTGGCTCAGAGCAGGCATTTGAAGGTAACTACAGAAGCAGTTAACATGATGGTGCATGTACAGAAAAGGCAAACGCTGTTGCAGTTGTAATTCAACATTTTCACAAGAAATAAAGTAGCTTTTGTTTTATGAGAAATCACTGGGCCTCTCCAGGGCGTTCTACAAGGTTATAGTGTAACCAGCCAGTGGTAAAGTCACCAGCTGATAGAGCATTGTTTTAAAGCAGAGTCTAGTGGTCATGTCATGTACATGCATAGCAATTCGCATTTTGTTAAAACAAACTACTTTCTTAGAATCGTCTTAGAATCTGTACCATAGCAACTGGTTTAGCTGCTAAATGCGCAACTGTGTTGAACAGACTCCAACAGTGTTGAAGTTTCAAACTTGTCTGTCCCTGTTTGGTGGCGAGCTGGTAGCATACAGTGGGTTTTTAGGGCTCATAGAGCTTTTTAACTTAAAATAGCTGCCTGTTACGGTCAAAAGCAACACTTTGAGGGCAATAAGAGTGCAGTAAATAGTCATTTAATCCGGAGATAGAGGGTTTCTTGGGGACTGGCATGATTGTGGAGTGTTTGAAGCAAGAGGGAACTTCACTCAGCTCCAGTGATTTGTTGAAGATCTGTTTGAAGATGGGGCCCGTCTGCTTAGCACAGGCTTTCAGGCCAGAGGGTGACATACTGCCTGGACCTAGTGACTTTCTCATCTTCTGTGTCTGAAAGACATGACATACATCCCCTGCACAGATCAGTTGATAGATCTTCACATTGTGAGCCGGCGGGTTTCCTGTAGCCATAATAACACAAGGCAATTAGCTAACTTTTCAGAGTGGCTCCTCTGTTTGTTCAGGCTTCTGTCCCCACTTTTGTAGGCTCTCCACTGGCTTCACAACTCTTTGATAAGTTGTGACTGTAAAACTTACTGCTTTATGTGCAAGAGGTCCTCACAAAACCTGATGTCACTGTGCTAGTGAGTCCATCCAAGTTTGCAGCAACAGTCCTAAAAACACTTCAGTCAGTGCAGCTGAGTCAGGCCTGTAATTCCAGATTTGCTTCATTGGTCCATTTTTTCATAGTATTGACCACAAGCTTAGCAGATCTTAGTTTCTGCCTTTAAGCTGTGAGTAGATGAAACAGTGATTTGAGAGTCCTGAATGACTGCATGGGCGAAAGAGTGATATGTGTCATGTACTGTGCTGTCTGTATTTTGGTAGTTCACTAGCCGAGGTTTGTTTGCCCAAGTCTCAAAGAACAATGACAGGAATTCTGGTTTCTGGATTCTGTTGGTCATTCTCAGTAAACCTCAGTAAACGAACCTAAAGTGCGATTTCAACGCTGAGCACAATAAACAAGGAGATATCCCACAGTGAATGAAATGCTTTGTAGTCTATGAAAACTGGCCCTAGTTGGGGTTGCATCATATCTGTACACCAACCTTTGTTTGTGTAGAAACACACTCCACCTACCCTGATTTTCTTCGCTGATGGCTTTTATGTTGTGCTCTCAGAGGAGGAAGAAATGGGGGGCACATTTCCCCAAAAATTCCAAAATTCCATTGCTTCATCCAGTCCACATGCTTCTTTGAGCGAAATACTGATATGAAGGTTATGCCATCAGTGCATGACCGTGTGTATAAATTACTTCTGATGTGCAGTTGGCTTTGAGTGGTTGGAAGACTAGAACGAAGCTATATAAATGGAGTCCATTTGTCATCCATCTCATTGACCAGAGAGCAGACATTCAGGAGATGGATTAACGGGAGCGCTGTGCGTTATGACCCAACCCATTCTCAGGATAGAGACTCCTAATTCCATCGCACAACAGTTCCGGTCAGTTGCGCCCGATGTCCTTTCTCAGACACCTCAGCATGGTGTAGTGGAACATGAAGTTGACAGTTTGACCCTGCTGGATGAATTCACAGTGCATAGTGCTGCAGATAATGGAGGAAATAACTGTCATGCCCTCCTGACCTGCTACACTGACTTCCCTCTTTGACACGGTGGCTTTTCCGGTGCTCAGACTGCTGTTTGGTCTCCGGGTTTTAACCAGCGATGATCTGTGCCATGAAGCTTGGCTTTGACAGATTATGATGTTTGCATTTTGGGCCCACACAGTCACGTGACAGCCTGTAAGCCACATTCAGCAGGTGTTAGTACAGTACAACTCAGTTTGCTTACTCAGTTCAAGTTAGCAGCTGCCATTTCTGCATTACCGAACTGTGCTGCATTTAGGAACAGCAGCCACTGTCTGAAAACATTTTGATGGCACCTTGTATGAGAATACCCTTAACCTAGCTCAAAGTACTTTGTATGTCCAGCATCTTCCCAATCACCATTCACCCAACTTGTGTGCATGACACGCAAATGTACAAGAAAGAGTGTTTCCAAGGAACATGATTCAGACAGTGATTATGTTTTTTTATTGAAAATGTAACTTGGAAAGGAAATCAATATTATATAAATGTAATTGTATTGAAGACAAGGTATGTGAACTCAGTGTCTGTTTATCGAGTGATTGCAGGTAATTAGGAAGCCAGATGTGTCACATGGGGCTAAAGCGTGTATTGCCTTATAGGGGTGTGTGATTGTTGGACCCTGAGGAAGTCCAGTGTGCTGGTAACATCTTTAGGAATCTTAATATTTATTATGTAGCCATGATTGTGAGGACCTTTTAAATTTTCAACATGATCGATCACTGTGCCTTGATTTTTTTGGGGTGGTTCTCTACAGGACTCCTGACATGCCTGGTTTACCGAACATACATATTTTGATCAATTAAACTTATGAAAATGTATTGTTAAACATCACCACCCATCTGAGAACCATGTGGCTGGATCACAGCACATAAAGGCCACACACACTCGGTGCAGCAGTCTGCTTTTAAAATGACAAGCCTCTATGTGGCAGTCCAGCTTCGGACTGCAGTTTGCCATCCAGGGGTTTGAAGACTAATGATAATGTTTTAGGAGCACTTTGCAGCATAATGAAGATGTATCTCCGTGCCCAGTTGGAGCTGTCTGAACTTCATCAACATTTCAAATCAGCTAATCCCACCGCAGGAGCCGCGCTGAATAGAAGCAAAAAAATGAAGAGCATCAATCTCTCCCCGCAGAGTGACACGCAGTGAAAGAGCCGCAGCACGAATGACAGCTTCATTTCAGCACAGCCGCCGAGATGGGCCAGTCAGAGGATTGGTGTTCAGACAGGGTCGTCTGGCCTGCGCTTTAGTCATAGCAGCATGGATAAATGTCATAGTCAGCGCTCAGGCAGGTGCTGAGGGGCTTGACGTTGTTCCTTTGGGGAGAGTGATAGTATCTGACAATGTGCTTTTTCACCTCCATACCACCCTCCTCGCCTCCGTTCTTGCCATCCCTTCATCCCACTAAATCAGCAGTGTTTGTTGTGAGTCCCAACACACCTCACTTTCCTTCACTGCTCTCCTCCCAGAGGACCAAAGAGAGCCTAGTGTCTGTCATCGTTATCAGCCGCTCTGTCGCAGGAAGAGCTTTGATGTGATTCTGAGGTTAATTTTGCCTCAGAGACTGGATGTATGTGCGAACTGTGCCAAGGTTTCCTGGCTGCAGCTGGGGTGGCAAGTCATGGTGCACTGACTGTAAGTAACGTTCTCTTTGGGGTTTATGGAGCTTTTCCACAGTCATGTCTACACTATTATTCCCATGATGTCCTCTTCAGGACTAGTCCTGGTTTGTGGGGTGTGGATGATTAAGTAAGCTTGTTTTTTTTTTTTTTAGCAATCTTCTTTAGAAACCTTTTTTTTCAATAATTCTTTGTTATCTGGAACAAGACAATGTGAACTACAGCCTCCAGAGGACTGCAACTGTGGCCATTGTGCTTTGCATATAGTTAGTACAGACACATCATCAAATAACCCCTTCTACCTTTATGTCTGATATTAATGTGCAAAAATCAATAAATATACAAATTTAAAAAAGAAGTACAGACCAGCTACAATACCAGTCGTGAGTGCTAGGGTTCCATGAATCCCCAGTTAAGTTAAATACATCGAGCAGGAAATACAAGGTGCCATCAAACTGTTTTCAGATGGTGGCTGCTATCCCTAAGTAGAGAAGACATCCAGCGGCGCTTCCAAAATGGTCCCTGACACAGCACAGAACAGGACTGCTCTCTAAGCAAAGCAGGAATGGGTGCTGGTGGGTATACATGCACAAGGAGACTACATCACACATTGAAATCAGGTACTCTTTTTGTGTTTTAAAGGAGTGGTCTGAAACATTTCTATCACACCTGATATAACAAACGAAAAACATCCCTGATCTGAATTGATCCGCCATCCCCTTCAAAGTAGTCACCCTGCGCAGCGATACACAGCTCCCACTTGGCTCCCTCTCTGAAAGGCCTGTTATGTAAGCCTTGTAAAGTACTCATATTGTGACAAATGGTAAATGGTTCTCCAGCTTTAAACTGAATACTCTACAGCTGCACCGGGAACACAGATCACAACGGTATGATCAGAAATGAGTTAATTATATGGCTGCTAGCTTGGTTCAAGATCATCTAATCAATCAAACTGTGTTAGGATCCACATTAACTTGACTACAGTGAACAATATAATTGCTGATGGACTGTATTAGTTAAAAAAGGACAGCTCTCAGTTCCCCCAGGGCCCAGTAATTATGTTTTTGGGCCTAGCGTCCTTGATGTAACGTTATGTTATTGCACATGTTCTGACAAGAGATATAAGTCGGAATATTAGTATCCAGCCACTGCAGCACTTTCAGCACATTCCTATCCCCCGTTAGACTGTCACCTCCCAGCTGCACTTTATATGCTTTGGCACCGGAGATCATTTCATCAAAAATGAATTCATAAAAAAAAAAAAAGCTCAGGGCATAACAGAGGACAGCTTTCAAGGGGAATCTGAATACAACACCTGGCCCAGTAGAAAGAGAGAAAAAAAAGGCCCATGGCAAAGCGTGTCTGTCCTACCAATGTATCCTCAGGACAATCTGTCCACTCAGTTTACCCTTGAGTGGAGACAGATATAGTGGGAAAACCACCAGAACAATCACTACAGCAGAAGAAACTAGAAGACTTGTGAGCGCTCAGCAGAAAGGGTCTTAAGTAAGGGGTTTATAAGTTGTTGTTAATCCTAGCAATCAAAACACACTCATTTTCCTCTGTTGACACACTAAGAGTATAGTAGAATGGTT
Source organism: Datnioides undecimradiatus (assembly GCA_008933995.1). Classification (NCBI taxonomy): domain Eukaryota; kingdom Metazoa; phylum Chordata; class Actinopteri; order Lobotiformes; family Datnioididae; genus Datnioides; species Datnioides undecimradiatus. The sequence goes on along the minus strand of WARS01000046.1, from coordinate 37,444,403 downwards.
GATCACACCTCAGATAATGAATAGAGTAGAATATCAGCCTTCTGTGAAATCCAAAACTTGATTATCCACCAAGGCTTATTAATACAGGCATCAGGTTCACAATGAGTGACGCTGTTCACACGGTAAAGACAAGAAAATAATCCACACTGCAGGTAAATGAAAGTATTTTTAATATACAGTGAAATTGCTGTAGGGGCAATCAAGCAAACAGTATTAACGTATCCTGCTAAGGAGCTCTGGCACTCAACTGGAATTTAATTGAAGTAGAAGTAAAATGGTATTGCTGTTTAATAAAAGATAACTCAGTTACTGTTTTTAATTAAGCATTACAAGTTTATTTCACATGCAATGTAAAAAACATCGAGACCTAAAGTTTAATTAATAAGAAATCAAACAAAAGTGGCTCTTCTTTTCTGGCCGAGACACTGCCACCGCTAAATACACTGCAGTCAATCCATATTTGTCCACTTTGTGTTCTGTTTGATGCATTAAGGTAAAATTTACAGTTACAACTCTTGTAAAATTCATTTAGGTTTCTGGAGTACTAGATGTCAGGCACAGCTTGACAAGACTGGACACTGAACCCAAATGCACGACTCGACTCAAAAGTTACAAAAACACACAAGTTTATTAAACAAAAGTGACAACAGAAGTTCACTCCGACGAGGAGGCAAAAGTTCAAACTAAAATTCACTCTGGCGAGGATGAAGGAAAAGCAAAGACAATTCTCTCTTTCAAGGAAACTAAAAATCACAGACTGTAAAATGTGTTTGTTTCTTTGACTGACCAACAAAATCTAATACCATAAGATCTGATGGCATCTAATTACTCTAATTCAAGGGACAATGCCTCAGAGATACATGTAGAAGTTGCTGTTAGAGGAAAGCTCATGGAAGGTACAGTAAATTTCAGGGTTATTTGTCCTTTGTTCAAACTTATTTATAATGCAGTGACTACGAAATGCTGGTCATGGTGAAACTCAATGCGATGATGGTGTTAGATTGTCAGAGCATCATTGGAATTGTAAGCTATCGTACTCAGGTGACCATGGATATGAGATTGCATATTGGTGTGGACCAAAGTGTTTGATGGACCTCAATGAGGTAGCCTTTTCACCCTGAATTAGATACCACCGTACCAACACCTAAACAAAGTCTTTTTGTTCCTTAACATAACCAAACATTAACCTGAGCAGTGTCACAGCCACTTAAAACAGTGCTGTCCTGATTAGTGGGCGTGTCAGATCCAAATACCGTAAAGGATCAAACAACTGACAGATGACTCTCACAGACACAGTAACTCAGATTAATGTACTTTTGTAATGAGGTTCATCATTAGTTCTGCTGTCTTCCACTCCATGTGTGATGTCACAGGAAAGGAGATGCTAGGGACCAACGTCTTAGAACAAGAATGAAACAAATAATGGAGGTGTGTCTGATACCGTTTCACAGTTCCACCTCACAGCTCCAACACCAACCGCTTTCTTTACCATGTTTACTCATGCACTTGGCTCCTATTGGGCAATGTTTGGAAGATGTTGTGTTAAAAGCCATAAAACAAGTTTTTGAGGGGATATTGTGAGGTGTAAGCATTGGTTTTCCTCCACCATGATGACCATGACATCAGATAAAAAGATGAGTTGTTGCCTCTGATGCCATGTCAGGCCGTTATCATGTCACCTGAACCTGGTGTTAGGCCCTCAACTAGGCAAAACGACTAGTGTTCAAAGCTTCTCACTAATAGTACCTAGAGTGAGTGGCTTTTGTTGCCTCCATCCTTGTTATTTTAAAACCACAGAGGAGGAAGCAGGTTGAGCCTCAGCAGACTGTAACCTCTGTCTCCTCGCTGCCCTTCAGGCCCTGCTGCTCCGTATTCAGGGGTGTCAGGTCCTTGGGCATACTGTACCGCCAGAGAGGAAACATGATTTTGCATTTATAAACCATTTATTCAGTAAGGGCAAAAAAGAGATGTCTCTCATGCAGTCGGTGTGGGAAAAATGTCATCTCTCCCCCCCCCCTTTTCTCACCAGTAAGCGTGCGAGTAAATCTGCTTAACGGTTTTTCTGCTGTGGCAGTGACACTGTGTCCTGTTGCCCGATGCCTTTGGGCTCGGGTAGATGTGGGGAGAATTTCATATCAGCATTAAGCACACTTATCAAAGAGAGTGAGCGTGCAGCAGGGGGAGGGGGAATGACTGAGCATGAGAAAAACAGCAGATAAACTTATTTGTCCTCTGCCCAAAACACTTTGATCAGCCATATCTTTGCATCACCATGTTCCTTATGATCTGTACTATCATTACAGTGAATACATAGTCTAACTGCTCGGACGTCAGCGAAAACCCTTCCAATATTTGATTGGACCAACGTGCGACAAACTGTCATTGGTCTTTGATGGTGAAACATTGCAGGCCCTGTCCAAACTCCAGCTTTCATTTGCTCGAACTTTACCCGAGAAATCAGATTACGTCGCCTTCATGTAAAATTTCAAAAGTAGACAGTGTGATGGGAATGTTTTTATCTGTCTTGATTTAATATGAAGGGAAATAAAACTTGAATCTTGGTAATTGAACACCCGTCAACAAACAAACAGTCATCATCCAAACACTTCCCACAGTTTGCTGATTGGTCTGGTCTCCAGTTGCTCCGCTAAATTGATTCTCAGTGGTTTCCTAAACGCAGCTTTCGTGACAATGTGAAATTATTGTTCAGATCATATTGAGCTGGAACAAAGGTGACAGTTACATTGCAGTTATGCTTGTCTTTAAAAACATTAAAAACCTGCAATAGTGTGTCAATTATTTATCAGCACTGTACATGCAATGAATCATCTTTCACATTACAACTTTTAGTCTAGAAATGTACCGGTAAAACTGTTAAATCTCAATTTTTTTTAGGTCCAAGCAACAATTTCTATATCATTTCATAATCATTAATGAAAGTAAATATCGAAACACGATATTCTCTAACAGGAAATTCCAACTGTAAAGGCCTATTGTAACTGGAGCTAGTTTAAAGCATGATCTGATGTTTAACACAGATGTGGATTAACTGAAGGTCCTTTTCTTCCAAAAGAACCTTTTTTTGTTCAAAACTTTATGCGCTTTAAGGAATAATGTTAATTTTGTGTGATCAGATAAATGGATGTAATGAAAATTGATACGCGCTGCAGCCGGAGGGGGGCGTTCCAACTTGCTTTTCCACAGATAGTTTTTCTTGATCTCATGACATTTACATTAGAGTCCGCCTGAAAGATGGCGTCACTGAAAGCTGAAACCTTTTCACTGTTTACATGTATAAAGTTCCACCATCCCTGTTGAATCTGAAGTGTCCAGGCTTCTGTGGAGCCGGAGTTGGTGCCCGCATGTTAATAGCTAGGTGTACCTTTTGAATTGATGGAGTTCAAATCCATTCAGATAGGAGAAAACATCTGTAATGTTAAAATATATGCACGGCATTAACAAACAAAATAGAGGGTAGAGGTCTTCCCATGTCTCAGTATGCAGAGTGATTGCCCAGCACCTGCAGTATAGAAGGTTAATTAAGTTTGTGTACTTCCACTGAAACATGTTACGAGTCAAGTTTTGAGGTTTCTAATTCAATTAAACAGCAAAAACAGCAGGTTGCTGTCTTCACACCGACATGTAGGGAACGAGAATGAGCTGCCAAGGGTGCAGGTGAACTGAGGTAACTTTTAAATGTATCACACTGGAGGGATTTCATAACACAGATGGCCGAGGAATCATAGTCTATGTTGCGTGCCCACATGGGTGCTTCATATGTAGTGGAGGAGTGGAGGTGATGAAGAGGCCCATCTTTCTCAGGATGGAGCCTTTGCTGCTGCCTCGCTGTTGTTAAGGAGACGGGGAGGGTTTCGGTTTGGCTCGACACCTCTCTGTGCTGAGAGGATTTCTTGTCAGTAACCATCTGAATCCGAGTATAGTGTGCACATATCGACGGCATCTAAATTAGTATGGTTGGAACACTCGTCCCACTGTGTGATTTAAGCTGATAAGATGTCTGGATTTTTACATAAAAATGTTGCTTTGTTCATCTTGAGTTCATCTAAGGCTGCAGACTGATCTAAATTCAGGGTTGATTGGGAGCAGGGAGTCGCTCTGAGCTGCTCAGCACATAGTAAAGAAATTGTTTCCTCCCTCGCAGGCTATGGATTTGCCTGTATGCAGTGGGAACAAAAGGGACTTGAAATGACAAGCGTTGACAGCGAATGATGACTAATGTGCCTGTGGAGAGAGGATACGTCACAGAACGCCGTCAAATCGCTGTTGACGTGATGTGCTCCCCAAACCGGTCTACACCTGAGACACACAGCAACTCACCCTCTTAAACACGGCACAGCGCATGCTCTGCTGTCCTCGTTTGCTGGCACAGAGCTGGCACAGCAATGTAAAACGTTTCAATAGCCGTACTCCGTTACGCTACATCAGTGTGGTGGGATTATTCTAGCACTTCACACCCTGACAGTATAAAAGGTTATATCCCGGTAATATCAATATCTTTCTAGTGGGGGTTTATTGTCTGAATGGGGTAATAGTAAATCCAAGGTGCAATGGAAGTGGCTGCTGACTGCTGTTATAACAAGCAAAAACAAATTCAAATGATGCAAGTGGTCACATAACAGCCTCTAACTCTGGCACCACTGCTGTAGCTGTGGCTATCAGTTGCCGCTTACTCGACCGAACCGTGCTGCGTTCGGGTCTGTAAACACTTTTCACCTTGTCTCATGAAGTAGTTTTCTAATGTGCCACTGGGTAGATAATAAGTTCATTAAACATGGTTTATTTGAGAATGTAAAGCAATAAGCAATTAGCATGTATTTGAACTCAGTCTTTATCAGTTTGTGTAGGGCCTGTAAAGTAGCCTTTCCCCACCTTCTCTGTTGTTTTGCACAGCCTGAGGACTGATAGAGCAATCACAATGGTCTTTCTGGAAAAACCTAAAGGATGTGAGGTTCATGCGCGCTCCTTGGTGGCTTGCGTACTCTTCTAGAAAGTATCTACAGTTCGCCACACTAGTGGTTGTGTAGAAAGCAGCCAAAACATCAGCCAACAACTGGCAGCCCACCACACAGTCCACAGTCAACGCTAACGTTACTGTGAAGAGTGTGAAGTATAACCCCAGCTAACATCAGACCCATCCACCTGCATCTACCTCAACATTCAGGCACACGTTTGGGAGGTTAACACCTGTTGGGTCGCAATACTTGTTAATTAAACAACACATGGTTGCTTCTTGGCGTTTGCTGATGGAGTGATTTGCAGCAGCAGGCTAATTAGTATTGTGGCGCCAGTGGTGCAATGAATAAGAGCATTACAGATAGTAACATACTTTTAGATACGACTGTAATTTATTTCCCAACATCACTTCAAGCTTAAGTCTCATGTAGTCTCATGTAGCTGGAGAGCATGAGCAACAGGGTACCTGCTGCAGCTCACTTACCAGCCACAACAAGAGCTGTACACTCAACCTTTGAGGGTCGTGTTTTAACAGTATTCACGGAAAAAAAGGAAGGAAATAGTAAATATTAAGATTTATGCCTATTGAATCCTCTCATCAGTATATGATCTAATATTTCAAACACTTGGTCCTACATTTCCCATAATCACTCAATAGTAATCTGGGTCATTCTCACAGACTTGACAAAGCTTGTCCAGACACTGGACAACTGAACGTTACTTCACTTTGTGGAACCAGTAGACTGACCTTAGATCAATAGGATCTACCTATTTAATCCCACGTCATTCCCAGTTTTGGAAAATTCTGTTCTGCTGTGTGTCTGTTTGATATCATGGTTTGAGTTTGAGGTGTTTTCTGTTGTTTTGATGATTTCCTGTTTTATTTTGTAGAGTTTTGTCCTCCTGTGTCTGTGTTCCTGTTTCCAGTTTCCTCCCGCGTCTCGTTTCTTGACTGCCATCACCTGAGTCTCGTTCGCCTCACCTCCCATGTCTACGTATTGTTTGTCACTCCCTTTGTCTGTGTCAGATCATTTCCATGCATTTGCCTTTCGTCTCCGTGTATCCCAGTGTCTTTGTTTCTGGATCTCTGTTTCTGGATTGTTTGGGCTGCCCCTGCATTACTCAGTAAGTTTTGTTCCTTTCTGTTAATAAAACAATTTGAACTGCCAGCCGTGCATCAGTTGACTGCATTTTGGCTCCTACCCCCTAGTATCCCATATTCCCTTTTCACTCATTTTGCAACAAAACATAATATTTGACTTTCCATTTGAATATCATTTCTTTTATTATTTTATTTAGGCAACAGAGTTTGTTGTTTCTGGAAGTTTCTGTATGCAAAATTTTCTTGACCACAGAGCCAGGACCCCACTCAGGGTCTCCTAACATGGGCACAGAGTTGAAAAAGACTATAGCAGTGATGCTGATATATAATTTTTGAGATTTACACTTAAAAAAGAGAAGAAGAAACAATCTCACTGTCAGGTTCATGAGAATTTTGTTGACCTTATACCTGGGTCAAAGGCCAGCTCGGTGAGTCTGGGATAAGTTCTGTGAATGAATGTCGTCACATGAACAGCCAGCGCACGGCGACAAGTGCTTGCTGTAGTTTAATCACAGTCAGATCACGTTCGGAGTCCAGAGGAGGTGTCGGTTCGGTTTGGGAATGCAGTGAGAGACTTCTCTCTCAGCGAGGTCTCGCTCTGATTGCTGTGCTCTCATTTGGCCAAAAGAAGCAAACTAAGTGGGAGAGAGCACTTCAGAGTTCCAAGTAACTTCTCCGAGTGAACAAGGTGTGAAAACGCCTTAAATCTCCCAGACGCCTCTTCAGGGGTCGTGCTGTCTATCAGCGCTCTTCCTCCTCGTGGCTGACTTGCATACTTAATCAGCTCTGATTACGGAAGCCGGTTCACCTTAAAGAGGCTGATAGGAGTGCTCTGCTGTGCCACACTTCCCTCTGCAGGCACAAGAGGAGACCTCCACGCACAGCTGTTTGTGTCATCACCGCTCTGCAGTGGGAGATCGAATGACATATGAGAATGAATGCTGCCGGCCTCTGTAAACTGCAAACTGCGCTGTATGCGGCACCTCCTTTAATCCCCGCTGCTCACTGTTTACAATGGATTGTAAATCATCTTCACTGTGCTGATACCTTGTAAGGTATCAAACTGTGCCCGGCAATTTGACTTTTTATAAAGAAAGGATGGTTTTCAAGACATAAGCAGAATGAAGACTTCACGCAGAGCCTGCTCGTTGATTCTGCTGCTGACTTCTGCACAGATGAAGAGAACAATTTTTAGGGAACATGAAAGTAGGAGGAAAGGGGAGTCGCTCTTTCCCTTGTCATCCCCCATCAGGCGATCTGCAGGTTGCAAAGCTTTGGATCTAGCCGCAGTATCTCCCACAAGTGTTCATATCAGCCAGTATCAGACAGATCCTTATGACTGGAGAAATGTGAGGCATGCAGCGCCGGTGACTGAGGTGCCAATCAGATGCTGCCGGCGGGGCTTGTTTTCATGCCTTTTTTTTATCCTGGCCTCAAGTTTAATTGTGTTTTTGCTGTCTCTGCAGTGGCCTCAGTGTCAGATAGAACAGATGTCTGAATCGCAGCCTGACATTTTAGTCTCGTGGAAATATTCAGACCCTTGGAGCTTTTCATTTGTTTAAGTATGTTCTTTTCATCAGTCGCACACAATAACAGCAGCTGCAGGACTGACAGGAGGAATCGGAGGACCAGCGGAGGTGAGCGTCAGCGCTGAGGACCAGTCTGACTCATTGGCTGCCATCAGAACAATTTATTGATCCCTGGACGGGAAGTTCAGTTTCTGTATGCGTCCTTCACTGGGCGGCGGGGTCGGGGTCAGTTGTAGAGCGTTGTTCCCTGTCCCTGCCTCAGATTCAGGGTCAGTCACTCAAAAATGATTTCATTTCACTTTTTCTTCTCATGTAGTTTTGGCTGAGATAAAAAAAAAAACATGATGCACTCAAGCAAACATGTCACAGAGAATTGAAGTGCTTAGACAAATTTGCTCTAATGCTGCATTCAGGCCATGTCGGCAGTTTTAAAGTCACATGATTGTAACGATTGTGAACAAGCGAAACAACACACAGACTGTACGGCATTTTTAAAATCAGCTTATCAAGCTGAAGCTAATTAGCTAATTAGCTAAATCAGTTTTATTTGTACGATCACTGGGTTTTATTTGGAAGTGCCAGTGATGTCGGGTTCGCAGCCATTTGACATCTTCCTTGTTGACACTTGTGCAGCTCTCCTGACCAAACGGATGAGATCTCCTAGGAGGCTGACGCTAATGGTTTCCCCTCTGCTGATCATATTTGCAGTGTGTACGATGTGATATGGCATTAGTGACCATGATATGAAATGTTTGTCAGAAATACTCACAGTTGTAATTCATCTATTGCTGGAGCCAAGAATAATGGGACAGCAGCTTTCATTTCCTATGGTAAAGGATGGTCCCATTTTCTTGTCTTGAAGGCTGCAAAATAGCCAGGACATGCATTTGACATTTCGAGACCTCAGACAACTCTTATTATGGTTACCACTTCAGCTCACTACACTTAGTTAGGATCCTTCCTCACAGAAAGGCAACACTCGTGGTGTGTTATGGAAGAATACTGAACAGACCTCGGAGAGCACTTTCACACCTGACCTGTTTGCTACAGTTCAAACCAACACTGGTGCGTTTACCCATTAGGTCCAGCTCATTTAGGCTGGAATGAAAGCAGTTATTTGAACAGCAGTACGAAAGCCACCTGGGAAGGTGGGTCTTGGTCCATTTCCAAGCAAACTCTGCTGCGGTTTTGTTTGTGGTGAGAGGGCAAAGCGGACCAACCGCAGGAATGTGTCTTGCTAGGATTAGATATTAGACATTAGCATGATTTCAGAAGCTAAAGTATCATAAATGTACACAATCTGTTTGCTCATCAGCCGAGAGAAAGGAAGCAATTTCCTTTCCAATCATTAAAGCGCCACAGTAGCTTGCATGTGAATATCAGGATTTCCTCTGATGCAAAGTGAAAAATAACAAAGTAGTGTCCAGTTGCAGTCTGCACTAATACAGTACTCATAATCATTTATTACTAAATACATTATGAGCACATGACAATTAAAAATAGTCATAGACGTATGGTGCAGTACACTTCAGCATAACCTGCTGCCACTAATTGAATTTCCCAACTTTTAGTGGCTGATGCAGAATGACATCACCACAACACTCCACTGAACGGGTTAAATGTCAGTCCGCACGACTTCATCATAGTACCAAAGCTTTTATTGATTATCTATCAGGAAGTTTCAGCTTTGAGTGGCTCCTCCATCACCTTTGTGCTTTTGATTTGTCCGAATACAGACACAAACCCTGCTTAGAATCACTACTAAAACTACTAATACACTACTACTACTACTACCACACATGTCAGAGGCAAATATTGTAGCTTTAAAACAAATCACGTGTTACTTTGCAGATACACAACTGATATATTTTGACTGTTCATATTGATTAATCTGCCCAGCAGCATGTAAAGTATGCAAAGTTGGCTGTATCTTAAATAGCCCCATCGTACACATGACATGCATAAGTAATAGTATAGATAGTATATAATAGTCAATTAATAAGTTCTGCATGGTAAAATATATTGTGATCCTAATGATTTTAGACTTTTTCTTAGGTTAATCTTTGAATACTGGATGTAACAGAGTGTTTCAACACTGTGTTATTGTGGCTAAGTGAAAGGTCTTGGCTCTGCTTGCACCACTGGTGTGGATACGGGATGCGCCATGTGTGAAGACCAAACAGAATAACTCTTTGGTCCAGACCATGGGAGCGGCTAAAGATGGCAAGACTTTAACTACTTGACCTGCATCTGATCAGGTCCTCACAGGAACTGAAGCAGGACGTATCTCCTAGCTGTGCTGATACAGTTGCCCCCGGTGATAAGAAAACCTCCTGTAGTAAACCTGTTGTAGGAAACATAATAGAAAAATCTCCAGTCCCGGTTCGCCGCTCAGTGCCAGTATCCAGCGGCTGCTAGATTGGCCATGAGCAGAATTTAAAGCCCATGAAATATGGAAAAGGGCACAGTGTTGGCCTGAAGCCTGGCCACCCACTCAGCCCTCAGGCAGGGGTCCCAACCCATCACATTTCTGCCTTCTCCCTGTGTGTGTCTCTCTGCCTATTCACCTCCACACACTATTTGCTAAATTGGTTACACACTGCTCTGTCATTATGATGAAATGAGCCCTGATTGCCCAGTGCTTTGCCAGGTAAAATAAATTTGTAATTCTATTACGGCATGATAGACAGGGTTGCCCAAAGATAAATGCAAAAAAGTCTTTAGCATCACAAGGTTTGCCAGGGGCCATTCTGGCTCTATTCAAATGGTTTTTGCCAAGTGGCAGGATGGCTGCCAGTTTCCACAGCAATCTCCGCCACCTGTGATGGATGGCCCAGTGGGTTAGGCTACACAAACGCAGCTGTGATTGCACGGAGCCATAATGGAGGAAAGGGGGGGACCTGTGAGCAGGAGATAGACAGAGGTTTTATAAGCTTTCATATTGCTTTGAGCTGAAACATTGAGAGCAGATTCAAAGCTTGGAGACTGTGGAGAATTAGCTGCGGTCAACCATGGCTGCGCTGGTTTGTTCCGTGCCCTGACAGAGAAATAACGGAACAAAAGCTTTGACCTGCTTTTTTAACCTTTAGTCGAGCCAAACACACAACATTTAGGATAAAACAAATCCGCCCAATTTGTTAATTAAATGGACATGGAACTTGATGGGGAATTTAGATTTTTACAAATCCATGATTTTATAGTTACACATCTGAGCTCTTGCTCAAAGCATTTAAAGTTGCACATGACATCACATTGGTGTAACATTTCCAAGATGCTCAAATGTCAAGGCTTTGTTTCCCAAGTTTGACTACATTTTGATTTTGTTAGTGTTCTGTGTTCTGAGATACTAACACAACACTTTGGTCCATGGGACCATGGGTTCCAGGAAAACTGTGGCAAGCACATTCACCATTTACTCGCTTTTAATGGATCAAATTCAGCCACCAGCTCCTTCAACATTGTCAATTTGTCCAATGATATGCCGTTCCTAATGTGGAAGTCCCGTTATGTAACTTTGTAAAGCACCATCTGTGATGTTTACTGGATGTCCTCTAAACCTCCTCCACTGTGTCAAAGCAGCGACCCCTCAACTTGAATTTCATTTTGGAGAACAGGAAGATGTCGCTGCCACCAAATCACATGAGTGGAGCGTGTGGAGAGTGACGAAAGTTTTGCTGCAGTCGCAAAATGCTGTGTTTTTTCACTGAAATGGAGAAATAATGGAGAACTGAAGCTCCGTTGAGCACAGTTCAGGTCATTCAAGGTAAATTTCTTTCCTTAGACACCTCAGAACAGTACTGTAGAGCTTTCCACAGACTGTCTGATCCCTGGGGATGAATTCACAGTGAACAACCCCACAATTGTTGGAGAAAATAACCTACATGTTCCCTTCATCTGATGTACCAACTTCAACTCTTTAACACTGCAGCTTTTCCACTGCTCAGGCTGCGGTTTGGGTCATAGCCGGTGGTGATCCTCCACATGAAGCTTGGCTTTTATGTAGATTTTGGTGTTTCCTATCTGCTGAAGCTTGATGTTGCACGGTGATGTTGTGACACATGGGCAGAATCTCAGGCACGTTGGTGCAAGTGGTCCCATAACCGCCTTTAACTCCCTTCCCGCTGGTGACTGTGTGACACAACTCAGTATACTGACTCACAACAGCCATAGGATGCTGTGCAGTCATATGGGGCACGAGCAGATACATGTGGATACATATGCGCATTTAAATCAGGGTTGGGCTTATTAGACAGCTGCCACTCCATGTGCCACTGTACACTTCACCTGTCTGATAGGATGATCATCTGTGCCCTGACGTCTTTAGTTAGATTCACTCAATATGCTGATTAGCAAGAGAAAATCTCTGACTTGCTGCATCAGCTTGAAGAAAGTATAACAAATAGACTAATGCATGTTGATTTGAGGGGGGAGGCTTCTAATGCATGTTGGTAATAAATAGATAAAGAACAATCTCTCGGCCTTACAAGTAGCAGTGCACATGTGGAGCCAGGTTAACCACAGCGAAAAACATGCTGCAGCCTCAGCACCTCTACTTCCTGTGTCCGTGCCACTGCTGCTCAAAGTACTATCTATTGACATATCAATACATCTGCCTCATCTGAACACACCTGAAAAGGAAATTCTATATATTACGACAGCGTTAGGGAGGACGCCCTCTGAAACCTTTAGCAGCTTCAAAGGGAGCTGTAGATGAGCCGGGCAGGAAGTCAGATGCAGCGTAGAGAATCCTGTCAGTTTTCAAAATAAACTACCCTGTTAGGTGTCCAGAAACAGGTGGAAAACAGCCAAACATCTAACCAGCTTACCACGGAAGAAGCACAGCAATCAGGGGAATATTAGCAAATCAACAAAGCTTGAGCAAGCAACATCTCGCAAATGCAACGCTCCATTTCCGAAACGATGGAGGACAGAACACAATCAGGTCACAGTGGACATAATTCAAATCTGTGGTTCTGTTACATTGTGATGCCACCAATAGTATTGCAATGTTTAAGGAACTGACTGGTCTTACTCTTAGTAGCTAATTAGCCTAATTACCTGTCAATCACATAACAAAGATGACACCCAGGGAAGAGCGGTATACCATATTTAGACGCATGATGAAATAAGCCATGTGGCATATTTGAATTTTTAAAAAAAAGAAAATATAACAGTAATTAATTCCCACTGGTGTATCGATTGAGGTGTAACACTGACTTATATCGTATCTTTTCTCCCCAGAGAGACATGCTGGATGTCAGCCAAATCATGAAGGATCTGGCCAGTATGGTCCATGAACAAGGAGACGCCATAGGTAAGACGCTGGATGTGTGGTTAGCGTTCGTCAGCGCGGGCGTATGTGGGTTCAGTATTGTTTACATTTGTTGTTCCAATTAGCAAAGATAACCTTTTGTAGTCGTGTTTTTAATTTGATGCGCTTGATTAATAACATGAGCTTGAACATTCTGCCGGGCAAAAGTTTTTAACCTCGGCCTCGCTGCCACGCTCGCAGGATTCTGTGATGAGCAGCAAAATGCTCTGGGTTTATACAAACGGTGGCCTGTTAGAGAAAATCCATTTAGACACCATGATATCTGTACATGCTCCCTACACCCTGCAGTGATTCAGTCTTGGCGAAACAGAATGAAACTTAGCACACAGATATAGGGCAGATATAGAGGCTTTGCTGCTGGGTCAGAAATCTGCCATCAGCTATGTCTGGCTCCATCATGAACATTCACTGGAGAATTGTCTGTTACTTAATAATGTCAAACAACCACACAGACAAAGAGACACACCTGAGAGATATTGTTGTGACGGGGCTGTAGATCAATTCTGAGTAGCAGTGAAAGGTCTGATAAGGCTGATGACTTTTCAAATTGAGGTGACTGTCTTTAGCTGTAGCTGTGCTGCAAAACACTTTAAGCTGTGGCAGGAGGAGAGTCGATTAATTTGCTGTCTGTCTTTGGGCTTTTTTTCACAAATTCATATCTGGGAGGATCATTTTACTCTTTAAGTGGTTCCAACAATGCCTCCAAAGGATACATGTTGTGTTACTCTACATTCTTACTGTTAACAAAGCTTTATGTTAATAAAGAGAAACTCTGTGATCGCCTTATTTCCAGCCAAACAAGTTGACACACGTCAGTGGTGGTGTATGTATTTTACACATCTAGCACATGGGTGGGGCAAAATGGATAGCGCCCCCTAGAAAATTGCAAAAAAACCCGTAGATGTTTAATTTTGGTTGGCACATATAAAACCATCCATCCATCCATCCATCGCTTTTCTGTAACTGCTTATCCCTTTTAGGGTTGTGAGAGTGCTGGAACCTATCCCAGCAGTCATTGGGTGGAGGTACACTCAGGACAGGTCACCAGCCTGTCGCTGGGCTGACACATACAGACAGATGAACTCCACACTAACATTGACTTCTACAGTCAACTTAGAGTTCCCAGTTCATCTATCATGCAAGTTTTTATGTGATGGGAAGAAGCTGGGGTACCCTGAGGGGACTCACGCAGACACAGAGAGAACATGCAAACTCATCACAGAAAGGACCCTGTTGGGATTCAAACCCAGGACCTTCTTGCTGTGAGACAATGCTAACCACCAAGCCCATATAAAACCAAAACCAATACATAAAACTCAACATGATGTCAGTCTTTTTGATTTGAAAACCCCAATTTGGGTCATTCTTGAGTTTACTTCTCCTGGAGAATTGACTGGTACAACTTGAAAGCTGGTCATAACCTACAGATCTGTGTAATGCTAAATTGCTAAGCTTTTGATCTTTTATTCACAGGCTTGCGGTGGTGGCATGTTAGTTTTGATTGGTCACCATGAAGCAGGAAGTGGTTTATAAGCAGCCTATTCATTGAGTAGTTTGGCTCACAAGCATCCCACCCTAAGCACATCTACATGCCAATAGTCAGTGATAGTCACAGCACCACCTACTGGCCACAGGAAATGACTTCATGTGTCAGATTCAGCCTCTTCCAGGCAAACGTTAGGGCACAGAAAGGGAGACAGTATGAAGCTGTATTTCATAAATACTGTAGGTTCAAAGAGTAGTCACGTACTTAATGCACATCCAAGCTTTACAGTGCAAAATTCTTGACATGTGACAACCAAAGACTTGTGTGTGTGTGTGTGAGTGTGTGTCATGAGGAATGGGAAGCAATAACTTTTGCTAATTGCTGCCTTTTTGTTGTAGAGTGTCCTTTTGTCTGCTGCCTTCAATCAGGCTAATGTAGATGCCCTTTAAATACCCTTTAGAGTCAGGCTGACTCAGGCTGGCTCACCACAGTTCAACAAGAATGGAATACCTGCTTTCTCTCTTTTTCCTCTATGCACTATTCTTAATTAGGATGGCTAACATTTAGAGCAATGGATGGGGCACATCATAGAGAAATTGTACTTGTGTTTATGGTTTTTTTAAACAGCTTTTTGTGTCCCTTGTAAAATATTGAACCACCACACCAACACCTAAATTTTTGTTTTTTATTGTGCACCCCAGTAAAAAAAAAAAAAAAGTCTTAACGCACCCAACTTGGCATTTTAAATCATTATGCTACCACAGCTGCCTCCAACTTTAAAGACAACGGGCTGAAAACAGGCTGAACAAACATGATGAATGCATTTTCCCATCAAACCTTAGAGATTTTAGACACTTTTCACTCTGCTTTTGGTGGTGCATCACAGCATATCTTGGCACATGATCATCACCTGCTGATTAGCGGAATGGTGTGATAACACTTTCAGGTATATAGATCATGTCACCTGAATGCACGTTTATCCACAAACAACCAAAATGGAGAAGAACTTATATAAAAACACCTACAAAGCACTACTTCCAAAAAAATCCTAATACCGTTAAAGTACAAGTAAGAACGTTACTGTGAAATGCAGAATGTGTACCGACTGACAGACAGAAGTTGGAAGATTTGAGTTTAAATTGAATTAAAAAGAGAAAAAACATATGAGTTGACCAAACAGATACTTAACAGTTGTGATTTTTCTTTTGCAGTTTAATATTTAAAAAAAAATGTGTTTTATAATCAAAGTTGAACAAAATAATAGGAATAGGTTTTGGGGGTTTTTTTGTGTACCCCGAAATAAAATATCTCACTATAGTTGCCTCTTTTCTTCTTCAAATGATGTAATCTGAATGTCACGCTGAAAATAGAAATATACTGTATTATAAATCTTTGCAGCCATTATCAAAAAGTACAACAAATCAATACAATACAGTTAAATTCTCAAATAAAATCTAGTTTTCAAATACTGGCCGGTCTCAAATAACAGGTCCCAGATGAAGGCTTAAGAGGATTCCCCAGTACTGGACATGGTAAATTTAGTATAATGTACATTTGCACAACAGTAATTCCACCAGTCCAACAGCACCCCTGCCACCCTCTCCCCTCCCACACCCCCAACAGGTTGAAGACATGAACAATCCACATTGGATTAGAGAAACACAAACTGTAGTGGCCCTGAGAGCTCAAAGCACTGCAACGTAACATACACATGCAGTTATCACATAGTGACAAATACAAATCCATACCTTGCAGGTTGTGGCTCATGGCTCATGAAGTTAGGGAGCGACGAGCTTTATTTTAACATTCTGACAGCGGGAGAGGGATCAAGATATCGGTAGCTGATGTTGTGAATGCTTATTACAATTCTACAATTCTACAATGTAACCTGGCAGTCACTTTTATCCAAGGCGACATACATATAGAATAGGTACAACACAAGCAGAGATCTAGGTAGGAAAAGCAACGTGGACAAGTGCTAAGAAATGTTTTGAGTCCAGAAGGACCAAGGTGTCGACAGGTAGCGCTGATGAAGCAGGTAGCATAGCGCTTGCTACAACAGTAGGTATTCAAAAAGCAATACGGTCTTGAACAGTTTCTTGAATGTTCTGAGTGATTCTGTGGATCGAATGGAGACTCACTCCACCACTATGGATCAACAGAGGAGAAGAGTCTAGCTCGTGATTTTGGGACCCGTTGTGATGTTGGGACCAGGCGTCTTTCATTGATTGTGGAGAGAGGGATGGAGTGTAGACCTGGATGAGGGGGTTCAGGTAACCAGGAGCAGTTTTAGTTATGGTTTTGTAAGCAAGCATCAGTGATTTGAATGTAATGTGAGCAGTGACGTGGGCTTTGTCGGATTGGTTGAAGGCCAGATGAGCTGGTGCATTCCGGATGATCTGCAGGGGTTTGAGTGTATATAAGGGGAGACCAGAGAGTAGGGAGTTGCAGTATTCAATGCGGGAGATAATAAGGGCCTGTACCTGGAGTTGTGCTGTATGTTCGGACAGGTAGGGTCTGATCTTTCTGATATTGTAGAGGGCAAAACGACACGGCTGAGCAACTGACCGAGCCACGTGAGCCTGGAAACTAAGGTCAGCATCGATCACGACGCCCAGGTTTCGGGCCTATTAGCATGTAAACACAATAACATATATAAATATGTACATATTACAGTATTAAAACATATTGAAACACACACACACACACATTTCAGTCAAGTGAGGCTAAGGATAAAACAGTTTAGTTGTGTCGTCTGTATTTTGTTGTCTGTATTATTTTGTTATATTCCATTTGGTGAATTTTCAGTGAGTTTTCCTAAAATGCTGCACAATCCATTAATAATAATGAGTTAACCCGTTTGCCTGTTTGCCCTTTAATGCAGTCCTCATGTCAGGTCCTCAGTCAGATATAGAATAAGCTGAGCTCTTCCTTCCATCACATTGAGGCATCTTGGTTTTTTCTTCAGTTTGTGAATTCTGCTACACCTCGTGCTTGTTCAGCACAATCAGACATGCATGAACTGTCCTGGGTTTTCTGCCTTTCTGTCATTTGCATGTGAAAGACTGTTGATATGGTATTTTGGACATGGAAGGCACAGGGACACAGTGTGCTCCTACCCCAATGAGCGAACAGAGCAATAGAAAAGGACTCTGTGGAAGATTGCAGGGTTCACTACATTATGCCACAGCAGAAGTCCAATCTGATCATTACAGAGTCATGCAATAATGGACCTCTCCCCATTAAAAAGAGATGCACTGAAATTGCCTTTGGCCTTTTTTGAACAAGGCTTTCTTAGTGTAGTGGTGGATATGAATAATATGTGATTGTGCTGTGGAGGCGTTTGTAGCAAAAGCAGCGGGTAATACAAAGAAATGAATAGGCTCAAGAAGGAAGGATTAGTGCTTTTATGGCCTATTCATGCTGGCTAAGGACACACTATATTAAAGCCCGTGAGCCCAGATACACAATCATCAAGGTTGGTTAGGCAGGCAGACACAAACCCTGGCACAGCGCACAAAAGAGGTGTTAAAAACGTATTCATTTGTACACATCAAAAGAGTACATTCTTTTTGTTTTTCAGGGTGATTAACATGCTGGGGGATTATTTAGAGTATGGAGACTATGAATATCCACTGAAAAATTCTGCATTACAGTTGAGACATCTTCCGCCGTCCCAAAAACCGTTTTCGCAAATCACATCGATATAAAGTGCCCTTGTTACTTTTTGTTTGTTTTTATGAATGCACAATTCACCTAAAACCCAGTTAATCATTGAACCTTTGTGCTGTGTCATGCCATGATTGATAGCTGTGAGCGTTCCTGTATGGTCTACAAACATTAGAGGGTTTATGAGGCTCGACATGGGAACAGCTGTTATCCTAAATGCTATCAGCATCACACCGCAACAGTATGTTAACATGGTTATGAAGACAAAGCTAACATGGTAAAGCTAAGCAGGTATGATCCCTTCTTTGTTCAGTGTGTTAGCATGTAAACATTTGCTAATTATCACTCAGTTTCTTTGAGCCTGATGGGAATTGTTTTAGTTTTTCTGCTGTTCTAGACATGGTCTAAGGAAAAGTGGTCTGTGCAAATATCAAGCCAGTCCATGAGACAGTTGTTCATTCAGGACTCATTATGAGAAGACAATATTAATAACATGTAAATTATTATATTATAAGAAGCTTTGGCATCATCATATTGAAAGGGTGAAGTAGGGCCATGGTTAGAAACAGATCTCCCCCCAGTGGATGATGGTGAAGGCGGTGATGGTGGAGGAATGACGGCTGAACATCTGGATGAGATGAGGAGTGAACTTCTGGTGACGTGATGGACAGAGGATGAGCAGGGTGGGGGAGGGTTTGAGCGATTATGCTCTGAAAATGACAGCTGACAGCGGCAGAGAGGAGAAGATTTAAAGTTTGACAGCAGCAAAGCGATTGGCTGATGGAGACCGTGGCAAAATTTGATTGGTTTAGTAAGAGAGGAAGGAAGGTCCATGATCACCAGGTGATGGAAGACAGAGGAGGAGGGATCAAGAGAGTGAGAGAGAGTAGCATGGAGATAATCTTCCTGGTTGAACTTACGCTAAGCTTCATTTCACACTTTCACACAAAACAAGTTCACACAGTTCTGTTGTCGGTCAGCAGCGGATTTAAATCTGGCGTCTGATGGGAAGTTCCCAGTTTGCTCCATCTAGAAATGATTGGATCGCCAAAGCTGTTGCCACACAGTAGACTACAATAACTAGTTAATAAGCACATCAACAGTGCTCAGCTAATAACTGTGACTCCCAGAAGGAGGAGACAAAAGCTTTACATATAGCTTTAACTGACAGGACAATATTACCATCCTTGAAGCCAGTTTCAGTGACCCATGATGGTTTTAAGACTTAATAACTTCACTTAATAGTGTGTTAGTGCATCCAGAATACTGCACGTTGTAAAGGGTCTTAAATCATGTTGCATGTGTAGGTTATTGTGAGCCTGGACACAGTTAGATTGTTTCAATGTGCAGAATGGATGTATAAAAAGCACACAGAGAAACAAAATGCCTGAGCGATGGTGTGAAAAAGTGATTAATTCAGTTCAAAATCAGTTCTCTTTTCTGGCTCGAATCATATTTCAAACACAGAGATATTTATTAAAGAGACAGAATAGACTTAAGTTTAAAGTGCAATAGCAATCAGTCAGTGATGAAAGAGAAAAGTCCCTGACCACAGAGGCAGAGAGGAAATGAAAGACAGAATGAGTCCAGGAGTCAACCTTATTCTGACCCTTAGCTGCTGAGTCCAAACATGTATTCCTCTGCTTTCTCCTCTTAGCAAACGGAAGAAGTGCACTTAGTCACTCGGCACAATTCATTTACTCAGCCTCCTGCTCTTGTTAAGTTCAAAAGTTAATTCTCTACAAGCTCATGCGGCGCAGTAATTATCAAAGGCAACATGAAACAGGGAGAAGTCCTCAACCACGTCTCTGAAATGGCCTTTCCATTCTCACAACAGCAAAACAATCAATAGCACTTCCACTGTTATCCGCCAGTTGTAAATATATGTGGGTAATTATGTGGTAATAGCAAATATTTTGGACTCTCCAGTTCATTAAACATGTTCTGTCTCATCCCATTAACTTCCACGTATTGGCAGACTTTAAAAGAGGCCCAGCGGTTTCAGCTGTGTTAACTATTAGACTAGAAATCCTGGGTAACACCGAGAGCTGTCAGGCAACGTGCTGTCAAACCTGTGCATGCAGAGTAACAATAGGACCAGAAGCCCAGTGCTTCGTGTGCGAGGACAGATGTTCTGCGGGATAATTTCAGGAATAATAACTGAGATGCACATCATCTATTTTTGCCTTCTTTGCCTTCTTCAAGTTGCTTCTTGACTCGACACTTCAGCAAGCATTGATGTGAGGTTAGTGAGAGCACATCCAGGAGTGAGGTTAATGTGTCTGTTATTTTTTCAGTTAATTCCTGGGAGCAAATCTCGAGTGCTTCCACCAAAAGAGCTTTTAGGATGGTGCCTGTCTGCACCTTCTGTGAATGCAGAGGAGAAAAGATCGTGAAAACCACCCAAAATGACCTTTGTGTTGTTGTCAATCTGTGCTTTGACAGACAAAGCTTCTCAAATCAATGTTTACTTACCAAAATCTTTGGTATTACCGTTTTAATTTATATAGCATATAAACCAAATTGTACGTCGCAAGCCATGCTGCATCTTGGAAGCTCAGCTTTAGCTACGGGGTTAAAGTCAAGAACTTATTTATATAGACATAGTCAACCCAGATAACATCTGACAATCAGACAGCTATTGAGACACTGTGGACAGAAGACAATGTGAGGGTCTGCAGTCTCCCATAATCCCACTCTTTACCTTCATTATCTATGCAGAGTTCTGAGTGGGCAGGGAGGCTATGATAATGAGGCACTGCACTGATTGGCTGTCTGGATTATGTATGGAGGGGGAGGGTGTAGAGCGGTGCAGTATCCAACATGGCTACCGCTCCCAATGAACAGCCCACAGCTGTACACTATAGCTATGACTCAGAATCTGACCACGAACAGCAGAGGAAATGATGGTAAAGAATAAAAAAGTAAAACGCAGCCACTGGCTCCTCTGGTCTTCTGGGGCTGGGACAGAATATAGGCATCTGTGTTGGTTTTTACAACCAACAACAGAGCACTCTGCATGTCTGGCTCTGACCAACAACATCGCGACACACCACTAGCTTACTGCTGGAAACAGCGAACTTCACCTAGCGGGATGAACGCCCCCTCTCAGTGGTTTCACCCAGAGGAGAGGCTATGTAAATCACTCCTGTGGTTATGTAACGACAGGAGCTGGATCTGAATGGCCTGTAGGAGCCCCATTTTACCAGAGGGTGGGCTGTAGAGACGAAATGAGCCTGTGCGCTTTTCTAATGTGTGAAATAAAACCTTGTGCAGTTTGACAGTGAAAGTGATGCATTAATAATCAATGCCCTCACTGTTTCCTTAGACAGCATCGAAGATTACATCCAGACTGCATCATCCAACGTGGAATCAGCCAATCAGGAGCTTGCCAAGGCCAACCAGTACCAGGTACAGTGAACCGCCCTGCACAGGAGTGCGCTCCACACTTTGCATTCACTTCGCTCAGTTTTAATTTTATGTAGTTGACTGAGCTTCTGCATTGTAATGCAGTCACAAGAAGCTTAGCTTGATCAGCCATGCAAACAGGGACTTTGCTAACTAGATTACACAGCTTTATCACATCCCCCACTAGCATAATAACAGAGATGATGTAATTTCATGTCATACTTTACTAGCTTTTGCCTTCAGTTAAATTAATTGTATTTAGAGACAGAAAACATAAAGTGCTTGCCTGGAGTCTTATAAAAACACAAAACCACATATATAATTCCAATTCCATGAGCAAGTCTTACTTCTACTGAGATAATGGTTATAAATTTGCAATTTTATCCTACAAGTGTATTGACTCAGAGAGGAAAATACATTAATGGGCAACAACTGCAGCCAGAAATTAAATAGAAAATGTTTTTCTTTCTCTCTCTCTCTCTCTCTCTCTTTCTCTTTCTCTCTTTCTCTCTCTCTCTCTCTCTGTGGTTTTTGGGGTGGCTACAATTTCCACTTCACAGCACAGACGTTTTATGAGAAGCCCAGGGGTCTGCTTTTGCGCTTTCTTTTCAAGGAAATATATGTGTCTTCTGCCATTCTGTCAGGGACTATCTCAGTAGGCCAGAGCTCAGAGTGGCTCTGTGCTGTGTAGGCCCCTGGCTATGGTAAATAATGTATTGACTTAAGCGTTCACTGGGTTAATAAAGGATATACCTTTTTTACATGAGTTACACAGCTTCAGAGCAGCAAATTCATATTTACGTAGTTATAGAAACTATTTTATTCTGATACCAAACTTATACTTCCTTCGGTCATATTTCAGCCAGGGAGCCGTGGACTCGACTTTCATTTTTCTATATTTGCATGGATTTTCAACATCATATCAGCAGCTACTCAATATGAAAACGATTGCCGGGCAGTTTCTAGAGGCTGTCGTAAATGCAATGGTTTCTGCCTGTCCCCCCTGCTGCTGCTCTACTAGTGAGCGAACAAATGAGCGACTGGCAACAGCTTTCCCATTAATTGTCATTTCATTATCTCAAGGAGAGCTGAGCCGTGACCGAGCTCACACTGAGCAATTTAGCTCTCCGCCAATCCAGACAGCCGCTGTCTTTACAGAGGCAGAGCAGCTGAATGGAAGAAAAACAACAAAAGAGAGGACAGACATACAGACAGGCACAAAGTCAGACAGACAGACAGCAGGGTAGACCTGGGCAGGTCTGCACCGTCCTACACAGTGCCATGTTAACATCATCCCATCCTACTCTTCTCTGAGCATCACTTAAAACAATACAGACTTTCTACTTCATACAGTACATGTCCAGAACAGCTGGTGACAACAAAAACAATGAGACTTCTCATCAAAAGCAATATGTGTTGTACATCATGAAAATACATCTTTCTGTGCATGGCTGCACTCCACTGAAATCATAAAACCAGTTCCCAACGTGTGTAACCATGCCTTTCATTATGTATCTGCCTGTTCCCACATTTTATTACTTTATTAAAGCTACAGTGCGTGAACGAGACGTACTGTATGATCAGCAGGCATTTGACCTGTTGTCAGTGCTGTCATACCACCTGACACTTCAGCTACTTACAGTGCACACGTTCTACCGCACATCGTGCCCACTTCAATCTGACATTTCCACTCCTTTGATGCATCAAACAAAAATCCCCTTCATCTATTAAATTTAAAATAACACTTCAACTGCTTTCAGTGATTATGTATGAGCTGTTGCTTCAATGTTTTCATCGCTGTATTCCAGCTGAAGTACAGAAAAACCTTACCTGACAGTTTCACTGCTTTCAGTGCTTCCACTAAAACTGATCACCTGCGTCAGTCACCTGCAACAAAATGTAACTGACAGCTCGGCAGAATTTTACTCCTGACACTTACGCTGACACTTCAGGTGCTTGCATTGTGCATACTGTTTTAACACTTCGAATGCTTTTATCATTTACACCTCAGCAATGAACTTCTATCAGTGGTCAAACATCAACTCACATTTTAGCTGGTTTGAGTTTTTACTTTTTAACTGATATTTGACAGCCGGTAGCACTTCACTCTTCAACTGACACTTTAACTGCTTTGAGTGCTTTCACCTTCCCTGACGCCTTAGTGCTTTTATTCCTGCACTTCACCTTAAACCTTCACCATCCATGTCCTTTGATTACATAAATTGTAACTGCTTTTATCTCGTACATGTCACTTGACATTTTGAATGCTCCTAATTGATCACATCTGAACTGACATTTGAAATGCTTTCAATATGCCTGAGCACCAACTGATTAGATTTTTGTTTTCAGGAGACAGTTCAGTGACATAAATCTCAAAATTTCCAATTGCCTGCTTAAATCGCACCACACTTCAACTGAAACTCCAGCTGCTTTTATGTTTTACAATTGCCAATTTAACTATTTGAAGTGATTATAGTGGTGACACTTTAGCTTCTTTCAGTGGTTATATTTCAACTGGCACCCAAAGGTTCAGGGGGATCTATGTGCAGAGTATAATCTGTATAATTATATTGTCATCAGTGTATGATCACCTTAAAATAAGAATCATGTTTTCATTACCTAACGCTGAGCCCTTTATATCTATAAAGTAGCGACCTGTGTCCGTGCTATCCGTCCAGTTGCACTTCCATTGTTGCTATGCTCCTGCAGAGTGGACAAACCAAACACACAAGGAGCCTCTTGTGTTGGCCGCGTCTTTGCAGCTAGTGTAAGTTCTCATACATGTGAGGGGAGGATGAGTGGGGCGGTATTCAGTTCATTGCAATCCACATCCTCTCCACTAGACACCACTAAATCCTACACCCTCATTCTTTGAGTGCTTCAGGTTAACTATAGTTTTTTATAAAAAAGAGATTTCATTTATTTTTGCTATTACTTAGTTCATTTTAATTAGTCTTTTCCCAAAATTCAACCTGATTTGTCATTGCCACTAAATTTTGAATCAATGTTCTGAGGAGTTGAATTGATTACATACATGCTTTCCTGCACAACTTCAATTTCCAAGTTCATTTCAACACAGCAGGGGTTGTCTCTCTGTTAAAACTGAATCCAACAAAAAAAACATACTGTGCTGTGTTTTGATCTCAAGGATCAGAGATGCAGACTGTCTCCAAAGCTGTCCAGAAAAAGTGATGAAGACTGAGGGCCTTATTGATTTTAAGTCAGCACAGGTCTGGAACTAAAGCAGACTCGATGTGTAGACCCGTGGCACGGTTCAAGTTAAGTCAGGTGTCTGTTGTTTGGGTGTTACATCTGCCCTAGGACCCTTAAATCTATTTTAATTGCCACCAGGGGCTGATGTGAGCAATTCTACCAGTCGGTGGCTTGTATTTACCCAATATGAAGTGAATGTAGCGTGAAGTTAATGGCACTATTGTGATCACATAAAAATTCAGCAGAACAGAGAGTGTGAAGGGGGGCCTGAAATAAAGACACTGAACACCGTCTAAGCAGTGATGTAGCCTTGAACACTCCTTGATGCTGCTCTACATGCACCACTGCACATCTCCACCAATGGTCAATTAAGAGCGGATGTCATTTTCTTCTCGTGGCCCGCCTTGTCTACTCACTTTACATTGAAAATAAATTGAATCTATAATCCATTATCTGGAGGCAGATTACTCTCCCTGCTGAAGTTTCTCTAGTTGCGTGGATGTTTTATCACCTCATCTGTGTTCAGCGGACCGCAGTGAACCCTGATTGTTGATTGCTGCACGATATGGTATATAATTACCAATAAAACACAGATGTTCCGATAATTCATTGAACAAAAGCTGTAGCCATTTCCCACGTAGGAAAAAGTACCCATGAAAAACATGAAACTTGAGATATTATTGATTTGATCTGATGTAATTGTTAAGACTTAAAAGTCCATCCATCTTTAGAACTGAAATTGATCTCCTAGTGAGCGACTACATCCTTCTGAGTCTCAAAGAAATCAATGTAGCACAGTTTTCCTCTGGCTTAATTGAGGATAATATAGAATGCTGGCTATTGTGATCGTGGCAGGAACAAAGGAAGAGGGAGGGGAAGGAAAAGAAGACAAAAAGGGGAAGATGGCTTGTAAATGAATGGGTAGATGGATGGATGGACTCATCCACACGCAGACACATACAAATTGTTGCCCTTTTGACAAATAAGATAATGAAAAAGAATAACCTAATCACAGTGTTAAAGCTCTGACTGATCACCGCACTCGGACTGGGGGGATGGGCGAATGCTGACAGATTGCAGGGAAACTGGCTTACTGTTCAATCACTCTTTCCCCAGTCCCTCTGGACTCTTTATGCTACTTTGAAGGATATGGAGTGGAAATAACAGTGTTTGAAGTTACCCAGGTTGATGTCAGTGACACTCCTCTGGCTCTGCCCTATCAGCCAAATGCTGGCCTGAGCCTGTTGGAGGAAAGAAAAAAAAAAGTTGACTTCAAATCAAACATGGATATATTTCATAGATGTTTCCTAACACATTGCTTAGTTTGATTAAAAACAAGGCCCAGGAGCTTTTCTGGTGTCAAACACACAATAATGTAAAGGTGTCAGATGGAACTATCAACATACAAACCAGTGTGGTATTTTAAGAACATTAACATCAGAGGATGGCGAAATATAAATTTGTCCTGAGGACAGCTCTACGTAAAAGCTCACTGAGTTATTTAAATTAAGCGCATTTAATCCCGCTGGGAGCACGCATGTATGAAGTAATCTTGAAATTAAATTGAAGTGTGCGCATTGATATTTCTTGCTGGATGATGCAGTTAGAGTAAGGCCAGGAGTTCAGCAAAAAGATTAGAATTCATCCTGTAGGGAGTGCAAGTGTATATCAAGAACAAAATTAATTGATTACTCTGGCTGTGGGAAGGTGTTAATGACAAACTTTAGCTGCTCTGTGTTTTATTATTACTTTTCTGTCTCCACTTGCATCCAAATTTAAAACAGCAGAAGACAGAAACAACAGCGCGGCACAGTAATCACGCAGCATCATTTCTCCAAGTGTGAAAATTAGCAGGACGGAGCCACTGTTCCACGTTTGTCAGCTGTGGCTATTAATGTTCACTTTCGAATCACGATCACAATGAGGCAGATTTATTATGGCTGGAGAATTAATTGACCAATCGGGGCACTGAAGCCGGGATTAGAAATGGAAACGCTGTTTCTCTTCATCCATAAACATACTGACAGAAAAATGGCATGGATAAGATTGATGCAGCAGGGTCAGCACTGCAGTCCCTGTCTCAGTTGAGGATGATATTATGTGTGATGGATATTGAACTTGTTAGTGATTGTTAATCACTGACATTAAAGAAAATGCCATATTGAAAAACCTTTGCAAAAAGCAAAGTAATTGGAGAAGCAGGCATGCAGGTTGATTGACAGGTGATCTGTGGAAAGTGCAGTCTGAGAACAGAAACAAGGTGTGAGGACAATCTGAATAGAATACAACAGCAACAGTTACTAAGTATTAATGTTTCAGGCAAACTAGAAGAGGGAAAATGTATGTCAAAGGTTGTATTTATCATCCTAAATGCACTATTTTCTGGGGGGGTTTTTGCTGTTGGTATGGATCCATATTCTATTTCTGTATCTATGCATCTCAGTGTGGGTATAGCTCAGAGCCCTTACCCTAACCCCGCCTCCCCCCTGAAAAAAGCTTATTTCCGCCTCTAACCCTGAGTCTGGGCGCAAATGTCTGCTGGGTTGAAAACCACAGCAGAGTGATTCTCTGTGAGAGCGGCAGCATAAAGCCAGGTTACACCATACTGCTGGTGCTTCACTCTGTTTGACTCCCACACGCACTCACACACACATGCAGAGATGTGATGTGAAAGGCACTATAAAGCAAGGCCTCCCCTATTGAATCTAGCGTGATTGTACACACAGCACAGTGTGCTCTGAGATTAGTTCACCTTTCTTGGTCAAGGTTAACCCTCAATTGCAGCAATGAAGATGCCTTTGTGAGTCAAAAAGCTTTAATCTGTCTTCATTGTAGTATCTAAGAGCTTGGATGAATGAATCACATCATGCTAAATGGCTTTGTTGTGTCTTTAAACAATAAGATCTGAAGCAGATGAGGCTGTTATGTGTGGGTCACGTGCGACACGACAACCTGATGTGATTTTATGAAAGCTTGATGTCTTTAAGGTTAGAGGGTGATGCTGATATTCTACAGGGGAATAATTAAATACCAACATTTGAGCATTAATGAGACAAGAAATTCAAATTGAACCAGTTTTGCGTCCATTATCATGCCACTATATCCAAAACTTCTGTTGGGCTCTTCTGATCATGTTTGCATGGTGGCAAACATCTTGCACCATTAGTTTGTTCAGATAGGTCCAGCGTCGTGGTTGGAGGAATAATTGACCAATCAGAGCTTTGTAGGTAAAGGGACTACATTTCCCTATATTAAAAAATATACTACTGCTGTGGAGAAGATTTTTGTTATAAGTTGACAGAAATGTGGATTTTAAATGTTAGGGGAACATGTTCCCATCAGCAGCTTCCTACCACCTTTGAAGCTTCTGTCAACTGAAAACGATGTCACAGTAATTAAGGGCAAAACAAGTATTCATTAATATGATGCCAAGTGAAATGAATTGGGCGAAGCAAAATGGCAGTTCACTCTGATGTCAGGAGAACCAGGCTTAAGTGGATCTGTGCCAAAGTGATTTGTTTCTGTGGCTCAGGTCTACAGTTTTTTGGTTCTGGGTAGGTCTGGGTTTGGTTCTGGTAGGATGATACTCATCTCGAGAGAAATAAGACATAACAAATGTCCGATGAAAGTTTGATATGATTAGGCTGAGGGAGAGAGAGCAGCCATCGCTAGCTGCTAAGTTAAGGTAACTAGCATATCGAGACAATAGCCTGGAAGCAGTCGTGGTATTACGCTAACTGGAGAGCTCTGAGTGCTTGAGCAGAACTACTGTAGGTCGTGTACAGATGGTAATTAGCTGCTGTAATGTAGAATATTGCAAAATGAACCAGACCTCTTCTTTTATGAGTTTTATGCCAGAAATTGCCTGATAATTATCCATATTCAGTTGACAGTGCAAGTCTATACAATGTCACTGCAGTTTGTCCAGCAGGTGTCTATACTGAAATTGGCTACATTGTGGTAATTGAACGCCTCTTTGTGAATGACTGACTCTATTCTATGTGTCCTACCTTTAGAAACAAACACACTGTGTTGTTATTTCAGGATTCTTTATTCAAACAGCAGCAGAGATCAGCATCGCACACAGTTAACTGGTTTCCTCGCTTTATCTAGGGTTTCTGGTAGGATTTCTACTGTGTTTGCAATAGATTTCAAGCAAGCAAACAACAGTGCAGAAGAAAGGTGGCAGCTCCCGTAAGAATGAGGGTGCAGCGTTGTGTACACATCAGTGGTTGTGGATAGTGCGCCAGTCCATGGAGGAGACGAGTCATGCAACGACATTTAAGGTTCTAAGCTTAATGCTGACTTCGCACCTAGGTATAGCTTTTTCTTTAACTACAAGCTGGCAAACATTCACAGATTATAAAGTCCCTTTAAGCTTCCCTTTGTACTGAAAAATCACATCCTGCCTCACTTGTGCTGCCAAGGTCGTGTAGAATCAGCGCTAATGTTGCATTGGTATGTGCGCCAGCAGGCTCTGACATGACTGCTCAGTCTGAGCTCGCCAGTTTTCTGCCATTATGTTGCTGTGGGCAGAGAAGAGCATCCACCATGTCAGAGGCAGACAACACGGCCGTCCGTTATTTTTAACAAAAGGCCAATCAATCTTTAATAAAAGGCCAAATATGCTGATGCCGGTGAGTGTTTGTGTTGCATTGTTGACAACAGCCATCACAGGGCTTCCTCTCAGGATGCCAGGATTGGCCGTGAAGTCTGTGTTTATTTGCTGCTCCTCTTAAATATCATAATCAGGGTGACTGCATGGGACTCTGAGTTTTATGTAAATTGCATATAAGCCGATTACAAGTGAGGCAGTTCCGCTGTAAACATTATTTATTTTATGGACTTCCAATTTTCACAACCAGATGCGATAAAGGGAAAATAATATTATGGCCATTATCATTGCATTGCATTCTAGTTGTATTATGAGGATATTTCTCATGTCACACAAGGTAAGTAGTTTTTCTCCCAGAGACACAGCAAGTTTGTCTTCCATGTAAGGGAGGCGGAGATGAGAGAGATAGTTGGTTTTTATGGCAGTCCTATGAGCTTTAATGGTTATAATTCAGTTTTTCTGCATTCTTCCTTGGATAAAAAGGTGTTTTTAAAAAGGTTTATGGTTGTTGAAAGTCTCCTAAGGCTTCAGAAACACTGACAAATGGAAAGGTGAACAAGCCATTTATGCTCTCCTCTTCTCCATCTCATCTTTTCTCTAACTCCTCTTCCTTGCTCTTGACCGGCACTACTGACCTTCATATATCTTATATTTCTACAAGTGGGATTTCTTGAGCGAGGACAGTTCATGATTGGGCTGGACAGGAGACAAATCAATAAGTCCTGAAGCTGTGAAAAGCAAGAATTTAAAATGTTAAAAAAAAGAACCAAAAATACTAAAGCTGCAACAGAAGGCTACGTGTTATAGGTGGGCTATATGCACGCTGTTTAGGCTTGATTCATTTTTAACATCACTATAAGGCAGAATGAGAAGGATTCGTCTATTGAAGGTTTGTCGACAGGACATCCAAAGTTGGTCCCCCCTCCCAGCTTGTGGCAAGAGGAACTTGGATGCCTTCTTGTGATCTTGCCTCATTTTTATACAGTCCTGCCTTCACACCCTGAGCACTGTTATTGGCTGGAGTGTTCACATCCACTGCCCAAAGGTTGATGCCCAGATACAGCCATACATCTCTAGTGGGTCATATGTGTCAATAGAGAGGGATTATTATTCTCCATACACTTTTTTATTAGGGAGGTCCTATTTGTTTTGATTTAAATGATTTCAGAGTGTAGAAGTTCTCAATATGAAGAACAGTTGACTGTGTGGTGCTGTACTGCCCCATCAGCAATGGCAGCATTAGTTCCTTAGTAAAAGCTTTATAATATTGATGCCATGAACGAGGACAAAAGGGGGTTAGAGTTCAAACTGAGAAGGATAACACTCGTAAAATGTGTTTGTATGTGGCAGGTTGTACAAGGTAGTGATAGAGGACTCCTTTCCCATCTCCCTGATAGAGGTCACTGATGCAGTTAAAAAGCTCCACAGAGGCAAAGTGCCCAAGTGGATGGTTTCACCTTCAGCTGCTGCAGACTCGATGTTTTGTTGATTTTTTGTAGCCATTATATTTCTTTTGTACAATGTGGAAGTAAGGCCCAGTACCTATGGACAGTCAGATGGGTTTGGTAATGATGATTTGGGAAAATGGACTTCTGGTCAGTCCTCATGTTAATGAATCAAAGCCTGATGAGCCACAACATTTAACTCAGAAAAAAATCTGATATGAGGCTCCTTCAGTCCTTTAGAATCATGCCACCTGGGAGAAGGCAAACAATGTGATGTCTCATCCAATACTATCAAAGGAGAAACATCTACAAGGTCTCCATCTTATCTTCCTCCAGACACCCAAAGCCTCCTAACACGCTTGCCATGTGTGAAGGACTCTGAGGCTTCTCAGGTTAACTTGCCATGCCAATGCACAAATCATACATTCCTTTAATTCAGTAGGTTTCTTTCACACTCCTGTTAGTGCCAACTCTCAGATTCAGTGAGTGCACTACAGTCCTCATAAAGCCATTGACTTCCTCTTTAGCGTACTTATGACTGTGTGTCTGGAGGTCTTCTATTGGGTGTCCCATTGTAAATTGCAGAGGCTTTTGCAAACATGGCACCCTTTCTAGATCATTGTTTGTGGGTGTTTGACTTCCCCAAGGTTCCCCTTTGTCACCTTTTCTGTATGTGGTTTTAATGGAGGGAATTCTGAGGTTCAGTGAAGGACTAGAGCATCTACTTTGATGACCCCGGCCTTGCACCTCTGCTTTTTGCCGATGATGTGGTTCTGCTGGCTTTGTCAGCCAGCGACTTCCACTGTGTATCGACTTCGGTTGGCAGCCAAGTGTGAAACGGTCTGCATGAGGGTTAGCACCTCCAAGTCTGAGGCCAGTAGTCTCTGTCAGAAAAAGATGAATTGTTCCCTACAGGGTGGAAGGGAGCCAGTGCCCCTGTTGCTGGATTTTACGTATCTCAGGGCTTTCCTCTGAAGAACAATAATCAAGATTGATGCAGCATTTGCAGTTATGTTTTACCTTTGTCTGTGTCTGTCACTGGGACAAGCCATTGCTGAGGCCAAATTCACGATTCCGACCTCATCTATGGTCCATAACTTTGGATACTGACTGTGAGGATAAGAAGACAAATACAAGCAAATACTGTTTATTCAACATGATTGCTAGAGTCACTCTTACTCTTGTTGAAAAGAGCTAAGTCTGGGGGAGACCCTGATTACACTGGAGAGATTCCATATATATATTTGTCTGGTAAGGGCTCGGGATACAGCTCGTGGAGCTGGATGGGGTGACATGGGAAAAGGATGTTTGTTCAGTCTGCTTCTGCTGAGATCACTAGATAAAAACGCCCAAAGATGTATGAATAAATCAGAGCAAAGGTTGGCCAGCATTGACTTCAAGAAGGGTTTAGCTAGTAGTTTCCTGCTACTAGCCGTGTATTAAATATTGAATATTGGCTATTGAATTTGATGCCATCGCATATAATGTTTAACAATTAAATGAGGTGTATTTTACCCTGTACTGGTTGACCGTGGGAATAACGTAGGGAACTCTAGATTAAGTATGCATGAATCTGTTGTCCTTAGCCAGTTTTACAGGAAAATGTAGAATTTAAAAACATTGTTATAGAACAAAAATAAAGTGTGATTTCTGTTTGGTCTCATATATTAGTCTCATATATTTTTTTATAATCTGTTTTTATGCATCAGAAAAAGAGAAATTGTTCCCTACAGGATGGAAGCAATGGAGGTGTACTGATGTAAAGCTGCTGTTGGGTTTCAGTCAAGCTGTTATGTCCCTGTTAGCGATAAAGCTCTTCTGAGGAACATAGTGCTTTAAGATGAGTTTCCACCCTGACAAGACTAAACTTCCCTGTAAAACTTTGACTTTCTAGCCATCAACATCATGATTTAAAAGAACAACTATGATGCTGGAAGACTAATTTGCAAAAGCATCAGCCTTGATATCTTCAAAAACCCATATTGATTATATCCCAGCTTAAATAGGAACTGTTCCCCTCATATTGGACATTAAGAACAAATCAAAAAAGGTGTCAGGAAGACAGTGTCTTCTCCCCGAGGGCTGGCAGCACCCATAGGCCCTGAAGTGCTGGCACTAAGGACACATTCTCTGGCAGATTAAGTCACTGGTGATAAGAGCATCCCTCCTCTATCCTGCTCTGTCGCTCCCTCTGCGAGGCTCTGTGTCCCGCCTCTCAGCCTGCCCTGCAATCTGGAAAATTCTGGTTTAAAAATACTGCAACACTTCCTTTGTTAGACTAAGCCCTTTTTTGTTCCCCCCTCTACCTTATTTATTTTCTTGTTCTCCCCAAATAACAGCAGTGCTGGGATGAGTGAACGGGAGAGAAAAAGAGGGGAAAGAGTATATGGAGGAGAGAGGGAGGGAGGGAATACAGTATATAAAGAGAGGGAGCGACTCGGCACTGTCAGAGCGAGCAGAGAGCAGGAGAGGACGGCAGAGAAAGTTTATAAGGCGTAGTTTAGGAGGAAACGCGTGAGAGAAGCTGGGGAATCTGTGGTGGCCAGCTGCAAGAGGGGAGATAGCGGAGAAAGGCTTTTAATTCTCAATCCCCACAGAGCCTTTGAAAATTACCAATCTTCTTATCACAGACGCAGGGCTGCTTATGCAAATTGTTGTGGAGTGGAACGTTTAAACGGAAAATTACTCGACAGCATTTTTTTTCCTCCCTCTTCCCTCTCCCC
Organism: Datnioides undecimradiatus; assembly: GCA_008933995.1. Lineage (NCBI taxonomy): Eukaryota > Metazoa > Chordata > Actinopteri > Lobotiformes > Datnioididae > Datnioides > Datnioides undecimradiatus. The sequence goes on along the minus strand of WARS01000046.1, from coordinate 37,410,907 downwards.
CTCTCCCTCTCTCCCTCTCTCTTCCACACAGAAAGCCTGTTTTGAGTCTCAGATAAGAAGATGAATTGCTCTCTCCCTGCTTTGAAGCGCGTCAGGATTTAAAGACTCCAGCCTCGGCTCTGGTCTAGCGCCGCTGCTCTTGCTGCCTTTGTAGCAGAAAACAGGCTGGAAAAAAACGGGAGAAAAAGCATTTCAAAACAACATAGATTCTGTGCTTCAACACATCGTCACCGCCTGAGGAGGCTAGGAAATATAAATATTCCCTAACCCCTACTCCTCACTCTATTTACTTTAATATTTTTGCTTAACACAGTCAACACTTTCTTTTTTTTTTTTTTTACAGACATGGCAAGTAATTGACATGGATGAATGAAGCTCATGTGCTGTGCTGAGGAAACGTTTGAAGCATTTGAAATCTAAATTATACCACAGGCAATATTAGAAATGAAACAGAAAACAGTGTTGAAAACCATTCACGAGCTGAAAGCACTGAGAATGAAAATAACCGAGCGAGTGCATGCTGAGAGCGTGTGCTTTGACATGTTTCTGGGTTCTGTGATCAAGCACTTTTTGATGTACGGATGTACAGTTCGAGTGCCTCTTGACTGCCATCTTACATGTTTCACTTACACAACAAGTGAATAAAATCTTAATGTTAAAGGTAACATGGGCTCTAAACAAACAAACAAAATTATATATTTTAATATTTAAAAATAAATTATATTTTTAAATTATATAAATATATTCTAAGAATTATATTAGAAATGTTGTTGAGGAGGCTGCTTTGAGGCTACATCACACAATGTTCAATACACAACTTATTTAATGCATTATACAATATACAACTAAACAATACTTGAGCCAAAAACAAATGTATAGAAGAACCTCAGTTGGATGTATCACCATGAACTCAGATTTGATTTGTTTCTTTATTATTGAGGTTGTGGTGAGTGGCGGTGCTGTGCTGGAATGCATTGTATTAAAAGGTGTTTCTAATATTCTGCCTAACTTCAGTTATAAATATGTAGCAACATTAATAAAGGTCAGACTCTGTCAATCAGGGCATTATTATATTATATTATATTATATTATATTATATTATATTATATTATATTATATTATATTATATTAATATTTGTATAAAGGTGAATCTACAGCCTCTGTTTTTGCCCTGTAGCTGTTTGTCCTGTGGATGGTTCACGGCATCAACCATAACCAGCATTCACCAAAATATGCCAAAAATAAAAGCTCTTTAGAAACATCCCATCCTGCTTCCCTTTAACTTTAACGTCTTTCTCAAACCTGGCCTGGGAAAATATAGTTATGGGCTCTTCTGCGCTACCAGCTGAAAATGGTTTCGTCAGATTTCGTGGAGAAACCTCCCCCATCCTTCCTCCTCTCAGCCACGTGCCATCACATAGACGAGAATAATGTGCAGCACAGCCATCACCGTGATGACTGCTTAGGACTTTGATGGAGGGACGTGTGGCCCACCACTGGGCTTATTATTATTATTATTTTTGATAGTCAGCCCATTCAATCACTGCTGCTCTTTTATCTGTACTTGTCAGCGTGACCTTGAATCCTCTTGCTCCTTTACAGCTGTGTTAGTCTTATCTGGCTGAAATGCCACTTTCCTTGTTCTTTGTTTGTTCCTTGTTTGCGTGAATGTGTGATGTGCAGTTGTATAAGATTAGTTCAAAAGCCACGGAATATGGCAGTCAGGTTCTTGTGGATGTGTGTTTATTAAACTGGAACTTGACATTTACGGGGCCGCTAATGCACTACAGAAAAGCGTTCATGGATGTGCAACAGAGGGTTTGGAGCTGAATATCTACTAACGAATCTCTGGTTTCATAACTGCTCTGTGTTCACCAGCAAAGTGGAAACAGACAGACACATTCTATTCTATCTCTGAAGCACCGCCATTAATTTCCTTTTTGATGATTTTACAGCATGTAGCGTCCAATCAGGTACCGTTAAATGTTCAAACTCTGACTCCTCTCTCCCCACAGAGGCAGCTAAGGAAGAGGAAGTGCTACCTCCTGGTGGCGGGAGCCGTCGTCCTCGCCATCCTCATCATCATCATTGCTGTTTCAGCGAGAAAATGAGACTGGCCACTGTGGTAAGACCCATCATCTGCAACACAACACCGCAACTGCTGTGGACATCTCAGACTGTCTCTTCTGTACTGCATTGAGAGTTGATGATATGTTAGTAAAATGATTTCATAGACTAATATAGTAGGGTATGGTAGGTGATGTTAAGCTTAAATTCTTAAGAAAACGCACACACACACACACACACACACACACACACACACACACACATTCTTTGGATCCCAGTTGTCTCATTGACTGGTTATGACTGACTGACTGATTGATTGCCATTATAATTATGATTATTACAATCAAGTCATTATTATTATTATTATTATTATTATTGAATCCTCAACTCTGTGTTTAATCTATGAAGTGGGGTTTTTCAAAAAGCCATAATATGTAATATATACAAAACATTGGTTCTACATTACATGTATGATATACAGCAGAGAAAAGCAGAACACCCCCACATTTGACAGTATCAGATTGTTCAGCATTTCTGCTTAATAATTAGTCAATGTAGCCAAATATATAAATATTTTTGCATAATTGACAATTTAATGATTTGATGATGAATAGTTTCAACTCATTACAATTGTCAGTTGTTGGATATTCAAGACTGTATATTGTAGTGAAGAGAAATAAGAAGAAACAAAAACTGTCCAGAAACACAGATTGGAGGTGAACATGTACTAACTGAGAGAGCGTCTACTGAATGTGCATTTCTGTTTTGATGCATCAACACATGAGAGTTTGTGTTTTCGCTCAGGACTTCAGCGGTTGCCTGGAAACGTGACTCCAGTGACTGCCCAGTGTGTTGTCCATGTATTTACTCAGTTGTTCAGTGCACGCTGCCAACACTAAGAAAATCTGTGCATGTTGTTGGAAACAAGCGTCGTGAGTGGGCTGTCCCGTCTTCGCAGGTTTCAGTAATCTTAAAATCTGCTCCGGACTTGACATCTTGGCTGTTGGGAATACAGATCAAAGTTTGGCTTACTGCAACACTCTGCCAAACTAAACCGCTGTCACACCGCGTGCACTGCACAAATAACTTGCCAAATGTAGTGCATGACAGGAGAAAGCAATCACAAAAACTGTCAGTCAGGCCAGAGCACATTCATCTGAATTTACTGTATTCATGGTTCATACAGGTCTTCCAAGATAAGGGTTGGATTCTGATTCTGGTCCCCGTTGATGTCAAATATGCTCTAATTTGCTAATCTCTACAGCCAACTACCAACTAACAGGTGGAAGTTGACACTGACATTAATGGACAGTTTTGCACAGGGAACAGTGTCGAACATGTCCGAGTGTCTCCCTATAAATGTTCCATATGAATTTGCATAAAAAATATATTTACAAAAATCAAACATCCCATAATTAGTTGTGCCTCACTAAACCAACGCAGCAAAGACCAGCTAATTCAAACTGTTCAAAGTGTTTTTGCGTATTCCAAAGCACTGCATATATACACTGTAGTGTATTGTATATAATTTAGCTGCTGGAATGACTGGGTGGTTCAGTTAATTAGAGTACAATTTATTTAATTAGAGTCACAATCATTTGAAAGGCAGTTTTGCTAACAGCCAACTTAATGATACGCCTACTATTACCCTGCACGAAGTTGTAGACAGCCTTTCCATTCACGTTCAAGTGAGTTCTTTCCAGAACAGAGGTATTTGTGACTGCTTTTGCTATTGATAGTTTTTAAATATTTATTGAATTCTTTGAAAATCCAAACGAATCTGCAGCTTCTTTTAACTTTGCAAAAAAAAGCCTCCCAGTCATTAAACTGCTGCCTATAAGCCATAAACATAGATTCTCTGAATAACCATACTCCATCCGATGGTATGCATTGGTCAGATCCAGCTCAGCTTTGGTTAAATATTCACTGGCTTTATGAAAATGGCGCAGAAGTGCCACCAATGAGAGCATATTTTGATTTTGTCAGCCAGCAAATAAAATGAGTGATACCACATGGTTCATTTTAGTTCAGTTGTTGCATAATGTAAGATGCTGGTGGAGAGCTAAAGCTGCTTTAAACCCAACACAGCCGCTCACGGCAGCTGCTGTGGTAACCTGGCTGGATTTTCATTATTAGAATGAGTAAAGATGCTGAGGCGAGAGAGGCTGGTGAGCCAATCACTGGTTTGAGGTTTCCCTTAAAACTCCTGCAAGTTTAACAGAGCTGCTATAAGACACTAAAGGACCATCAAACTAATTTTAGCCTCATATTACTCATGGCTGGCAAAGCTCCTGACAAACAGCTTCTTTTTCTCCTACTTGACGTTCAATACAAGATGTCTCCTCTTGCATAAAGTATTGATCTTCACCTATTTTCCTCTGGGGGGAGGAAAATGGAAATCCTGTGGAACAAAGTATTCTATTCATAAAACAGTGGGCTGAATCGATGCCCCTACGGCGCCTGGCCCATGTTGAGACTCAGCGGTTGGCGGGCGATGCTCAAGTGGCGAGACACTATCATTTACCACAGCAAGACAGTCTCAGTGCCTAAAAAAGAAAAGGGCCATTGTGAGGGCCACCGTCGGCCGCAGGACTGTTTACACACAAATTATCAGAATATCTGAAGTGGTCAAGTTAAATAAACCTTGACTCCAGGTTAAAGATTTAGATATTTTGCAGTAAAACAGTTTTCTCCAGGTTGCTTTGCTTCAGAGTAAAAATAACAAAATAAGTTGAACTAAGAACCATATTTTAATAGGAATTCACTTAAAATGCCACAAAAAACAACATAAATGAAGATATTTAGATCTTACCGAGGTTCTGTCTGAAAGTCAGTTCCCAAGTTTTTGAATTTTACCCCAGAGCTTTTTAAAAACATGAAGACGTTTCTTGGCTGTCTTCATCTTGTCCACCACTTGATACTGAAATATCCTGGCAAATATTTAATGAGATGCAATGATGTTTTTTACAAACATCCCTAAAGGATTCATCCTTTAGTGACCAGGATAACTGTGGTGGTCCCACAATCTCCCCCCACCTAAAACACCTAATGCTCCCAGCATCCCGACCCTCCGGCACAGTTCAGACAGTTTGGGTGTTTTCTTTCAGAGGTCATGTTTCAGGAGCAGAGCATCATGTTTTATCTCGTTTAGAGATGTTGTTGCTGGCATTTTCTGTGTTTTTTTGCAGCCATAAATACATGTTTTCAGATCATTCAGAAGGTGTTTTTTATATTTGAATATGACAACCTGCTGTTGCATCTCACCCTCGCTGTCACTGCTCTTTTTAAATGTCACCACAGTCGGCCTGACACCGTCATTAACCTGTAGTTTTGTTTGTTTTGTCTGACAGCGTTGCAATTGTGTAATAATGACTTTATCTGCAGCTCAGCAGCTTTATGAGGACCACAGGTCTACGTAGAGCTGTGAACAGAAAAATGTGTCAATTCAGTTCAATGCAGTCTGATTTATATAGCAGCAAGTCATAATGTAAGTAATCTGAGGACGCTTTTCAGAGATTATCCAGCATATCGTCTTTATGTTATTTACAAAGACCCAGCGCATGAAGTGAAGTCAGCTGCTAATAAATGCATTAATATACATTGGCACCTGAAGTTAGTGCGTCAGAGATGTGAGTAGCTCTGCGTGATAGAGTGTAGAAAAGAGCCGCGCACAGGACACTATGGACACAAAGCTGTTGGACGCAGACGCGCGCACACACAAACACACCGCATGTAAAATGGTCTTCTGTAGCGTGGCATGACACAGCAGGACCCTGTGAGTATCTGCGCTGATGTCGCCAGCATTTCTTAGCTCACAGTGAATTGCCTTTGGATGGATTGCTACTGAAATTGGTTCAGACAGTCCTGTTCCTCCCCTGCATGAGTCGTAATCCCCTGATTCTTTATCATTTGTCATCATCAGGTCAAAGTTTGGATTTCTCCAGAATATTGATTTAGGAAAAACTACTACGATTCCCATCATGTGTTTAGCGCTAATTAACAAATGTTAGCATGTGAGCCAGTGCTGCTCAGTTGTTTTTTCCTTTGAGGGACACAACTAAAACTTTATGATGGGCCCAGAGCAAACATGTTTGTTTTGCACTGTGAGATGCAAAATGGTCCCAAGATCCCAAGTTCCCTTAACTGACTGACTTCGGGCGGCAAGTGTAACTCTGCCCGCTGTGCTCAGATTAATCAAAATAATGAATAAGTAGGGATCTTTCATACTTTCCACAAAATATAATTGCATAAAACCTGATGAATGTTGAACCTTATTGCCCCACGTTGGCTCTCCGCTCAACTAAGATTATGAAGCAGCGTCGCTGTCATGCTGGAATTGTCATTGTAAGCACGTTAGCATGATGACGCTACCCTTCAGCTCGAAGGGTCACAGCTGCTAGCATGAGTGTAGAATCTTCTTGGTCTTGCTGTTTTGACCTTAGTGATATGTGGGCTTTGCACAGATGATTGCACATTGTTATTTTGCCTCATGATTAGACTCCTAGCGCTCCGTTACTATGATCTTTTATTTGTGTTTAACCTTTTAGAGTTTCCTCTGACTTTTTACATTTATTCTACAAATCTACACTGTATATATTCATATACGTGTATGTATACTGTGGAGAAAACATCTAAAATAAGCTGTAAGATGTTGGTATCTTTGTTGTTGATTCCTCTCTGGCACATGCATAAATTTCCAGCACAAATCTCCTTCTACTATATTTGCTCAGATCTCAGATTAGTAGCTCTTCTTGTTTATGGAAATAAACCAAAGTCTTTGTTTTAGCAGATGAGGCAGGATTATCAACTAATTTGTATATATATATGTGTGTGTGGGTGTGTGTGTGCGCGCGTGTGTGTGTGAATGGCTATCCTCATTCCCACTGAAGGGAAATAATATCATAGCCCCTGTTTGAGTTTATCAGTAGAGACCGGGTTTATTGCCACAGCAGCACAGCCATAAGCCTGGCAACGTCAACAAGTTCTTGTACTAAAGATCCAAATGAACACACACTTTGCTGCAGCTCCATCAAACCTTTGGTATCTGAAACAACTCGCTTTTACTGCACTAACTGGCCGAGTGTTTTATCATTATTTAAGTGATTTTTCACACCAGGAATATGGTGTAAACAAACTTGCCCTCTATAAAGCGTATATTGGCAGGGATAAATATCTGAATGTATAAAGTGTTTTTATGGCCATTCTCCGGAAATCATTTTGGAAGCATTTGCAGGCATGACAGTAAATAAAACAACCTCGGCCAATGTTCCGCCGGTCGTCTTTAAGGGAGGGCGTCACCAGAACAAAATGGACAGATGGCAAGTAAAAACAGGAGGAGTCATACGAGCCATGCAGCAAACAGAGACAGACGACTCTTTGCTTCATTTCGATAAGAGATCAGTTGGAAGCTATCGAGGTAACAATGACGAGTGAATGAGAAGACTGGCTCCCATTACTGTGCAGTACAGTGAACGGAGCTGGATACGTTTTCCTCGAAAAGTCAAAGTAGCTCAAGAGAACAGCACCCTGTTGGTTCAGGAAACAAGGGCAGAAAGATAATTGGTCAGACATGATGATGTCACAATTTGTGGGTGGCAGTATTGTAAAATGACTAAAAGATCTTAATATCAAATTAGATAGATCAAAGAAAGGAAAGGTAACTTTTACCAAACTGATGTGTCTCAGTGACATTAGAGTTCCCGCTCTTTATAAAACAGCATGAAACAGTGCCGGAGATGTTCGAAACCAACACTCCCTGCAAATAATAAGGTTAAACAAGACAGCTGTGCGAATTTCAGTGTACAATTACTTTGTTTTTGCTGAACAGGCTGGAAAAATGAAAACTATAGACCAGTAAATGTGACCAGACGCTCCCAGTAGCAGCAGCACCTCCTCTGGCAGACACTGTAGCCAGATGCATGCGTGCATGCGCAAAAACCAGATAAACATATATCTTAGTAATATGAGTCTATTTCGGGGGAATGTAAAGTTGCTTTATCATGAGCCGATGCTGTCTCAACTTCCTGCTTCATTTCCTCCATTTGAAGAAAGATTTATAACATTTATAGTTCCGGACCAAACTCTATTGACTAAGCTTTAAAAAGAGTTTAAACAAATCAGATGTTTTCGAGCCCTTTGGAAGCTTCATTAAACTTTAAAACAGCCACTTATACTTTTTAAGATGTTAAAAAAAACATCTATAATGCTGCTTTAACTCTACAATTAAAGCTGGAGATATCTTCCAATATCATTTCCACTTGCTGTTCACGTTTAATCTAATCAGTGTTATTAGGAATCATTTTAATTACCGTTCTGACTGACTTCTGACTGCATCAACTGATGTTCTGCCCACAGTGCTCATGTTAGGAAAAGTAATGAATAAGCAGGGATACTACATGTTTTAACCTCAACAATCATTTACATATCCAGCAGCTTCTGAACAACATTATCATTAATATTAAGATGCATGTGAAGCAGCAGTCTGTTGGGGCCGTGAATGGGACTGATGAATCCAAATAGTTTGTGATGCGCTGAATGATGTGATAGGATAAAATGCTCAGCTAAGGTGAACTGCAGGGTTACACACAGTCAGTTAACTGGCTGTTAATATAGAAATGTGAAAAAGTGCAGCCCTCAACGTCGGCATATGATCTTTATTTTGCATGTTTGTTCTCTGCAAAGTCTTTGCTGAAAAGCAAGAAAGGCTTGTTTGTTGGGGATGTTCAGTCTATTTAAATTGGTTTTTGCAGTCAGCACAATTGAAGTCCTCCAAAGCCCAGAACCTGCTTTTCTATTTGTGCATTCGCAGGAGTATGATATCATTGCTCTGCCGAACAGGTCCTCATGCAGGGCATCCTTTTGATGGCTGAGAGCTGAAATGATCGGATGTTCTCCGTCCTGTTCCTTACCATGATCATGACATCCTACACTCAGGCGGAGAATCTGCTCCTGGCCACTTCATAGCTCAGTGCACACTCTCATCCCCTCAGCCATTATCCTCTGGGCTGTCTGTCAGTGTCCATCACATTATTGATATGCCGCTTTAAAATAAGTTTGACCAGTGTGCTCGAAAGGTGCGGATCAGAACAAGGTTAAAGAAAATCAAAGAGAAAGAAAAGAGAGAGTAAATATATGAGCTGACTTAGAGAGGATCAGCTTGGAAAGGATCACTGAAGGACATGCAGTATATAAAGAGAGAGGTCAAGTTAAGAAACAAGTTTAAAGTAAATGGCAGGATTTTGACTGGGAGTAAAGGGATTTACAATAGATGCGCCAATAACACTAAATGTCCATCTATCAGTAAAGAGGATTAGGATTCTGGTGACTATAAAGAAGAATGAACACATTTGTTTATTCTTGCAGAGCAGACTGTAAATGGAAATGCATTTGTTGTTTTAACAGGCTTTTTAAAATGCAGTGCATCAAAGTGAACCGAGCAAAGCCAAGTGCATTTAGCTGCAAAGGGCTTTATTATTGGAAAACCCGAAGGCGCTCGCCAAAGAAGGGCTCGTCAAAATCGACTCCATCATAAAAACAGAAGAAAATGGAGTAGCAGCAGGACACAGCAGAAATAAAGCACAGGGAGTACACAGTAGCATGCTGCAGAGGTACAACAAGTGGTCTTCACCAAGCTAACATTACACTTCATCACAATGTAGAGACTTAGAGGTAAAGTTCACAACGTAGCCAGTCAGGTTTCCTCTGGTGGACTCTGAGGACTCTAAAGAATCGGTTGTTGCAGGTTTAAAGTGCGGTCTGACCGGAATGCATTTGCTTCCTTCTGCAAATTGAGCAGCGTCCTTCACTTTGCAGAGGAGATCGATCAGTCTGAAGCTCCACAAGCGAAGACTCTACGGTGTGCTTCCTGTTTGAGAGAGACGTTGTATGAAGTGATTGGCTAGTGCTATCGCTAGCTCATTAGCCATGGTAGCTTCCATAGCTACTCGTGCTACTTACCACCTGCTTTGGGCCTTTGCACGTTAGGCTAGCGAACTTTTACTCAGGACCTTGCTGATTTGATAAAAGGTGGTCCAATAAAAACAGACATTGTGGCGACACGCTGCTTCCATGCCACGTTGCCCATTTCAGCCTACAACACATGTGAGCACGTCCTACGCCGTGGGATTATCAGGTGGGCAGGTGTTATCAGAGTGTGAAAATCATTAAAATGTGATAGGTCCAGTTGGTGTTGGTGTTGGTGATCTGTTGAGTTCAGACCCACTGAGTCTAAACCTTCATACGTAAAGCAAATGTTCCTCTGGAGCAGTTTTTAGTGATAGTGGTCGGGCTGGTGAGATGGCAATGAAGGAAAACTAAATAACCGCCTGTATTACACTTTGCCACTGAAATAAGACACATTAGTAGGAACCGATGACACCTTGGGTTCAACTAGATGTAAATAACAAAGCAAACCTACTGTGCTGATCCCACAGACACTACAATGGTGCCTTATATGAGTTTACATTGTTTTACATACACCGTAAGACTTAAGTTGACCTCAGAGCAAACTGTCCACTTTAATATTACAGTGTAGTGACATCGTGTTGGGCTGCTTCAATCACAGCTCCCTCCAGCATTTTCACAAAGTGGCTTCTTTCGTCTTGATTGGTGGCTCAGGCAGGCTTGTGATTGGTGGCTGAACCCAGTTATGAAAAGAGGATTGACCCATTGAATATGGGGAAAACTGGGGTGCAAACACAGGAGGGTAGGCTGCATTGGTTTCCAAACCACCTCTCAGGAGAAACAAGCAATATTAGCATTTCAAAGTGGAAAAACTGTAAAAATCATATTTTCTGATAATTCCAAGTGTGAGATATTAAGTAACAGTAACACGAGGGTGTTTGTGAGGAGACAAACACGAAAGAGAATCATACCGCGGCGTTTCACACACTGACAGCGAAACATGGTGGTGGGAAAATTCAAGTCTGGGGGTGTTTTGCCTTCTCCAGAGTCAGACACCTGCACCAAACTGACTACACCATGATCAAAGAGGCGTAGCGCGGCATCCATCAGAGACATGCTACACTCAACATTTCATCAGCTGAATTTTTTTTTAAAAAAGCATTGAATTCAAAACAAATACTAGATTGAAGTGATCACAGTACACCATATAACAACTATTTTATGTGTTCATGATCACCTTATGTGTTTTTATAATGGTAATGATTATACACGTAGGATTAAATCATTCATTACCTCTTTCAGTCAGTTTATACACGAACGTACAGTAGCTATTCACATTTAGGTACAAATTAAAATGTGCAGCTGACATTTATCCGGTTTATCTGTTTGTTATAAATACTCCCATATCGCAGAATCTCATGTTGCATCTGACAGACTCATTTATTGTCGAGTTCACTGTGAGAGGGGATAAGAACTGAATCAGAGATAAACTTTGCAACATAACAAAAATGTGTTAATGTTATAAACTTGAGAATGCGTAATGTGACACGAATATGAGCCTCCCCCGTGCGATGACAGTGATGCACAGACACCAAAGGAGGAGGGAAAGTTTATATGGAAGTAAGTTTCGATGACTCACTGTCATACAAGTTTCATACGCAATGGTCGTACTCATATAGAGCCATGATGCACAAACCAAAGATGGAAACCCCTCCATCTGAGGTTCACTGTTCCCACATTTAGAAATCTGGAAATTTGAATTGATATTTGGTAGAAAAGTTCATGGATGGACTGGATGCAAGTCGCAGCTGTGCTGTGGAGTGGAAAGACACAAAATGATGATGAGCTCTGTCCAAGTTCACCAAGTGCCAGGTGAGTACCACGTCTGTTCTCTCTTATACAGATGTATTCTCAGCTGTGTTTGTGTCACAAACACATAGACTTAGACTTTAGACTTTTCTTCCCATTAAACATGAATTTAACAAGCTTATGCTGGTGGTAACAAATGTAACAAATGTTGCTGGAGGCAACAGCAACTAGCTAGCCGACTGTAAATGGAGGTACTATAGCAGCCTGCTTAGCTTCGCATGTATGACATTGTGACATTTACATTATTAAGTTGATTTTAAACAGTGAATTGTTATTTAGGTTGGCACACATAAAACCATAGGATGGGAAGTGTCTCACTCCTCCTGTGAATATACTGAGGACATTATTTAACACTGTGAAAGAGCTGTCAGTGAAGAGACTCTGAAGCATTTGGTTGTGTTGATTCTTTTGGCGACAACTCCTTTTGGCGACAACTCCTATAGCTTCCATATATAATTGATGATCTGCCTATATTTGACAATTCGTTTTGCAGCCTCACAAATAACAAAAAGATCAGATGTCTTGTGACAGTAATAGTTATTTTTATTGTTACTTATGTCATGTATAAAAAACCCCCAACATATTACCGTACTGAGTGATCATTACTCGAATGCGACATCAAGAAAATGAAGTTTCACCCACAGTAAGAGCAGGAAACCTTGCTGATTTACAAATATGACTACGATTTTCTATTAACACATGAAAACTTCAGTGTCATTATGAAATTTGTGAAAGTTCATTTGTTAAACGTATCAAGCATGTGTTCTCTATCTCTAAAAATCAGTCCAAAAGCACAAAACACTGAAGTCTACAGTGAGGAGTTCATCTCTTTCATCTAGTTACTGTCAGGACATCAGACACAGTGAATCAGCCTACCTCCTAAATCAATAAAACTCAATAAAACTATAATACAAAAAACTGTAACTCATTCTGTCACATGTTGGATGCATTGAGATGTTTTGCAGGAGCAGAGCAGCAGCTTTGTGTCATCAGACACCAGTCAACTCGCTACTAAGTCAGTGAAGTCCAGCTGATCAGTGTGGAACGTGTCACTGACTTCCTGCTGACAGCACTGGGTAAACAGTGCCATGTTGGTGGTTATCAAACAACAATCAACCTCATCATTCACTTTTGGGTTGGATTACAGATGAATATGCCTTGCTTCATAATCAGTATTGTCATTAGATGAGGTGCCATTTGTGCATTTTTCCTTTTGAGGGTTAATGTGATTAAAGCTCCAAACAGCTGATGATGCTCCTTATGTGAAACGTGTTTACCAAGTTGAGCCAGCGTCACCGTACTGCCATAATATTGTTTATTATATTGCAAAATAACAATATTATCTAATTTATTATCTAAATTGCCCCTGTGGGGGTTTCCTAATGTTGTTTGCATTGTATTGTATAATGAGCAATATGGTATGGTACACCTCCAGTGATGTGTAACTTATTCTCACAGTTAAACTAAAACTTCAGGCTACTGTTGCTGCTTTAATATCACAGTAGCAAGCCCACAGCCTCGGGGTGTTTCAGGTGAGTTCAATAACACTTAGATTTTCATCACTCAGGTTACACGCTGTCTGACATCTGCTTTTGTTTTCCATTTTGCAGATTGATGGTACATAAATGTTCTTAATACAAAATGTTGGTGTTTTAGGGGGAATATCCGAGAAGGCAAACAGCGAATGTGAAGGAGGCACTGGATCCCGATCAGGTGGATGACATCAAGGGGACGAGTGTAAGCTCTGGCCAGCTTCATAAAGCCAGAATAAACCCTGAAAGCCCTTTTTACCAGGGTGGAGCCAGTTTTGTCAATATCTTGTTTACGCTTTTGGCTTTGACCTGTCTGAGGTGCTTTATTGCATTATTGAATATTATAATACCAACATAAAACAAGTTTACAATCACATGTAGTGTGGTTTTGAAAGGCAACACACTGGACACAACTGAAATGTGGGGTATGTGGGAGATGATGTCATGATGTCTAGATGGCTGGGATGGAACACTGGACGTCACATTAGTGGACGACATCATGGACAAACAAATACTACTGGTAGATCATTGTTATTGTTGTTGTTCTTATTATTAGAGTTATCACTGGCAGAATATTCCATCATCACTTTCATCACAATTTTATCTATTATCTACGGTCACATTATGGATTTGTGCAAACATGTGTAGTTACTTTACAATAAAGCCTTTACTGGACATATGTTGGGGATTTAAAACCCCTCAAAAAGCTGTTCTGGCTCTCCTCTGTGTGTGCGCGTGTGTGTGTGTGTGTGTGTGTGAGAGAGAGAGAGAGAGAGAGAGAGAGAGAGAAATTTGATAAAATCTAACATTTTGCTGTGACTCTTTGACTGAGAATGGACCTGAAGCACGTGGTGGCGTTCCAGGTTTAATCTGAACACAGCCAGACTTCAAATGCTTAAACTCAAACTGCATTATTATATATGATGTCTTCCAGTAAGCAGTGCCACGCAGCAGTGCTGTAGCTGCTGTGTTTGCATCGCTGTCTAATTTAAATGTGTTTTCTGTCCCTTATTACAGAGTTAGTGATAATAAGGTTTCCCTGAAACATCAAAGGTGTGATGTTAAATGCAAACTTCTTTTTTTAAGTTCAAGCTGCTTTAAACATTAGAATCTTTTCTTAATGCAACAGCATCTTTGCACTGTGCTCGTTTCACATAGGTATCTATATTAAATGTAACAACTGGGTAAACACATATACGGGCATGCACTCATGCCTTTTCAATACATGCACTTTTATTTGTGCATTCATGGTCATATGATGGTTCAGTCTTGAATAGCCCCACAAATGGCATTGGTATACTGGTATACATTATGTAACATGCAGTAGTAGTTGGAAACCTTATCTATCATATCAGACGTCATGCAACAGATATTTGGTGAAAATGTATGCATACTAAACATGAAAACATTACATATTAGACTCAGTACTGTTTTCTGACAAATGTACTGTGTCATGTCATGTATGTTCACATTTGAAATTGTTACAATATTGCATATGGACATAAAAGTCATTCTGTAAATACTAATGTGTCATTTACGCTACTATACCACATGTACATACACGACATATACGACTTATTAGTGAATATATAATATTTTTCCATACAGGGAAAGGAGGATTTTTGAACTGCACAAACTTCAAATGGCTGCTAATGGCAACAAGTGCACTCTCAGTATTTTCTCGCCTGAGAAGACATCCAGCCAGACAGAGTGCATAAAAAGTGAGTGAAAGAGCAACGGAGAACAGAAGCAAGAGAAGCAGAGAGAAGGATAGCAAGTGCCATACATCAGTTTAACGAGGGTGACGTTGACAGAAATAACTGCGGAGCCGCTTCTGCTCTCAAATCAATAGCCTGGCTCTTTATGGCACTCTAAATAATGCAATAACTGCACCCTGACACTTATTCCTATACGAATTATGTTACTGGCACTGCCCTCACATCTTGTTTACAAAGTCATTTGGGGAGTGAGATTTCTCTATATGCATGTCAGCGGCATGTGCTGAAACCACACTCTGTGCGTTGTATAATCCACAGCAGAGGAAAAAGTGGACAAATGCATGCCCGTCACATTTTACCTTGAGTGCATTTGAGCTGCGCTATTTTCAATCACTTATTGATGCAAGGGAGAATTTCCCTGGAGGTTCTCCAATCCTGAGCCTCGCCAGCCCTAACCCCAGCTATTACAGACATGCCTGGAGCAGAGGGGAGTTATAAATGCCTATTATTATATTTACAGTATACGTTTTATTAAGGCTAAAATAGCCGGCCACTGGATCAAAGGTCTGTAAATTGCTGTCATTAATCAAAATAGAGTTTAACCACAGAGGCACGTCACTCTGGTAAGGCCAATCTTTGACTTGGAACATCAGTACGAGCTTCAAAGCCAGAGTATGCAACAGCGCTGCCTCTGCTGCCACAAGTGATAATTACAGGTTACTGATGCATTTGGATCTGTTGACACGTTAGCGGTGAGGAGTACCGTACTGTTCAACCAACATAAGACCAGACTTCAACGTGAGCCTGAGAAACAGTGGTTACATCTCATTTTACCGGACATTCCTACTGTCACTAAAAACATCTGAACAGCACCAGCTGTGTATCAGAATAACTCATTATAGCAGCATGAGTAACAACAGGTAAGGGTCTCACGCCAGCAGGGGTCACAGCTCAAGTTATACATGCTGTTTCCTGCAAGTTATACATGCTGTTTCCTGGGGGCTCTCCCATTTCTACTTCCAGCCAGACTGCCAGTGGAGTGTTTTCATTGAGACAGTACTTTGAAATTGTGAATAGTTGAATGAATGGTTGCTCAATGAGATCGGCTGGTGAGTGATGAGTATTGCTGTTCGATGAGGACTGCTGTGCTCTCACACACTTAAAACTGAGTTTTGGGTTTTTTTTCATGATCTGGATCGTTGTTTCCACTGATTACACCTAAACAACCTTTTGTTTATCTGGCTGCACAGTCATTAATCTCAGAGATCAACAGAATATAAAAGGCTTCTCTGAGCAGGAATGAGTTTCGAGTTCACTCACAACACAACAGCGTCAGTTCATGACAGACGTCAGGCTTCTGTGCAGGGACTTAACACACAGGCTATTTAAATGAGGCCAAAGATTAGACTGGGTACATACCTGGCTTCACACAAGTATTAGAGGATAAGAGGATAATTGGAGAGTTCCTCAGTCCATAAAATCAGGGAACTGTGCTTTCCAATAAGTTATCCACATGCAAAACAAAAAAAAAAAACAAGCGTGCTTCCCTCCACCTGTTTTTATGCACATTTTCAATTTGTTCATATAAAAAAAATTACAGAAACATGAGAAATGGAAAACAAATCGTGACAGGATTGACAGCAAAGCACTCGCTTGAGGAATTGTGTTTAATTGGTTCACATTTCCGGAACTTTGGGGGCGTTTCAATCCACGGCAGATATAAAACGAGGGCGTCGTGGCCATTTCTACTCACATAGTTGTGCGACTCTGGGGGTGACGTGAGTCAGTCGATCCCAGTCCTGATTAAAATATCTCAACAACTCTCGGATGGATTGTTTGATCATTCCCACAGAGAGCGATTTTGATGATTCCTGAGTTTCCATCCTGTGCTGTAAGCAGGCTCACTCAGTAGATGTTGATTCTTTATTCTCTTATTAAACCTGAGTGTCCGCTTGTCTTCCTGTGGTCCAGGCATGTTTTGTTCAAGTTGTCTCTGCAACTTGATTGATCACATAGCTGGATTAATTAATCAGCCATCAGCATCAGACATGCTTTGTTTTTAGTGCAGACTGATAATCAGTGTGCTCAAGCTGTCATCGTGACTATGTTAGCACCTTAGTGTTGGCATGTTTGGTGTTAGCATATTAGCATTAGCATTTTGGTATCAGCGTGCTCGTGTTAGTACACTCATGTTGGTTTTCAGTGGAAAGCTTCTGATTAACCCACAGCACCTGATCTGCCCAGGACCAACCAGCAGTTAGAGAGTAGCTGGGAAACGTTTAGCAGATAAAGAGTTTGATCCAAAAAGTGACTATTTATATCACCTTTGTAATATTTTATTGGATTTGCATAAATGAACACTTCAACTCTTCATGACGCTTGGCATGAGTTTCAATTTTCTGTACTTCAATAAAAAGTTTATTTCAAAAGGAACAACTTTTAGTAAAAAAAAAAAAAAGAAAAGAAAATGTAATTGAAGAAACAATAACCAGTATCAAACTTGATCATCTGGATTGATAAAGTAGCTACTACTGTTGACAGGAAAGAGCAGAGAGTAAGATTCACGTTATTTAAATCCTAATCAAATCAGTCAGTATAGAAGACTCTGCAGTCGTTGTTGCTCCTCAGATCAGTTTAGTTGACAGCAGCTGACACATTTTACATTTGGTACATTTTGTCAATGTAAAAATTATATTTAGATTATTATTATTATTATTATTATAAAATAAGTATATGGTGGAAGTATAGTGATGTACTTCTCATTTGATTCTACTGACAGTATTCATTAGCAGTACTGTATATAGCAGCACAAAACTCATTTGTAGTCTGCACATCTGCTGGACACTATATAGCCAAAGTACTCAGTTCCTGATCAAGCAAATTATACTGCTACAGCAAACAGTAACATTTGACAACAGTCTTCTTCCATCTTTGTGGCAACAGCCTGAGGGCAAGTTTCCCATGACAATGAGTCTTTAGACTTTCCTCAGTTCAAAAAGTCTTGTAGTGATAGCTGTGTGTCCCCCAGTGGTCAGTGTGTAGGAGTCCTAGAGTAGAACTGCAGACAGCTTGACCCTTCATAATGCAGATTTTCCAAAATGTAAACACTGTATGTACATACTGCAGCCATAGGCAAAGATACTCAGGGCTCTTGTGTCGCCCACACCTAACTCACTGACTCCATGGCGACAGCATGCATCTGTTTTAGCATTAACCAAAGCATAACTCAACATGTTTATCTTAAAGAGAGATATGGACAATTGAAGACAGTGGCAGTATCTCCTCGATCAGCTGATATACAGATATATGTGGTGTGTTCAAAGTCAGTTAAAACAAAAACTCCTTTTGTATTAAAATCTCTTTCCCAACATGTCTGTTATAACTGACATGCCAGCTGATCTCTGAGTGTTCCGACCTGTCGTATAGATGATAAGTAATGGCATACCATTACATCCACCTGAGGGAAGACAGCCTGGAGTTCATGGTATTACTAATAACATTCTTCAACAATGTTTGGCTTTCTGAACAGATATTTAAGGTGTGTTCTCCATCTCAAAACCAGCAGCTGAGTCTTCTCATGCCTTCTGCCTTAAGATATGTCGTACCTTCATCATTCTGTCTGTGTATTAGCACCAGTCCCCTGGCAATCCTGAACAACAACTTCAGCGAGCTGCGGGAGCAGATAGATGGATGGAGAAGTATAAAGTAAACAATGTGTTATCATTTAGCACCTTTTAAAACTTCTGTTTGCATTTCACTCCAAGTGGATTTGGATTAAATTGTGCCCGCGATGTGTCGCGCATCCCTTTCACACCGCTGTTCCTCGGGAGAACAAACTGTAGTTCAGCCTGTTGACGCTCCTGAGCAGCTATCATACAAGTAAGAGCCAGTGCTTAGATTGCCATTGTAATTCACACTGTGGATCAGTAACACAATGTGGGCAGTGGTAGACAAGATAGAGTGTCTTTTTTCCAAAGGATATTGAAGGATTTGTGCTGTCCTGGAGGTGCGGGGAGTGTGTGTGTGTGTGTGTGTGTGTGTGTGTGTGTGTGTGTGTTAGTGTGTGTGTGTATGTTGATCAAACTGCGTCAGAACTTGAGCAGAACTTGCTGTTTCCCTGCTGAATTTTTAACACGGATATACGCCACATTTCGAGCACCTTTTTCCCGCTGATAAATATTAAAGAATTAATGCAGTGGATACATGTTATATTTAGACTCCAAAGCTGCTTTAGTCACTATGAAACACAGCGCACACGCTCACACTGAAAGAGGCTTATTCAAATGATGCAAAAAGCTAAGTTGACAACACAGAGCGAAAATTCAGGGGCGCTGCAACGCCGCAATGATATGACAGAAAATAAATATTAAAAGAGAAATTGATATTTAGGAAACAGGAGGTAAGTTTAGAGGAACGGTTGCAACCAGGGATGTAAAAACAATCATATGTGGCGTTCTGTTGACCTCAAACACGCTTCATATGCTTGAGGTCATGATTACACACGGGCGGATGGATGCTTAACAAACTGGCACTGGACGAGTATTTGCATAAATAAAACAAAAATGAGGTATTCCACCATGCGTGCTGCAGACCGTCTGAATGTCTGTCCCTCTGAAACAGGGATCTGATCCGGTGAAGGGGAACTTGTGAGTTGCTGCCACAGTTAGTGGAGTTCTTTGGGCCTGGTATCGTTAATCCATGTCTATGAACAAGTGTGACAATAAGCTCTCTGTCTGAACACCAATCCTCTTAGGCGAAGCTTTGTGGGTAAACTCGCCTCATGCAAATTCTAAACCCCATTAGCTTTGAGGGACTAGTCAGCTGCATTGAGATTAATGGCCAAGTGACTACTTGATTTAATAGGGTTATTTCACATCTTCCAGGGGAAAAATAAACAACAAAGTTAATGCAAGACATTTGTCACTGACGTCCTCAATCTCTCTTCTCTAAGTGGGAGAAGTTTCTTGTGCGTATAGATGTGTTACTTACTCAGCCTGGCACTGCTGGAATAGCTGGGAAGCTTAGCAGGTGTTAAATGTCTGTGTGTTTAGTCTGGGAGTAATAAATAATTATTGTTTGGACTGTGAAAAACCCAAGGTGGAAAGTTTTTGTGCATTGTGGTAAATTACAGCCTGGGAATATCTGAAACTGTATTAGAGATAAATGCAGCGAGGAGAGAAAGTGCTGTGCAATTTTTCATTACAGGGTAAAAAATGAAAATCCTTATTTATCTTTTTTCCATGCCGTCAGCTTACTCCAAACTTTGCTGCAGGGGATTACTGGCTGGGTGGGTAGGGCTCTGTCACCGCAAAGTGGGAGACAACACAGTGTGACAACGGTGATCTGAGAGCGCTGCCGACTCCGCCGACTCACAGCTGTGGGGGAATGATTAGCCCAAAGTTGAGCAGGAGCGTTTAAATACTTCCTCATGACCTTTAATCCCCAATCAAATCAAAATGCCACCCTTCCCTCAACTGCAGAACACAGGCAAAACACTCCACTGCCTGTTTGTCCGCTCAGCTCCCAGCATGGACTGCTAACAGCTTTCTAGAAGATCTGAGATTACCTAAAGCTGACTGATTACCTTAACAGGTGAAATGAGTGTCATCCTCCAGTGGAGGGCTTAAAGCTGGATCACAACATATCAGAGCTGCACAGCTCAGAGTGACATACCGGAGGTATTAAGTTAGAAACACTTTGAATGCTTTGTTCTGTCAACAACAGTCAGCTAATCGAACCTTTGGAGAGAATGCTACAAATTTCCAGCTGAGCTGAACTGAAAGTATGTAACTCCAGGTGAAATAAGCTATCTGATGGAGGAAAAAAAGGATTAAGCTGGATGAACTTGTTTGATTGGCCTACAGCACTGGTAAAACTGAGCTGAACTAGCCAAAAGGCCAAAGAACACAATGACTCTACAGCCATGCTAATGGACCAAAGCTGTGGGCACTGAGGTGCTTGAGCTAATTTCAGTGCGCTACCATGGTCATGATGAAAATAGTAACATGCTAATGTACAGCAGGTAAGGACGTACCACAGTTAATGTCTTTTATTTAGCGTGTTAGCATCAGAACACTAACCAGTTAGCACTGAACACAAAGTACAGCTGAGTCTGTAGGGAAAGTCTTTGGATCTGTAGGTACGAGTTCTGAATAAAGCTAGTTTAGATCATGGTATTCCAGCAAGTGCTTCTTAAAATTCTTTATCTTGTATAGGTTCACCAACGCGGATGGATGATGAATAAATGTTCTTTTAACTAGACTGCCCTGCTTTACAATCGAAAAGAGCCCTTGAGTTGTCCTCTTGTGCTCTTTTGCTGAGAATATTCATGTTCAGAGAATGAATCATTGCCATTTGAAGCACAAAATGAGGTCCCTCTTATCAGAACAGACTACTTGTGAAAACAGTTATCTAAGTTTTTATTTAGTTTCCTAAATCATGTTTCCTTCTTGTCTTTTATTTGGCGCCCTTCAGGGAATACCAATCAAACTGATGTCGGGTTGTTGTGATAACATATCTCGAAATGTTTTAATTTTCATAAATCATGTTTTTGTATTGTGAACTCAAGGGAATATCAATCAAACAGGTCATTAAGAAGGTTCATTCATGTTAAGTCTGACCCGATATGATCAGTGTGCTGCCCTAAGCCAAGGATGAAACAGTGAGATCATTTTCCACAGCTTAAGCTTTTGCAGTATTTGTCATTTGTTTCAATTTCACTTGGCTTCATTTGTCGGATTTACTGTTTTAAAATTGATTGAAAAAGTAAAAATAATAATGCTGCCTTATTAAATACCTTTGTTTTCTCTGGTTTAACCATCATGATGAGTGAGAAAATGAATAACAAAGATTAAAGGATACAAAATTGGATCAGGCATATTGTAACACCAAAGTGAATGGCAGACACAGCCAATGATGTCAGTTTGTGAATATGTTTCAGTCCTTCAGTTGAAACTAAACTGTTTGTGTGTGAGTTTGAAGTGACGAAGAGAGGTGCTGGCTGTGATATGACAGTAGATCTCATTCTAGAAAAAGAATTCTCTCTGCAAGAGTAGAGAAACAATCTTCATCCTTGTTGGTTCTAAATGCTGGCACAACACTGAGTGCTCATAAGACCACTCCAATAAGGCCTTACTGTCCTTTTCAGTTTCATCCTGGTAATAGACTCCAAAGTGACAGAGGGAACAGATTGTTTCAGAGCTGATGGACGTTTGGCATCACACATCTCACACACTAGAGTTCAAAGATTTCTGAAGAAGACCAAGGTAGCTGAGGAAAAGAATAGTGATTTAGTGAAGTGAGGTGTAGTAAATGGTCTATAACGATCAAAGCCATGAATTTGTCTTAATTTGTGATTAATTAGCTGCACATTTTAAATAGTTTGTTTTGTGGAAACCCTACAACAGTCCCTCCATAGAGCTGATGTGACTGACTGAGGGTACACGTTTACCAATACAGCTTTCAGTTTTGTGAGAACCTCCGGACATTTCACTCCTCAATGGCGCAGACCCCGTTGGCTTGGTCTCCACAGCATTACAGAGATGCCATTCATCCTGCCACTGACTGACAATCAATGGCGGTGCCATGGAACCAGTTTTGGCTGTGATTGATATGAGCTATTAGCTTCCTGCATCTGGACACTATGTTCTGGAAATGGGGCAGGACAGCGCCGACCCACCCAGTGAGTCTGTATTGATCTAGTCTAGATTGAAACCTCTAAATCTCCCAACACTCTGGATAAACCACTATAACTGCCTCACTCAGATATAGATCACAGTGTTGTTTAGTATTGGACTGTTTGAAGTGTGTTTGATCTAGCCTATTGTTGGTCTTGAGACCTTATTTGAACTTTGTGAAACAGGGGCAATGGTTGGATGACGACGTGACTTCTCAGAACTCTATAGGTCTAGTGTTTTACAGCTGTGTGCTAATCTCTTATATTGCAGGAAACATTGGTCCAAATACAAGGAGATTTGTTCTGTAGCATGTACAAGTGATTTAAGAGAATTTGCTACTTTCAGTATGCAGTCCAGACTTGTCATATGCAAACTGGAAAGATAGTAGGCTACAAGTTTCTTTAGAGGGGAAAAACAATTTAAGATTATGTCCATTCTTAAAAAATAATTAGTATTTATGATATAGAAAATACAAGTACACAACTGAAATAAAATGTCACGGGCAATAGACCATGCTTCAGTTTGATGTTGACTCCAAAATGTATCTGCTATTGAATAACGACACCATCCAATGGTAAATGGACTGCATTTCCTGTAGACAGAGCTTTTTTCACCCATTCACACGCAAAGAACACAGATACTAACTGCAGATCAGAAAGGAAACATTCAAACACATTCATCCAGGAATTCATGTATTACTGATGGTTAAACTGGCAGTCTTGTGACTTGCAGACGACCCTTTGGGCCTTTTTGTAGTGACTGCTTTTTGTCATGTTTTGACATGGAGACATATAGGCTGCAGTGCACTAAGGAAAATTGCCTCACTTTTCTTCTGTCACGGTGCTTTGATAACATATTGTTGACAGCAGCATTAATATTTTCTAATTGTTCTAATTAAACCACCGGCACTGCAACATTTGTTATTTTTCTCTCCTGTGTCTTACAGCAGGATTTGAAGTGTCATATGAAATTGGCTTGAAATGCTTCTTGCTCTTTGCTAACTCTCAGTTGATGATCCTAAGCAGCTGTGAGCTTTGTCTTGATAGTTTCTTTCTTCCATGCTGGAAGCGAAGTAAGATCTGGTTGTATTTGGTGTGGCTGTATAGACGTAATGAAACTCGAGATGAACTCGCATGACAAGAACTTTCCACGGTCTTTCTCTGTGTGCTGAGAATGTTTTGTTATTACAGCCCATTCAGCCTCTTTACAAACCCATTTCTTCCTGGATGGTAGATTGTGTTTCTGATGTTTTCTGTCTTGTTCAACCAGAAAAAAGGGCATTCAGAGGAGGTTAGCTGTGAGCCATAAGCAGTCACCCCAGCCATGGGGTTTCTTTTTGGGCTTAACACATTTCCTCTGGAGCTTATCACTGTAGCAGTAGTGTACTGTGATAAAACACACATCTGGCCTCTACGAATGGTCGTCAGTGAATGTGCAGGCAAAAGAACTGGTCTCGTCGTTGCAGGGAAGTTCTTGTTGTGTTGTTGTACAGTTGAGAGGACACACAGGTGTTAATGATGGACTGTACAAGTGGTCACCAATAGAAGTGAGACCCTGTGTTGTGGGCAATGCCTTGATGGCTCTATTGTGTATGATTTGGAAACACAGCCTTACTTACAGCGTTTACCATGACTCCCTCTCAGAAGTGCCTTGTGTATAGATAGTTCATTCCCAACCCAACATTAACATTTGTGCTATGTTCCAAATAGCACAAATAGCACGTTCTTCCAGACATTTTGGGATTGTCAGAGCAAAGTTTTGTAATATATATATACAAGTAGCACTGTGTGGGCTCTAGTAGCAACCATATGGATACCAATGTCCAGTATTCATTCGCCCTCCACCTCCCAAGAGAGTAGGAGAACCTACAGAGACCTACCGTGATTTTACTATAGACGAAACATGGCAAAGTCTGTGGAAGCAGGTCACTCCCTGTGATTAATAGATGGCTAACGAAAGCACAATTCTTTTTTAGGTAATCTAATATAAACCCAAGGACAATATGATATTCCAATGATTCCTGCCTTTCGATATTCCTAAATCCTGCACACACACACACACACAAACACACACACTGTGCCTTGAAAGAGAAGCACTAGATAAAGGATAAAGTGTCATGTTACTTTCCTGTACACCATTTTACAGCTGCAAACACTGCAACTTTATTTCTTCTTTTGTCAGGAAGTATAACAGCAGTTACATATTGCCACCCATTGGCCTGGAATAGGATTAACTGTCAGAGCATAACAACATTTTTAGAAAAGCTAATCAGTGTTACACAAATTTGTTAGTGGGGGGAAAGTGCTCATTTTTACTTCATTTAGTCTTTCAAAAATGTGTTTTTTGTGCTTAGTTTTAGATAAAAAAAACTCAGAAAATCTGACAACACTTACAGAACAACCAAAATGCTTCTTCCATTAACACAAGGTTAGTTTTTTAGAGCTGCAAAACACTGACTGGCGTGGGTTTATTGTGAGGAGCCTTGTACACATATCATTAGTCAGTTTTGTGTCTTTGATTTCTTTCTCCATTTGATGCAGATCCTCTCGGTAAGGATTCAGTGAAAGCAGCGCAGCTTTCTAAGTGTGTTGATTCATGGGATGTCACATATTTGTAGCTGGCAGGTGCTCATTATGATTCGTCAAAGGATAAGGGAGAGTTGTAAAAATCAACTCGGCAATCTTTAAAGGGCTTTTGTTTTGTCCATGAATCATTTTGTATGAGTCATAGCCAAGTCTAAATTCATTAAAAGTCCAATCACAAGTCTCACGTCTCTGGCACCAACCCTGCTGCCTGGGATTGATTTTCAGTTTTCAGATTTTTGGCCATCATTATCTTGTCTTATGGAGTTATTATTACTAGAGTATTACTGGTCAACCTGGTTGACCTAGGTTGCTGTATACTTTATATTTATAATCGTAATTAATATAATATAATTATATGAATTGTATAATTACACTGACAGGCAAAATGAGGACTTGTAGCTTCCCCACCTCTTTCTAAAATATTACATCAAATCATTACTCACATGAGGAATGTAAATCCAATATTTGCTAATCGATAGTCGCGACTTGTGTCTGCTGCTTGGCAGATAACATGTAGCATGCTGGGAGACTAGCCAGCTAGCACCAAGGCTAGCTCAGCTATCATTGCTGGTCACTTTGTGTTTTCACATAATGTTGGTTTTGTAATCTGGATAAGCGGCTGGTTTGGAGCCTGTCTGATCATCTGGCTGCTTGTGTTTCTTGCACAGATACCAGCAGATAACTTCTCAGGTATTATAAATGATAGAGATGACATACAAAACTATGGAAAATATGGAAATTAGGCAATAAACAAGAGTTAATGTTCAAGACTAAAGCGTGGGGCAAGATAAAGAGCAAGTAGTGGTGAAGGTTGCCTGCAAGATTATGGGCTGAGGTATGAATGCCTACATACAAATGGACTGTGTCTGTGTGTGTGTGTGTGTCTGTGTGTGTGTGTAAGAGTGTGTGTGGCTGCATGCAAGCCTTTCGGAAGTAGATGGGGGTGCTCTCTGTGGTGGCATGCAGTGCTTTGATGTGGCCGTGACTGGCAACACTCTCTGACTGTGTGAGCCAAGCAGACACAGTCACCCCATGGCCTCTGATCTCTACAAAGAGCTATCTTTACCCCTCTCTCTCTCCCTCTCTCTCTCTCTCTACACATACACACACACCCATATCTACACAAAACAGATCTACCTTGATAGAAATCTGCCCTGTCCACCTCCCTTCCTCCCAAACTGGCGTCCTTCCAGTTGGTCAGGATTGGAAAATTGTGCAGATGGGCACAAAATCACCAATCTGACGGACGCCTTAGGTCTTTTCATGGACGAGCTCTGCAGTGTAGTCATGTTCATTCTCCTGTCAAACTTCATAGCCCTCTCATCACTCTTCCTCTCCCTACAGCTCTCTCTATTCTCTCCCTCTTGCTCCGTTCTTCCTGCCTCATTCTCGTCTGTCCTGCGTCACTCTCAGTGATCCCCCCCCTCACTCTGACAGTGGGTTTTCCGCATTTCCCCCAAACCTCATAATACCGTCAACGATAGCTGCCTATGAAGGGAAGGGCATTTCAGAAGATATCTCGATATGATCTACCAGCCCGTTGCGTTGCATTATCAGCATATGCCTGCTTGTATAGAAACACTTCTTCAATATTCTAACTTTCATGGCTTTTTGTTGGGATTTTTGCCAGAAATATGCACTACAAGCCGCCATCTGAACTCCCTCTGCTCACCTAATGTAGTTTTAATCTTTTCTTTATCGCTCAAGGTTTGAAAGCCCTCGACTCCATCAGAAAACACAAATTTATTTGCCTTCCCCCCCAGTTCTATTCAATTGAATCTTCTTTATTAGTATTGCCACAGTATCTGAATAAAATTCAATAAAACTGAAAATAACGGCTACATAAAAAATATATAATATGAAGAGAAATAAAATTTGTTCCCAAATGTGTCTGGGTATGTGTTTTTGCCGCACCTCCTTTGCTCTCCCTCTCTCTACCCCTCTTTAATTCTCTCTAAATGGACTCCGTATGTGTATGTGGTCAGCCTCAGTCGGCAGCGGCCCTCGGCAGCGGTGATAGAAGATGAGACGTCGCTGCAGGCGGCTCATGCAGTGATTATCTGGAAGTGCCTGATTGGAGGCTATAGGCTGGAGAAGTGAAGCAGTGAGAAAAGAGGTATCGGACAAAGTTTTAGGTTGATTGCATGATACAGTGGATCTCTGCGGCTGCCTCACGACGACTGCAGAGACTCAGCTGCAGCTTCATTGTTTCACTGAGCGACTGCTGACTGGGACTGTAGTGCACATCCCAAAGTTTGTCTGTCAACGGTGCATCATCCACTGTTTTAATGGAGTCTCTAGGAAAAGTGTCACTTTGGCTCAAACGCAGTGGTGTTTGTTCTGCAGAGCAGAGAACATCAGATGAACCTCTGGACATCTGACAGTGTGGTGCTGCAGCATCTGAACTGAATTATTGCATGTTTGCCTTTGGCTGCGTCGTCGTGCTGATGTTGTTGGGCGTTTTAATTGCTTTTTGATTTGTGTTGTCTTTTATCGGTTTTGCTATTTCAACCATGCTCGTGAGGGTTTGACTGGATTGGAACAGCATAACCACAGTGATTATTTGTCAGAAGTGACTTTGACGTTTAACCCCACCCCTCAAACGGCGGCTGTCAAACCACTCTGCATAACGCTGCAAATAAATAACAAAGAAACCAGAAAAAAAAGGATTTCGCACAATGTAAACATTCTAGGGCTGGAGAGTTCAAACAAGCTGTTACACAATAAACACTTCGACAGTGTGGTGGAAGACCTTTCCAACATTAATGTGAGATATAAGTTTATAAGGTTTCTAGAAGTTCAATACACTCAGGGACCCCCATGTCCAGTGTGACCACCTGCATATGGTGGCTAATGTCAGTAAACTTTGAGTTTGTCTGTTTATATGTGTCACTCTGCCAACAGACTGGTGCCCAATCCTGGGTGTACCCCGACTCCGGCCAATGACTGCTGGGATAGGCTCCAGCATCCCTGCAAAACCTAAAGGGATACGAGTGGTTACAGAAAATGGATGGGTAGACTATCTACTGACAGTGATGCTTGTCACATGAAACGGACTCGTGAAGTGTTTCACATCTCTGTTTGTTGACTGCACAGATTTGGAGGAACCTGAACTGATCGTCGATCCACATTTTGATCAGATTGATCTCATGTATGTTCATCAAACGCCAATATGTTCCTCAGGATCTCCTTTCTTCACAGGGCTTAATTCACTTACATCTTTCCTGTTGGCTAACTATTAACTGTAATTCAGATAAAAGTGATGTGCTTTGGCCTTTCATGTACCAGGCTAGTCTGCTAGTTGGTGATTAATGAACCACTTCCATCTCCAGCCCTGTGAACTCTGGCCTGGACTTAATTAAAACTCAGCCATTGACCACCAATCATAAATTACTTCCCACAACCTGTGACACTTTTAGAATAAAAAGAACAAATTGGTTTCCTACCAATTAATAATTCACAAATGAAAGGGAATAACAAGCCCCAGGCAGGGCTCCTGTAAGCGTCCTACATCGTCCGTGTGTTGTGTGAAGGCTGACAGCGCCATCGCTAAGCATGAGGTGGTGGTGTCTGCTGGGTGATTGATGCCCGTTGTCTGCTCTGCTTGTGTTTTACAGGTAGCTGCTGTCATTACAGTGACACCACAGTGCTCCTGCCCAGTCTGATCCCTGACCTGAGCAGCTGGTTTCCAGTAGGAGGGAGCTGCCCTGCAACAACATCTCTACTCCATCATCCCTGCCTCTGTTTACACGTGCATCAGTCTGGGGATGGAGGCCTTTCTGAGCATACCTATTTGTCAAGAGTTAGCCCCAGTCTGAGCCTCTCATGTAATCATCATTGTGCTTCTTCTTCCTTCTCTTTTTCTTTTCTCTCGCCGTGGATGTTTTCTGTGACTCGAATGTTACCGGAGCTGAAGTCACAAATGTGAATTTAGCGATTAGATCAGAGGCACAAGCTGGGGTGTTTGCTGTCCTGGATGTCAAAGGTTACTGTCAGCTCCTAACTGTGGTGTTAAATCAGAGGAAAAAGGTGGAGCAGGAGTTTCAGGGTGCGACAAGGCAGCTTGAGCTTTACTGTCTTCACTGCTGTACTGTATGCTCAGTTTCTTTTATGTATTTTTACTGAAATGAACATTAATATTTATCAGCTTGTAGTGTAATTTAATCAGTATTATACTGTAGCGTTTGTTGATATTGGTATATATTGTTTGACCGGATATATCTTCCCAAATAAAAGTATAAGTTCGAGAGCAACGCAAGGTTCTGGCTCACAATAGACCATTGGCATGTGACTACTGTAGCCGTGGTCTTGAATGAGTACAGCTCAGATATAAAATGAGCCACAGCTAAACCGGATGTAACATTTAAGGTAACTTTGATCATTCATTAAAATGAATTGAACTGTGGAAATCTGTCCTTATACCCACCTCTGTATATCTCAGCTTGACTGTATGTACTAAAGGTTTAAATTAAGTCTCATAAACTGAAAAGAGTTTAGGAAATCCACAGAACACTGCTGGATTTAAGGAAGCAGCAATGAAGTTTAAGACCACATGAGTTGGTGCCACAAAGCAGATTTAAACCCACCTTAAACCCTAAACTGCACCTAAGCAGATGATATAACAATGAAAAATATTTTGGTCCTCAAAATTTATGCATGGATTTTACATTAGTAGCCAGTTTAAGTTTCCAGAAGTACGTGGTCATAAATTTGAGGAATATGAAATTCAAGGGTTCAAACCTTCTCAGCAAATGGTATTTTTTGCCGTCATGGCTCCCATGCTGCTCCCATAGCTGACTGCAGACGCGCCCGGTGTGATTTTGTAGCAGTGTTCACGATTTGCCCAGACCTCTCTGCTTGAATTTGGGCCAGCAGTCAATAGCCTATTAGAAACTTTGAAGGGAAAGTCTCAACATTGGGAAATATGTTCAATCGCTGTCAAAACTAGAGTCAGATCAATATCAATTTCATTTCTATGTGTCCACAACAGAGAGGGGTTAAGAATCAGGCGGCTCTGCACAAAGAAGAGAATTTCCCAAAATGTTGAGTTTTCCTTTCAAGCACTGCAGCTTGGATTAATGGAGTATTAACTATATAGAAAGCAGGGAATATATTCTATAAAATGAGTACTATATCTCAGTGTGGAAACATTAATAAGGAAATCAGGATCCAGCAGAGACTTGACGCAGGTTTATTGTTGAGCATAAAGGAGTTAAGGTGTAGCTGTGGAGCCTACATAATAGCCTCAACTGTGCTGTATTTGATAAGTGCTTCCTCAAAAATTCAACTGCACATGTGTAGACAAGGAGAGCTGCGATTGGCCGGCTTGGGGTGCTTGGGTTTTCTCCACAAAACTGGCTGAACAAAGACTCAGGAAGCTCTTGCTTTGACACAGACAGAACCTTTACCGCTCAATATCACAAAGTGTATGAAAGGACATAAACACATTTACCGTGGGGAATAGAATTATACCATAGGTTAGCCTGATCCTATCCATACATTTAGGGTTGCGGCGCGGCTTTCAACAGGTGGACTCCTGCACTGACCGATAAATCAAAACCTTCAGTAGGGGGACCAGTAACCCCTGTGTCAAGCTTTGCAGTTCAAAGAGTCGCCTCAACACAAGCCTCAAAGCCTTATAGCTTTGGTGGCTCCTGTTGGAGTCATCCTGTGCAGGAGCTCACACAAACTGAATATGTTTCCCTTGTTCTGCCAATCAGAGACATCGCTCACATGACATTTTGGAAACATGTAGCGTTGATTTCTTAGGTCACGCACAACCAAAACTCCAGACGGACGCAGCGTAGACAAGGTGGCTAACAGAAAACGTATGTGTGGTCTGATGGACTGAACTGATGACAAACCTTGTCCAATCATGGTTAGCCCTGTCTTCATTATCATCAGGAGAAACATTCAAAAGCTGAGCCTTTAGTTGCTAATATGTCATCATCAAACATCATTTCAACTCAAAAGAACTTGTTTTTATAAGTTCTGAAATTGGTCTTAAATAGAAACTATAGTGGTGATGAAGAATTAGTTGATTTATGTAGAATGTAGAAACTCCCCTGAAGGGATGATCTCATTTCCACCAAAAGATGTTCCTTCACTGGGTTTTGATGATGATGATGAGGGCACCAACATGTCACCCATTATCTCTCATGCAGTGGTCCCTTGTGTCCAGTTAATGTGGGACCTACACCGCGTTCCACATTATTATGCAAATTGTGTTTAAAGGTCATAAAGGTCATTTTTTTGTCTGTCAGTTTAAACACATGGATGGGAATGAGTGTCAGGGCTCTTCCAATCACTCCAATCAATCTCAGACACCTGTGCCAATTAGTTTGCAGGTGAGTCCAAATAAAGGGAAAACTACTTAAGAATGGATGTTCCACATTATTAAGCAGACCACCATTTTCCAGCAATATGGGGAAGAAGAAGGATCTCTCTGCTGCCGAAAAGCGAGAAATAGTTCAATGCCTAGGAGAAGGTATGACAACTTTAGATATTTCAAAACAACTTCACCGTGATCATCGTACAATAAAGAGATTTGTAGCCGATTCAGAACACACACGGGTTCGAGCAGATAAAGGCACAATGAGGAAGATTTCTGCCAGACAAATGCGTCGGGTTAAGAGAGCAGCTGCTAAAATGCCACTGCAAAGCAGCAAACAGGTATTCGAAGCTGCTGGTGTCTCTGGAGTGCCAAGAACATCAAGGTGTAGGATCCTCAAGAGGGTTGCAGTTATGCATAAACCTGTCATTCAGCCACCCTTAACCAAAGCTCAGAAGCAGAAACGCCTGCAGTGGGCCTGCATGTACATGAAGACTAATTTCCAAACAGTGTTGTTCACTGATGAGTGCCGTGCAACCCTGGATGGTCCAGATGGATGGAGTCGTGGATGGTTGGTGAACGGCCACCATGTCCCGACAGGGCTGCGATGTCAGCAAGGAGGTGGCGGCGTCACGTTTTGGGCTGGAATCATGGGGAGAGAGCTGGTCGGCCCCTTCAAGGTCCCTGAAGGTGTAAAAATGACCTCTGTGAAATATGTGGAGTTTCTGACTGACCTCTTCCGTGGTACAAAAAAAAGAACCGTGCCTTTCGTAGCAAGATCATCTTTATGCATGACAATGCACCATCCCATGCTGCAAGGAATACCTGTGCATCATTGACTGCTATGGGCATGAAACAAGAAAACCTCATGGTGTGGCCCCCATCCTCCCCTGATCTCAACCCTATTGAGAACCTTTGGAGCATCATGAAGCAAAAGATCTATGAGGGTGGGAGGCAATTCACATCAAAACAGCATCTCTGGGAGGCTATTCTGACATCCTGCAAAGAAATTCCAGCAGAAACCATCCAAACACTGACAACTTCCATGGATGTAAGAATTGTGAAGCTCCTATCCAATAAGG
Organism: Datnioides undecimradiatus; assembly: GCA_008933995.1. Classification (NCBI taxonomy): domain Eukaryota; kingdom Metazoa; phylum Chordata; class Actinopteri; order Lobotiformes; family Datnioididae; genus Datnioides; species Datnioides undecimradiatus. The sequence goes on along the minus strand of WARS01000046.1, from coordinate 37,378,145 downwards.
GGTCTTATGTCAAAATGTAATTTGGCCTGTTAAGATATTTTTGATTGAAAGAGCTTTTGATTTCAGCAAATATAACCTGCAAATGCTTGCAGTTTAACTAATGACCATTTTCAGTTGTTTACAACAATAAAATGTTTTGAAACTCTATTGTGCGTAATAATGTGGAACAGTGCATTTTAAGATTTTGATTTTTTTTTTTTTTTTAAAACCGTTATGATTTGGAGGTTCGTTCAAAAACAGTTGAGTTATACTCTAATGCTTGATGACTTGAAAATTATGAGAACTATCATTTTTATAGATTATTTAGGAAAAAGAGAGAAAAATTACATTTGCATAATGTGGAATGCGGTGTAGTGGGGCCCTAACAAAGCATTTGTTGTGTTGACTCATCCCCTCACATCCATCTCTCTGTACTGTTATCATGAATCTGAGCGAATATGAAATGCAGCAACTCACAGACAGCAGTTTTAGTCAAAGTGAGTCAGGAGCTCACCCCAAAAGATGGAGAGGAGGGGTTGTTAATTTCCTGTAAAGAATAAGTCCAATTAGTCACCTGTCTGGTAATGTAAATGTGAAATCATACACTGGGACTGCTGGGAGCAGGTGACTCATATGTTACAGGTTTACAGGATGATGAGTTAATCAACAGCTGAGTTCCCCCTTTTCCTTATTGCCTCAGAATTCCAGCAGGAGGTCTTGTTTACAGATAGTAATAGGCTTAATTTGATCTGTACGAGAGCTGCTGTTGCTGTGTGCCGTTTCCCAGGGCTGTGCAGAGATAAGTATGATGTCATGCTGTGCAGCCGCAGGGTCAAGTCCTACAACCCATCATCCCCTGCTTTCCTTCAGCGGTGCTGAGAATGCGAGCTTTTTCTCTCAGATTTGTCCATCGCTGCTGATCTCTGTCTTGACGATTTGGAATTATTGGGTTCTGAAAGTGCCAACACACTTCAATCACTAATATTTTCCTCAAACCGAACTGACTCACCGGCCCTGGAGCTTTTCATTTTTAATAGAGTTTTTAATAGACAACGCGAGGAAACAAAGGAGTGAAACAAAAGGGGAAAGCTTGTAGTTGTCCTTTTGTCTCATGCATTAATGTAACATAAAAACGGCAAATTTGTTCTGTTTGTGCCTGTTATTGTTGAGAAAGGCCAGAGAAAAGGTTCTTTATAAGGTTATTCCCTCTGCATTTTTCAATTCATTAGATACGTAGTAATAATAATAGGAAGCTAACACAGAAAAAGCTTTTGAAGCATTTGAAAAAGGCAATCAAAGTCAGGTTTTCCCCACCGCGCGGCTCTCTATCTAGATTTCATTCTGTGCAGGTTGTTGGACAAACTTAACTGTGGTCTTGATTGCTCACAGTCGTTTACTGTCTGATAGCCCGCTGCCTCTGTAAATACAGCACAAACAAGAGGATAAATCTCCCAGGAAATGTGGGCTGAGGGGAATTTCAATGCCAGGTGGAGTGGTTATCACCCCTGGTCAATGTCTGGAATGTTAACAAAGGTTTATTTCAGGAGAGAAACCCAGAGGAAGAATGTGTCATGACAACAGAAGACAGGTTTGTCTCCAGCATCATTAGTGGACTATGCTGTTGCTGTCAGAAGAAAGACTTGTTAAAAGTGAAGATGTCGGCTGAAGAACATGGGGTTTCAGTTATAATCCACATAGTGTATTTTATTATTATTCATTTTTGGTTTCACTACATATTTTCTAACTGATTGTCTGTAACTCAGCTAGAAGTTATTTGAATTAAAACTTGATATAGTTTTCTGAATTTAAAGTCAGTTTACTTGCTTTTCACCCCAGCATTTCGGTGCCGCCATCAGCAGCTGGAGTTCGCTCAGTTGTCATGGAGCTCAGTCAGGTGTCATCTGGGTCATGTAAGGACTATTGATGAGAATCTAACTCTGACTTAGGACAGTAAACATAGACTTTGAATAGGATTTCATATTTCTTTATGCTTGCACCAAAAAACACAAATTAAGAGCTGTGTCATGTGTTGTTTAACAATTGGTGTCACTGGTCTGCACGTCAATAACTATTACCATGGAAACATGGTGGATAGGTCATAGTTAGCATGTGGGTAGGGTTGCTAACTTCTTAGCCTGAAGTCAGTGCATTAGTCTAACTTGCCATTCTATGTGCTCTAGATCGACTACAAAGGGGTTAATTTTCATGTGTGCACAGCAAAGGTGAGAACAGAGAAACTTTCCCCCTTTAAATTAATGTTAAAACAGCCAAACGGCATACTCATCAATGCACAGCAAGCCTCAGATATCCAAGTTAAGTAACAGTGGATGTGCAGGGCTGTTGTTAAGAGTGTTTACGGTGACACATTGTGCACTCAGGGGTCTGCACATAAATGTATCCAATCATATAATATGGGGCAACTAGCCCAGCCTACCCACAGTATCATTTTATTGACTGTTCCTCCTGGGTTGCAGCCTGCAGAGCTACATTAATGTGGGAGGTGTGTGTGTGGATGACAATGAATGAAAACTATGTTTACATTTCCAATAAGAGCAGGGCTGCACTCTAGTTGTTTCATATTATCCTTGTTTTAACAATATCGTCAACAATAAGTGTAACAATATCAGTCAGAGAGGTGTTGATGGAGGTAAACAGTGCCATATTTGCTCTGCCATGCAGATGTTCTAGCAATCCAATCAGATCTGAACAGGTTAAAAGATGTACAACCACCTGTATTAGGATACCAAATCATTAAAAAGTTGCATAGTCATAGCCCGAACTGGTTAACCTGTCCAGATCCTGTCACTCTCACTTTGTCCAGTAGTAGCCTTAAGCGTGCACACGTCAGTTTCCTGCAATCAGTCACCCGGCTTTCCACACTCACCTACACACCTGCTCCTCATTTCCCAATTACACACGCAGCATAAAAACCTGCACATTTCCCCCCCTTTCTCCATGACAGACCATGGCTGAAGATGTCTGCAATAAAGCATTGTTGCCTAATTTTTTTTTGTTTTTGTGATTATTTTCTGCAAACCCTTTTTTGGGAACTGCTGACCTTTTGAACACTCCAGATCTTGTCATTCCTGCTCTTAATTCAGCTAGTTTGGTACCTACGCACAGCTTTGGCTAAAAGCAGCATGCACAGTGTGGTATGCAAACACAAGCAAAATCTGCAGTGTGAAACATTCCTGGTTGTTGTGCTGACTTTGAAAAAAAACTCTCCAGTATGCATGCAACCAGTCTACCTCGCCTTGCTGTAATGGAGAAGGGCAAAAGTAATTCAGCTTGGAAAATGGCGATACGGGGCACTAAATTTGTTTACCAGACCGCAAATGAGACAAAAACTGGGCTGGCAAAACAAAAAGACGCTGGAGCACTGGCTTCGCTGATTACTTCGGAACACAGTGTTATAACTCGCAATAAAAAGAACACATTTCACACTTTATTCACTGATTTTGGTGAAAATTGTTTTTGTGGAGAAACTGTTTTCTGGTTTTCCCCCTCTGTAGTTTATGGGCCCTGTGGTGGACTGATTGTTTTGCACGTTGCTAACGTAGCTGCGAACTGCTGCTAACTCGCTAGCTTGTTAGCTCAGTTATCCATGCAGCTAGCTGTCCTGGTAGCTTACTCAGTTTGACTGGGGCCTCAAAGAATCTGAGTTGGTGTTTTCACCACTAACACTGGAGCCTCAGACTACTGTGAGGAGGAGGACTTTGGGGCCTGGAGCCAGAGGGAGACCCGGTGGGGTGTTTTGATTCCATGGCATTGTGACCGACAGCTCATGTGTGCTCATGAGGAGTGAGGCAGGACCCTAATATCACAGCTCTAAATGACATCACTGACCCAACATAACATAATGTTCTGATAATGATGTAGTGCAATGTACATCTCTTGATATTTTCAGCTCACATCAACATAAAATTTACAGGAACCGCCTGCCAGGAAGTGTGTTGTGTTTTCAGGGGGGCTGGTCAGCATTTATTGAAGCGTTAAACCTGGTGGGATCTACTAAAATAACCCATGTATGCAGCTTCTTATTTACTGTGTGGCATTTTGTGAGTGAAACGGACAAGTTCATCCTTTGAGAGAGATAAGAGAGAGGCTGACTCCAATCGAATATTTGACATTGCGGGACTTCTTGGCTGTCAGCTCCGGTGACAATTTCTCTTCACACCTCATTTCACTGAGGTGTCAGCAGCCATACACTAATAAACACATGACAAAATATTTTTTCTGGTACGGAAGGAAAAAAAAAAAAACCTTTTGTGAAAATGATGTTTTAAATTGAAATGTTGGAGACATCTACAGTTGAAAATAGAGGGGGGCAAGTGTTCCTTTAAAATCTGCATGTCTTTTTCTTTTCTTAAAAAGAATGAGGAAGAGTTTGTGAAACCTAATTTTCATATGTTTTGGAGATGAAGTTCTATTTTTAATTGAATGTCTCCTCTAAACTTAACTTCTCTTTGGATGTTCTCTTTGCTCTTGTAAAAGAGGATTGGGAAACTGTGCAAGTCAGTGTGTCTGAGACAAGGCTGGCAGACTGGAATCACAGTGGCAAAACTGATGCTAATTTCTTACTTCCCCTTCCATATTTAAACCGGTGTTCAAACAGTGGTTTAAATAGCTGCAGTAGTACATCATTAGCTCCTCTCCAAGCTCTATGTGCAGAGCTGTAGGAGAGGGAAATAAATCAACATTTTATAGCTCCTAGGGGCACTCTGGATCAGACTGAGTTCTGCAGTGAGAAATTAAAGGCTTCCTAATGGGCCGCACAGCTGAAACATATTACTGTATCTGAGAATACAATGGCATCCTCTTCTGTCCTCATATGGGCAAACAGAAGCTTGGGTTCTGTTGTCAAAACAGCACAGCGCTGAGCCACAAAGACAAATGTAAAGTTGCCAACATCTGCAAAACAGAGATGTTGTGGAGAATAAAGCTCAGATGTCGATCGTTTCCAAAGCTCCATCACAGCTGTTCCACTGGTGTATGTGACACTGCTGTTAAGACAACAAGGGCAACAAGAGGATGCAACGGTCATTGCAGGTCAGATCCAAAGTGCTACACAAAATGACCAATAATACCAACAGTTTGCTCATTTGCCTAACTGTATCAGATTATGGTAAATCTTATATGCAAAGTTTACTGTAGCATCCAGTGGCTGTTACAGAAGGGGACCTCATCGAGGGTCATAAATGAAAAGGGTTCAGTCTCTGGGGAGCATGACATTTCTTCCCAGAGGCTTGTCATTGGTCACAAGGCAATTTCATGGCCTGATGGAAAGCAAAACAGGAGGTCAACGTGGGAGTTAATTATAATTTCAATACCAGACGCTGTAACGCAGAGTGAGAGTGAATACGTGACCCACTTTCAGTTCCTTTGCAGTTTGACGGGCGCCCTTTCAATGACATCACCTTCCTGCATCTACTAATGCTATGATTTAATGGCACCAATTGCACGATTGCTTCCGCTGTTTATCTTGATGCACCAATTCTAGATCTTCACGTAACAGCACTGGATGGAAAGGCATGCATTCATTTACATTGAACAGCAAGTTATTTCTCCACTAAGCCCCTAAACTCCCATAGTTACTGTCAAATCTTAGCAAAAACCATGAGCAAATAAACAATTTTCAAATAAACAGTAAAGCTTTAGGATATTTGATGCTAGACATTAGTGGTCTTTGACCGATTCTGGCAGAAACACCAGTCGTAGCCAGCAAATTATTAATATTAACATTGGCTGACTCATTTGAAAATGAGAAATGAAACCCCCTGAATTCATTGTGTCAGCGAATGATTATAGCTTTAGCGTGCATGCAGAAAATGCCCTCCATAATTAATCATGTTTTTGTTTAAGTACTTAATTTTCATTGAATTATTCATTTCCGTGATATGAAACAGTTGTGCTTCAAACCTATAGGCACTCTGTGAAGACCTGACACTGGTGAGCAGGAACACTTCTCTGGCTGAACAATGCTGTTCATTGAATTGCACACGTTTTCTCATGTTTGAAGGGATGAAGACCCTACAGAGCAGAGATCACCACATGGTTCCAAACACCTATTAGTGCACTGAGGAGCAACACCCACACCATTTAACAGATTTAAAGTTGGATGAAACAGCATTTCGAGACCTTGCAGCCTCCATATCGGGATATTTGTGGTAAAACAGGATTGGCAGGTGGAACATAATGCTGGGATAAAATAGATTTGAGTGTTTAAAAGTGGGTATGTGGAAAAAAATGGAAAATTACAATAATTCATGACTACTTGCCCTTTTTAATAACACTGTTACCAGAGAAGGCAGAAAAACCACTTGAACCATCTTCCTCCAGGAGGTGGAGAAAGACCTGAAAACGCAAGGAGGTACCATGCTGTTGCTGTCCAACGGATTAACTAATCAAGCTAATGAAGCTCTGTGCTACTGAAAGTTAAAGATCGGTGGATATCATGGTGTTAAAACAGGTTGGTTTGAGCTTATATGAGCACATTTGTTTTACAGGAAGGAAACATGATGTAAGAATACCAAGACATGGAATTTTTTGATGGCCGGGAATGTGATGTAAAAGGATTTAAAAGCTACTTTTCATTTCATACTGGTGTTAAAACCTCACTTTCATTGGTTTTGAACATGACCAGGCGAGGACAACTGGATTACAACTGGATGACAACTGGAGAACTGGATTAAGAATTTTTCAAAAAAATGTCCAAAAGGCACAGAAAGGTTGTCTTTCTCTCTGCAAACAACACTTTAATGTAAAGGACATGACCCATTGCATGTATCCAGAATAATTTGGAATAAGCATGATAGAAGTGTACAGTATCAGCAGAGACAAGATGGAGAAGCACCTACAGGGACTCAAATGGCATTGACACACCAACCCAGCATTACAGAACTGATTATGGAGGCAAAATAAAACTGAAACAAAGCAGGAATTACAGCTGTGAAAGCCCTGTCCACATGCACAAACATATGATGGATTGCCATTTAATTCAACCATATCATTGCATATCGATCTGCTTTACAAATCAGAGTGATATCTTTTCAGAGAAACTGCTGGCAAGACAAAGCTGTGCAGATAGTTGGCGACAGCACATTAAAGGTCTCTGTGGTTCAGCGGTCAGCATTAATGGGCTGTCCAGGTCTTTTCTTCCATCAGGTTCCGCACAAGGCTACATCATTACGAAGGAGCTCCCAGCCACCGAGCGCCGGGGTCAGACTTTTAAAGGAAATGGGATTGGTTCCAAACAAAGATATTACTGTTACTCACAACATCAAAGATGGAGCGTTCCAGTCTCATGTCACACTTACAGGGCTGTGCTTTTTCTAAGAGGAAAAAATTGCCCTGTGTGCGTGTGTGTGTGTCCTTCATTTGGAAGTCTTTTCATCTGCCTTGTGGTTTCATTGGATTTCTATCAGTGACCCTTTGTATGATTCAGCTAACAGGATGCTCCACCGCTGCTGTCTTATCCAGTGTGTTGATGTATCTATTATAATATAACAGAATACTAATATTTTTCATTGATGGTGCAGTAATGTATTGACACCGCAGCACTGTCAGTGTGTCACACTTAGTTTGTTCTATGTGCTTTCGTCGGGGGGTGAGCGGGAGAGCCGGGGAGGCGTCATCTTCCAGGGTCGGTCTGACACACCTGCTGTTCATCTGTCATCATTAGTCTCTCTCCTATACCGGCCGGTCGCCTAAACTCTTCGTCTGACTGTTGTTCGCAATATCTAGCCCAATTTTCAAACTCTTCCGCCGCCCTCCTCGCTCTGCAGCCCTGCTGTAGATTCTCTGTGCAGTCTTTTACCATCTCTTTTTGTTCTTAATGGATTATTGGCCGTTTGCCCCACTTGTGTCATCACTTTGTTTTCTGTGATTATTAAACTATTAACGATTGTGTCCGCAAGCTGGGGTCCTAGTTTTTCCTTATTAAACATGGCAACTGCAGATGTAGCAGCGCTCCATCTCAGAATCCAAACTGTGAAAATGAAACACTCTGATAACTTCAGGGCTCGTTTCATCATCATTTTCATCATCAGATTCAGTCTATATCTGTGCCTCAACTCTTGCGATGACCATCGCAGAGGACACGAAGTTCAATTCAACTTGACTGTTTGGTGGAGCCGATGAGGCGATGATTATCGTTTCGTTCCAAACATTGCAGCTCAAAAGTGTTTCTGTTCCATGTCCGAGGTTCTGACAGGTTGACTTTTAGAGAAACCAGAAAATCTGTGCTAACATCTTTTATTTACTAATGTTAAATATCCATTCACTATAATAAAGAAATTCATTAACTCAAACAGTACAGTTACTCACTTCTAGACCACAGTAAACATTCATATTAATAACATCTTCTAATCAATCACTTCCCGAGTGAATGGATCTTAAAATTACCCAGATATGACTTATTTGAGTGAAGCCTGGACGGCCATTTAAATATGAAAATATGGGCAATGGACAATAATAACTGTAATTTATGTATATGTCACCATAATAAAACTTGATAATACAGCAGCTAGTTTAATTGGCCACAGATCACTGCCTCATTAAAGAAGAAAAGCCCAGTGTCAGGGATTTTATTGTCTCCTGAAATTTTCATTCACCTTATGACAAGACACCCGCTGCCCTTGGAGGTATATGTGGAGTGCTGTGTAATCATATTTTGGGTGCTGTACCTTGTCACGTCCAGGCCTTTCAGCAGCCGTGCCTCTACCCTGCGTCTAATCGTCGTGGTCTATTTCTAGATCAGGCCGGCACAGAGTAGAGCGCAGCTTTATAGAAGACACCTGAAAGGGCCTTTGGGCTGTCCCCCTGCTTACTCACAGAGACCCTCGCACAGAGGGGAGCGAGGACTCTGTCTCCTCTGGTTTCTGTCTGGGGCTTTGTCCCCACTGGTGTTTCTTTATTCGTGTTGTGTTCATTGTGTAGGTTTCTCTTTATTTCTTCTTTTAGCAGCCAAACCATTAACGGGCTCACCCATATAATGCTGTGCACCCAGACTATGTTTGTAACGGCTTGTGCCCCCCCCCCCCCGTGTGTTTTGAGTCTGATCTGTATAGTTCACTTTGTGTTATGGTCTGCAGAATGCTGCACCTCTCAACCACATTGACCTGTTTCAATTTTACATTTTACATGAAGTATGATGCATGAACGCACGGACCCAACAACTGGTTCCATTGGTCAACGTGTGACCATTGATGTCACCAGGTTAATAAAAGCCAGCTCTCCATTTTTTGTTAATTTAGTAATTAAATCAGGCAAACATCATAGCACCATACATTTTGACTTATAGACTGAGCTATCTGGTCCTCTTGTATGTCTAAATACAATATAGAATATGTAAATATTCCAGTCTGTGGCCCTTTTTTATGTGTCCTGCTGCTGAATACGTAATGCCATAAAAATCTTTAATTATATAAAATGTTCTATACTTGCTTGTGCATTAATGTGTGCTCTCCTGAAAGAGGCCACCTGCATGGGGATCAGTTCAGGGCATCAGGTGGCAGGGAGCTTGTTGGAACAAAGAGCAGAGCAGCCATCATTAACAGGAAGCCTTTGCTCTGGCAGCGTTGACGAGTGCAGCCTGGCTAATCAAACACCTGACACGCCAAATCTCATCTGAACACAGAGGGGCCGCCTCTTATTGATGATCCCCTGAACGCTGAAGGCATTGATCGTCTGCATGAAGTGTATCCATGCTGCTGACAGAGATGTCTGTGTGTGTGTGAGAGAGAGAGAGAGAGAGAGAGAGAGAGAGAGAGAGCGCACAGGAGTTACTCTGACAAGATGCCTCTTGTAGTCGACATCTGGATAAATGCCTCTCAGAGCTCCTCAGCTCCTCTCAGGCTGCATTCCCCTGCTCCTCTCAGCCCACCCACCGCCTCCTAAAGAGCATCAAAATGTCACATATCCAAATACACAAACATTGATTTATGGACTCGCCAACTGTAGCTGACTAGAGGCTGTTAGGCCGAATGAACACATACAACCAGCGAGTGAGCGTCATGAGACTGGGGTTTGTGTCCACTTTACGTCGCAAACGTGTCTAGTTATGTTGACTCATGAATAAAAACATTTCTGACTTGTATTTCTGGCCTCGCTGCAAAATGTCATGGATGAGCAAGATTTAACAAGGCAAATTTAAGAAAACAAATGGAAAAATAATAAAAAAAAATAATTATGATGAAGGAAAGAGACAGTATGAGATGGTAGGAAACTGCATAAATCAAGCTGTGAAGATTGTTTCATTAAAATGAATAAAAGTTCACGTATTATATGTATCACATCCTAACAAACAACAAGGTCCTGTGTTTGGCCGTAGAAGCCTTCATTTACACTGAGTAAAAAGAAAATTAAATTAAATAAACAATAAATTATCAAAATACCAATGTGAGTTTAGTAACTGGTCTTTCTGCAATAGTAAAATGCATAAGAAAAAATAGAAATGTGTAAACCTGTAGACTGGACTGGACAATATAATGGGTATAAATATGAGCAGGTATTCAACAGACTTTGCCGTAAACAGCAACTGCTGGCTGCTGCCACTAGCCAAGGTCATCGCTTTGAGTGCATGCTAATAGCTCAAAGGTCAGACGTGTTAGTTGCGGCAGCCAGACAGACTTCAGTTAACTAAAAAGGTGGAACAGAAATAGGATTTTTAATCAATTTTGCACATCGTTGCAAAAGCTACGCAGCATTACCATTCGCCACTTTCCAGGAGCAGTTGAACCACTGAGGAAAAATACCCATGCATGCTTGCTTTCTATATGTTTTCATAATGATTTAAAACGAGTGTAAAATGCAAATAGTTCATGTAGTTCATGTCAGATGCTCCATACCCCTAAATATTTGGGTCTTTTAAATGTTGTTTTACATAAATCCATACTAGTCACGCCCCACTAGGTTCACCCGTGTCTCTGTATGTTTTTTTTTTCTTTTTCTATTTTTTCCCTGCATTATCTATGTACATTTCTGTGCTTTGCAATCAAATTAAGAAGCAATGGGAGACCTCAGAGATGTGCAGTGAAACCTCTTAAACTCTAATTAAAGCCACAGGGAGTCATGAACGTCCCTCCTCCCCCTCTCTTCAAGGAGATAAAAACATTGTCTCGCACAATTACAATACCATCGCACTGCATAAGTAACATATAAATCCTACTGCTGCCAGCATACCTATAAAAAGTAACTTTCTGTATGCAATGTTGATGGTATTTTATGTGTGTAGTCAGCGGCCACGTTTTGCACTCTATACTGAAATGTCACTGCATGGGCTCTCGTCACATTTCTCATCTCAGCTTCGGTGCCTCCCCCCTGCTAGCCACTCCACAGAAACCCCCATCACACAACTTAATGATGTGGAAGATTCATCTCAACGCCCAAAATAACCCATTATCTAACCGGCAATAGACACATTTTGGAGCCGCGACACTCAGTCATGTTGTCACCCTGTCCACTGATGCTCTGGCTTCTCCCAGGATGCAAAGTGCTGCTGGGTTGTGTCTCCCTGGTTGCTAAATAAGAGTATTGGTGGAAATGAGACGTTGTTAAAAAACAGCAGGAGGAGGATGTGAAGAATGAGAAGGCCTCACCCTTGATTAGCTTTGAATTGCCGTCTTGGAGAGCCTCGCCAGGAACAAGAAGCCATGCCACGCTTAATTGGTGGAAAAGATTGCTGGTTACCACGACTATTTTGTTCTTTCCCTTCACGTAAAGTTATAACTGTGACGTCAGTGAATGCTGTGGGTAATGTCCAGAAAGGTGAGAGCACATCAGAAAAACACAAGACTGATCAGATACACAGGAAACCACAAAGCCTGTTGTCTCATCACAATATACCACTGCAAGAATCAGTAAATACCTCACTGTACACAATGTCACTGAGGTTATGCACTTGCAGTTAAAGGCTCATTGGGATTATCTCAAGTCCTGGCTTATTAGAAACCAATCCAAGACTCAAGGCAATGAAATCGAGTTCAGGAAAGTCTCGAGTCGAGCATCAGTCAGTCTGAGTCAGAGTAACGTCTTGAATTGTTAAAGACACATCTGAGTCATGACGCTGGGAGCCAGTCCAGGTCAAACCATCTATGAAGAATCTGAATTTAGTCTCAAGTGATTAGAAGCAATTTGAAGTCAACCATTGTTTTTTAAATACAAGCCAGGGCCGAGTCCTGATTCGCTGACTAATCTGAGTTAAGTCTCCGTTTATCATGACCATGTATGCCTAAAGTCTTAAATGATTAAAAACAGGCCCAAGTCAGCCTGAAGTCAGCAGAAACAAGTCTTCAGATATTATACTAATTAAAATCTAATCTAATTTAAATCTGGAGTTGTTGAACATGAGTCCACCTCAGGTTCAGTTCTAAATCCTGCTAGGTGACTTAAAGCAGTTATTTCTATAAACAATGATCACATGGCTTCTCCTAAACTTTGAGTTGTAAGTTTACTGTCATCTCCCAGTCCAGCAGTTCCCCTTCGCTCACAGAGCTTTAAAGTCATCAGTTGGACTTTATGGCTAACACTTTGAGTGGTCATGTTGCTGTGCTCGCTGTTGTTTTCAGCCATAGCAGGCGGCAGCCCTCAGTGAAAAAGCTCCAATAAGCCCAATAGAGCTAATCATCATAGCAGTGAATTAGCAGCTAAAGAGATCAGGAGATGGTGGAGACCAAACCGGAGATAAAAGAAGAGTAACAGGTATTCGCTTTGCGTTTGCCTTGATAACTAAAGAAGACAAATATCAATGTGAACTTTATCCCCAAGTTACCTGAACACATTCAGGAAAGTAGCTGAACTCAGTTCCAGGTTTAATGTGTCAGGACTGCAGTTCTATCAGTTCAAATTCCAAAAGTAACAAGCCCTCAGAAAGAAGCCTGCAGTAATTAAACACGAACACAATAACAGACTGTTTAATAACACCAAATAAAGACTCAGCGGGGAGTTGTTCTGTTTGTTCATTAAACCTGAACTTGACATTCACTAATCAAGCAGCTAATACACGCTGGTGATTGCTCCCTGACATTTACACTGGGGTACCATGTACAGTTTCTTCTTTGTATCTTTTTATGTCATTCCGTCTCATTCATTTGGGCAAAATGTAATTACTCACTCATCCTGCATTAGCCTGGCAAGCCTTTCTCTGGATAAAGATGATTTTATGACTTTAAAATGGTCCAAATCATTTTGGAGGTTAATTGCAGCTGGGGTAAATGTTTGGGTTCTTATTCCTTCATTAATGAGCTTTACTTTTTCACTTTTACTACGTATTTATGTTTTTAAAGCTTGCTGGTTTAAAGCATACATCACTTTGTAGCTCTGCTTACAGTGGCACTGTTGCAGCACAGCAGAGGGACAAAGGGGAATATGTGCTGTGTGTCAGTATTTGTGTGTAGTGGAGCAGTCACAGTGCACGGCGCAAAGTGAAGCAGCATGACTCGTGCAACACAGGTCGCTCATGCATAATGCATCAGTCCTCCCGCCTCTTTAAACCAGGGAACTGTCACTCCTGGTTAGACCCAGCCCTGAACCATATTACACTGTGTCCCACTCAGCCCTCACCCCAGCCCATCCACACATTAACACGTCTGTTTTCATCACAACGCTGCACCACTTGGCCTCTGCTCGGGACAGTCTGGGGGAAAATAACTCTGTTTAATATGCCGGGACAGCACAGCACAATGCCAGGCTAATCATGGCCACAAAGACGAAGCAGGAGCAGAAGAGCTCCGATTGCTCACAGCGCACACACAGCAGTGTTTCAAGTGTAACTTGGTGGTGACAATTATTTTAAGTTGCTACATGTTATTTTTCAAGTTTTAAATCAGTTTAGTTGTTGCCCCCGGTTCTCATGCATCACCTCATACATCAAGTCATTTGGTATTTTTACCCCAGTGCATGCATTCACAAATACTTCTGCACTGTTTTAAGCTGGTTTGCAGAATACTTCAACTTCATTTTGAACAGTGAATAAACTCATTTCCCCGTGTCTCCATCATCAGGATTGTGTATCATCACAAGCCATCAATGAGAAAGCTTAGTAACAAGGAGATGTGAAAGGTGTAGTAGCTGTAGCTGGGTTTAGAGGTAGCTGTAGTACCCCAGAGGAAGTCACTAAGACAAGGCAGGAGCTCTGAGCGTTTGAGCAGATTTAGCACATGTTCAGATGCGAGGCTCATTATTTTGAGGTGTTTAGGAGCGTCCGTAAATCCTAAAGTCTAATGATTATTTGCAGGTGAGGCATTAAGGAGACATCTGCAATTGCTATAATGCATTGTAGCAAAAGGTCACGTAAGACGATTTCCAGGGAGTGATCAGAAACATTTACATTTTTCCACTCTAATACTGTAGTTAGTCCATATGGAGCCAATTTCGACTATTTCACACACTGCTAGGTTGTTTCACGCACAGCATTAGAAACTGATCTCATGATTACAAACCTGGGCCTCAGGATCACTGTGCGGCAATTACCATATGAATATTTCAGTTGATAGTACACTCACACAGTGCATATTCCAGTCTACATTTGCATCCCACCAAATTATCATAAATTAACTTACAAACTGGGAGGGCTGTGCCTGAACAAGGGCTCATTTTGGCACAGGAGCCCTCTAGCAGGTTGGAGTCCTACATGTTGTTTCTGTGTAAAACATTATCTGCAAAGTAACTAGTAATTATGCCTATTAGGTAAATTTATATATTTATTTTTGAAATGTAGAGGAATAAATTAACAAAGTTGCTTAAAAAAATAGAAAAAAAGGTACTTTTTAATGCCTCACTGTGGACATTCAGCTCCCCGATGAGTCTCTGAGGTACACTCTGTGTGCATAAATGGTTGTTAAGCATTACGCTGAATATTGGTATTATGTTGGACCTCTTTCCTAAAACACTGTGATTTGTTTTCTCCTTATCTGCGTGTGAGCTGAGCTGTTGCAGAACCTGGCTCACACGCTTTTTTTTTTTTTTTCTGCTGGATGCCATTTGTTACCCGACAGTGATGATGTTCACCAGAGAGATCTAACCTCCACAAATTTACTCCCAGCCTGAGCAAGTGTCAAAATGGTTCCCGCAGAGAGCAGGCGAAGTCGACTCGGCACAGTCCTCTTCCTTTCACATTTTATTTTGAACAGCCGTCAGGGTGGCACAGATTTTGGTTGTTGCACATAAGCCCCATCCTCCTGGTCTGTGCGTTTTGGAAGCAGGAATGACATTCTGTCATTGGCTGGTGAAGGCGAGCGATGCCAGGGCAGACAGGATGAGGACTAGGCTGTCACTGTAAGCAGTCAAGCGCTTATTCATGAAATGAAATTACTCTCTGACAATGGCACTGCTTTGCTTTTGAAGCAGCCTGTCTTTTCTGAACTGTAAATCCTTTGGCTAGCACCTCTTCCCCAGCTGCCCCTCCCAGCTCTTTGCCCCCGCTAACTGCAGAAGTGCGATTGCAAAAGAGCAAGCCTTTCTTACCTCCACACAAAGAAACAGGATTTGTCATCAACATTTTCACACTCTTATGAAAACCCTAAAGGGATAAAGCAAACACTGATTTGATGATAGCTCCTATTCCCCCCACCTGAAAGCATTTATTGGTGGAGCAAGCTCCACTCCAGTCTAATTTCCATTGCAAAAAAGAAGTGAGTGATTTCCTGCAGAATGCTGCAGGAGACTGGACTCTGTGATTGGCTGACGGGCCTGTTAACTGTCAGCAGAGTGGAAGTAAGCTCCAGGAATATCAGTGGAGTTCCTGCATGCCTTTGGAAAGATTTATTGTAAGGAACTAGAAGGAAGGTAGTCAACTATTATTGCTTTTTAGAGTCAATAACCACAATAGCATGACCTTCAGGTTAATCAAGGGATTGATAAGTTAATTATGGTGGAACAATATGAAGCATTACATGTTCTCCATAGAACAGCTTTTGACTTGTGGAATAATCTGTGACCATGGAATAATCTGCGATCTCTGCTGGCGATGAATGTGAGCCTGTATTTTCCCCAATAATCTCAACAAGTGGCTCAGTTGTTATCATTTACCGGGCGGAACATGCGCCTTTTGAATTCTTCTGTCTCTTACATTAAATTTCACCAGCTCTCGCGCTTTCGCTGCTGTCTGGGTTCCTCACCTACGCATACAATATGTATGCATAGCAGTAACACTCGCTGGATTTTAACTGTCTGGACTTTGATAATTTAAGTTTGAGTTCTGCAGGTTTTAACTTTTAAGAGAGACAATCATTTGAATCATATTTTCTCTTTATAAAGTGCTTAAATTCTTAAAAATAATTGATTTTTTCAACTTTGTAAGTGTTCACTTCATTTCCTAGTTACTAAAAAGGTTTTGACAAGCAGCTTAAGAGACTGTGATGGACATTTTTCACTATATCGACTGACATTTAATAGACTGAATTGATGTTTTTAAGCAATAAAAATGATTTTAAAAAGTACATTTTTTGAGTATTATTCATTTCTCATTTTTGATAACAACTAACAAGACCAATAGAGGAAAAGCACATACGAGTAAAAGTGGGTGGTCAGTGGCAGTCGTAGTCAGATGTCAATCAATCAAAGGCTTGACAGAGTATTTCACACACAGCTTACTGACACACTTCAGTGAGTGTACTGCAACAAGACGAGATGCTGAACCCCTGGAGGTCAGCTGCTGTTCCTCCTCAAGTTTGTCAAGTTTGTCCAATGGTTATTTGAAGAGAAACGTTCATGAGTGTTTCTGATGGGATCTGAATCTGTTCCAAAGCATCCTGATGAGTGTCAGTATGTGAATATACCCACGGTGTTCATCGCTGAATTATTACATGCATGAAAACATACAACTTCATTTCCATAATGCACGCAATCCATCACCAAGACTGTGCAGTCGGACATTTAGTGCTGCAGTGTGTTTTATCACTCGACAACCTTGTTACCTAGAAATAATGTTTATACGTTGCTAAATTGTTTTCAAATGTAACGCTGCCTGGATTATGTTCAGGGACATTTCTTTGAATTAATGAAACAGTGCATTTACGTGCCGTGCTGGAGTCACAGGGGAGTGGTAGAGGATGAGGGTGGACATGTAAAGTGCAGGACTGACAGCAGGAACCAGACTCGTGGTTTAGGCAAGTGAAGCATGATGTGACTGTGGTTTTGTTGAAACGTCAAAGACGACCATAAACAAGTTCAATAACACTGTCGTCATTACAAGTGGATGGTGTATTGCAAAATTCCAGCATAAAATAAATAGAAACACATTTGACCGATACACTTAGTGCTACATTTCACCACTGTGTCCATCAATTCAATTAACTTCTCAATATGTTAATAGGAAACATAATTTCATAACCTTTATCTGTAAATTAATTTCATGTTGCACGTTATGAGTGTATAAAAAATTTCCAGGACCACACTGGAACGCGATGTGGGCTGAGGCTCGTTCAGTGTGCCTCTGCTGGAGGGAAGCTCCCTGCTGCATAGTTAGCATCTGTCCTCTGATGAGTGCAATGCTGCTGCAGTGAACAGGTAGAGTCACCGGCCTTTTACTGCCACCGTCTCCTTTCAGTGTTCCCCCTTTGCTGAATCCCGGAGGCTGTGTAAAAGCTTTGACTCATGCCTCTGTGAAGCCTATTGCTTTGAAAAATGATCAAAGTGCTGCGAAGCTAGCGAGGGCCACGAAGCAGACAGCGAGCCAAACATCAATTTGTATGAATCAAGCAGCCAATTCTCTCGGGGTCAGGAAAGTTGTCCTCTTTGTGCTTCAAAGGGAGAACTAATGAAGCCAGAAGTCACCTCTTTGTGAGAGACACTTGGTGTGAGGTCAATTATTGTGACCTAAAGCCCACAGTAAACCAATTAGACATTAGCGCCAGGCAGTCGGACTGCTGATGAGGGCCGCGTTCAACCACACATAACCAACCCCAGGAGAGTTCAAACATCAAGTTCAACCTGAGTTACAGGTTATGATTTTAAGTGGAGTCGATACATACATCAGTCCAGTGCACTGTAAAACAGAAGCACTGGGCTACTATTGTATTATTAGTTATTGTTGTGCTCCGTAGCAGTTACGGAGGTCATAAAGCAACTTATGGTATCAATTAATACTATTAATCTTCATTTTTGGGGTTTAGGGGTAGATTGAGATACTTTGATTAAGTATGTGATGATTCACTCATGTTAACATACTGTTAACATGAGTGAACAACAACTGTCATAAATAAGACAGTTTGCTCCCAGCTGACATAATAGTCAAGCATTTCATTGAGCTTTTGCACGGACATTCATGGTCCTCAGAGGATGAGCCCAAGTGACTTCCAGTGATTTACTGACAACATTCTGAGTTGTCTTTTCAAGTCACATCCAGTTCCCCAGACGTCAAATGAGGTTGTAATGTTCCTGACCTCTTTCCAAGTTATTACTCCTATATTAGTCTTATCCTTTAGTAGAGCAGTGGTTTTAGCATGCTAACATGCTCACAATGATGAAATATTGTAGTGTTGAGGAAGAGTGGGTGGAGTTCCCAGCATTCCCTGGGGCAAGCACTCAGACTCTTATGATTCAGGCTGCCATTAACTACACCCATGTTGAGTGTATTTCTGTAAATAGTTATCTACTGTTCTGTGCTAGCACGTTATGTTAATGTTTTACTCTGTTTTACTCTTTTACTTGTTGTGGGAATAGTCATTTGGTCGCACCATAAGTGATGTGCAAATTTGGCAGTTATCTCCGTGGTGAGAAAGTGTTGAGCCCAAATAAACTAGCGCCTCTAGTGTTCGGAGGTTACACCGCAAGCTGATCGTCTCACCAGCCATTCTTGCACCTGAGAAGCCCAGCTCGCTACAATATGATCACTCATCATCAGTGACAGCTGGTCACGTAGGAGTTCTCACTGATCTGTTTTTATGGATGACTATGGTTTGTTGCTATGTTGTGACACTTTTAACTTGAAATATTGATTAAAATATGTATTGTAGCATTCATATCCTGTGATCAAATCACTTGAATTGACGGTTACATGTCTGATTGTGCTGAAACCTAACACAGAGAGCAGATCAGAGGTGACCCAGGCTGTCTCTGTCCCTCTAATTAAAAAATAAATGATGATGACTCACTGACACGCTTCAGCAGGTGTACAGCAGCAGTTATAACATTTAATAACCTAAAGAAGTCTTATTAGATGAGATTTAACCTGTTTTCTTGTTTTAGCATTCTGGTGTGGATGGATGCAGTTGGTCTTCTCCACCCTCCAGGAATAATAATCTGGGGTAACACTGAGCACTACTGAATATTCATACATGAACATGTTCATATTTAAAGCTCCTTCATACTGGAACCACACATTAGTTCTTACTAACTTTGTAAAATAATAAATCTTACAGCTAGTCCTGGTGTGAGCCTGCAGGAGACCGAAGCCTCCCAGCTGCAGAGCAGTTCACAGATACGAGCGGGTTTAGCCCTTTTTTGGCTGCTGAGCGAGCGCATTTGATTTATTGAAAGAAGCACAAAACAACATGTTTTGGAGATGGCATGGGCAGACTTGCCAAGCTGTTAATGGGGTTCGGTTGAGTATTCAACAGAAAATAATTCAAATTAAAAGACAGATGATTCATCTCATAGCACTTGTGTCTCTATTTAGGATAATTCTGCACCTCCTCTAACACAGAGCCAAGTGAGTCAGCCCAAGTAATTAAGTCAAGCTCCCCACATCACTGAGCTCTTGTGTTTCATGATGGATTCAAAACAAATGATGATATCGCTTAGCATCATTGTCTTAAGGTAATGATGCATTGTCACCACCATATACTACAGAAGTATATTGCTGTCATGCTAGACAAAGAAAAATGGATCGGTATGACGTGACTCTAACATGAAAAAGTTCTTAAAACGAGTTACTTTTCATGTTATAACAACATATTTGCATTATTATGACACACCAATTTATCATTTTTTACAAGAAACTTTCTTTGCATGAGCAGAATCATGTTGATCTAGTTATATCATGAAACATTTGACGATATAATACAATATAATAACTTACCTTGTTGTAAAGTGAAATGTTTCACAATGTAACTAGTAAAACTGTGTTATGTTGTACAAGGGAAGATTTTGTTTTAATGTAATAAGTTTGTGTGTTGTAATAATGTGAGAAATAATTACATTTTTACGTTAGAATGTGATACTGGTCTGTTTTTCCTGGTGTAATATATAGGTCAGGATGTGGCTGGATAAATAAAGTCATGCTACCTGTTTACCTTTCAATCACAAAGCTCCCCCACACACACAGACAAACATTTTCCCCAGCCCCACTCCGTTGCAGTGCTCTGTTACCACCCTGCACTCATTTCTGTCTACCTCTTCTCACTGACCCCGTCTGCCGGCCCCACATTTGACACCTGTACACTGCGACACAGTGCGGTATCTGGCTGTGATAGCACCCCGGTCGCTCACAGCACGCTATTACCCAACCTAATTACCAGGCAGCCAGCTATAAGTCAACAGCGGCTGGGAATAACCATTCAGGTCCACAAGACAGAGTCCCGCCCGCCCCTGAGCAAACACTGCCATCCATTTTAATAAAGATGTCCCCTCTGGCAACCAGGAGAGGATGATAGAAAAAAAAGGTTTGATAAGGAGAAGTGATCTGGAACATGGACTAGACATCATGAACTGCTGCAGTGCCATCAATGTATGCACAAGCGCCTTTGTTTCAATCAGGTGTGAGAGACCGACACAGCTCTTACTACATTTTTGAGGCAAGCTTGTGCAGGAAGCTAGACTTTATGTTGCGCCCACTTGATTCAGAGAAGTAAGTTGTGTACAGTGTGCATTTAGCTGAACACGATCAGAGGCAGCTTTACTGGACTGCAGTTCAGCTTCATGAATTAACAAGACCAAGGGTCAACATATATGCTAGCAGCTCTCTTAGCTTGTATAGACATAGCAGCGTTCAGCTGGATGCTAAAATCAGCATGCTAACCTGCTCCTGTTAACAAAGATGACATTTAACATCTGTACATAGAAAAACATGCTGAGTTTGTTGGAAACATTCATAGGCAAACATATTGATAAAGTCTAAAGGAAACTAAATAAAATGAACTTTTATTATTCTCAATTATTAAATAAATGATTATTAAATATCATACCTTGTCCTCTTCCATATGCTGTTTACAGCAAACAACATTATGCATTATCAGCCCAGCTGCATCTGGAAATACACTGTGTGTCTGCTTTCACTGGTTCCTCTGAGCTGTGCTCTGAGTAGTCCTTCTCCCTGTTCACACTCCTGATATCACAGGACCATGCACATCAGTTAAGAGCTCAAGCCCCACTCTGTAAATTCTTACTGGAGAGGTCACAAGTGAGTTCAGCCTAAATGATTCATGTGAAGCACCAGGGCTTGTTTGACACAGTCATCGATAAAAAGTCCCTTTCTAACCAAATCAGCCCCGACACTGAGGAGCCTCAGCAGCAAATATGAAAATGAAGATGTCTTTTGCAGATCAGTGTTTGCTTTGTTTCAACCATGTTGATAGGATGGCTGCTTTCTACTAGGCAAGGGTTGGGCACATACGGGCTGTTATTGTAGCAAAACTATTTACAAATGCATGGATAAATTTGTAAATGCGTACTAGATCTGTAAATGTGTGGACAAATCTGTGAATTCATACTGTGATGACCGTAGCCTTATGAGGACAGACTGGGGGCTGGCTTTGTCTGTTTTCCCTCTCTTTCCTTAGAGGCTGTGATGACTCGGCTCCTCCCACCTCGTTGAAAGACTGGCATCACCTGTTTGCAGCCATTTTAAGAGTGGTGATGCAGACATTGGTCTCACTCTTCATTTCATTACTCTTCACCTGCCAGACTTCTCAAGTTCAACTGGTTACCAGCCTGGAAGTCTATTCCCCTGACTACCTGCTAGGAAAGGCTGAGTGCTTTTCAGAACACCTGGTTTGAGTTTGGGTTTAGGGTTTTGAGTTGTTTTTAATACATTTATTTGAGCTTATTTAAACCGTCACTGTGTCGCATCCCTTCTTTGTTCCAAAAGAGCTTTCAAAGAGCCAGGAACATAACAGTACATAAATGCATGTGGAGCTTTGCAAATGCATCCATAGATCTGTAAATGTGTAGATAACTGTGAATGTGTACATAGATATTAATGGCAGGAAAGTCTAGTTCTGCTTTTAGGAACAGCAGAAACTCTCAGAGTTTATTTTAATTGTACCATGTACAGATGAAACTGATGAAGTACTTTCGCATAAGGTATTTGTATTGTTGTAGTGGCCCACCATGGAGCGTTTGTTCAGTTTTGGGTTGTAGTTAGTCATCATCTTGTTTGATTCTGAAGATGTAGTCAGCTGCTTATTAGTTGTCTTTACTGCCTTTTCTTGTCCTACCCTCATCTGTGTGATTGTCTGCCTCGCTCTGATGTGTTTCACCTGTGTCCAATCATCCATCCCTCACACTCTAGCCTGTGTTCACCTCTCTCTGTGGACATGGTACCTCATTTTTTCCCCATTCAGTCTTAAACCTCATGTACAAAGCTGTAGCAGCCTTGAGACTTTACCAACGGCAACATTCATGTCAGCCAACCTCACCCCAATGTCCCTGGGGCCTCAGGATGTACTTCCTCGGGGACTTTGTATGGACAAAGTGTGTGCGCAAGGTACCAAGGCTCTACACTCTATGCTATACACAGCGTTTTTTTCATCCTGACTGCTGATGGAGGGGAGACTTGCTGCAGATTAATGATATCACAGTGTATGATGAAAAGTTCGTGATAATCCCAGTGTCATTTTTAATGAGATATCTGTGCTCCAGCAGATACATGATGCAGCCATCACGGGCCTCTCTGGAATCCTGACAGCCAATCCCGACTCATTGAGTACAATCATCTGACCATAAGACGGCTAAAGCTGCCACCCACACCGTCAATCACTAGTGGAAATGATCACTCCCAACAGGCAGTCCGTCGTCCTCTGCGGGGGTCTCTCACTGCTGCTTCTGGATTCTACAGTCATGAAGGAAAGTGGACGCCCCTGCACCGAACAGTCAGTCTGTGCTGGATGAATCAGTCCTTAATTAAAGTTGTACTAATTAAGACTGTGTTCAAAAGGCGCCGGGCTTTGATAGCATTAAAGTAATCACTGAAGAGCTCAGAGTGATGTAGTACAGCGGCTGAATGCTGATAGCATCTCCAACTATCCACAGAGGAGTTTCCTCTGTCTAATCCAATTCTGCTAAATTGGTTACAGAGTGACGGCTGCATGTAAAGCTTTTACAACGTGCTGATGTACAGTAATGTGTTCCCGTCCACACTGTATGTGCAAAATGAGATAATGCCAAAATGTGTCTTGAAATATTTGAAAGGAGCCAGATTGAGATGTTTGAATTTGTGTTACTTTGGTAATTGGCTGCTAATAAACTCCACGTATTGGGCTGATAGTGGCGTCTTTTCCACGTTTTATTCAGCACTTTGAAGAACTTTGGAAAAGTTTGTGATGTGGCCTTTGCTGTGCAACCACAAGGTGGTCAGTGCTGAATACGGTGTATTTGTCAGAGGCTTTAGTGTTCCTTGAGGCAGATCTATATCCAATTTCCAAGTATTTGTGGTGTTAAGTGATGGACAAAGGAATTTCAATGGTTTGGGGTTAAAACAGAAGTTAAGCAACAGTGTGATTTAGTCATGGCATGAGAAGAGGTTTCAAATAAAGGTGTTTTTACCTTGAAGTTGTTGAAGAAGTCTTCTTGAGAAGATACTCTTTGAATTATTCGGCCAGTCAGTCTCAAAGAAGGGAGGTTAATTACCCCGCACAGGTTTCCTCTGATGGCTCCGTTGTTAAATTTTAACTGAGACCACCCTTGAAGCTGCTTAAACTTCCGGTTTCATGCTGGCTAAATCTGATCTGTGAATGAAACTAAACTCAATTATTAGCTTTTCAGGACATTCTGATAGCACATAATGACCTTCAGCGGCAAATGGAACTTGCTGGGGATTGTTGAAAGAGGCTGTGTGATGAGGAGCTTGTAAGTTACCTTTTATATTTGATCAGAGATTTGCGTCCCTGAGGTCAGGAGTGAACCTGCGTGCTCCAATATTTGCAACATCCTTTGTGTTGACCCTCCCACTGTGGAGTGTGTCAAAATGTCTCTGTGATGTTAATTGATGTAACGGGAGCGCGTGACCAAGTGTAACCCACAGCTGACTAAGATCAGCTAAATGAATGTTTGATTGTGCTTGACTGCTTTGTGTGGGCACAGGAAGGGAAACGTGATGAGGAAACGTGAAATGCTGGTTTTAATTACACTGCTTAGAATCACCGAGTGTATGTCAGAATTCTAAGAGTATCAGCTCTGGATTTTCATCCTCATGAATCCCAGAAAATAGTAAAAATCTGCCCAAAATCAGCCAACAACAGCTGAACTCGACCTTCAGCCAGTGAGTTTACTCTACACTTTTATAACTCAAAAAGTTCTTGAGTGAAACGTCTGGTGAAATTATCACCCAGTTTTAATCAAAGGCACTTGCATAATGTATGGCATAATTAATTTCTTGGAGCAAACAAAACAATGGAGAACAAAGACAAACAGCCAGACTAAACAAAGTAGGATATTCATTATTTTGTGTGATTCAATTACAAAAGGGGACGTCTGTGCATTTGCAGTCTAACAAATTACCTCCCATAGTATAATAAATGCCAGACATAAATCATTTGTCATATCTCATCATGGCACAAACCAGGGAATGGATATGCTCTGATTTCCATGCTTTCCCCTGATTACTATTCCCACATTTTGTCTTACTGCAGCTGCGGTGGCGGTGGGTGGCATGGTGCCGCTGGGTTTTGTGTGCTTTCTGCAGATGTTTGTTCGCGAAACAGGAAATGAGAAGGTAAATCACCGCTCTTTGTTTGTTCAATTTCAAGCCCACAGTCAACAGTTGTTAAATATATTCTTTCTGTAATTTTCTATTAAAACCACCTCAGAAATGCAGGATGGGGGCTTTCATTGTGTATTATAATGCATTCATAATCCTTAATGACTGCACTCATAATCACAAGATAATGCTTTCTGATGCCCTAGAGCAACACTGTCATTCCTTTTATTTTCCATGCTGCTGTGGTCAAATACAACCTATTCTGACATTTGAAAGCAGTAAAAGAAAGATGATAATGATAATAATAATAATAAATGTTATCCTAATTTCATTGACTAATAACCTGTAAAAACAGACATAAATGAAAACAAATTGAGTCATATCCTACTGTTGTGTGCATCATATCCACTCTTTATCAGTCATATAGAAGCATTAATGCACAGCTCGCACAGTTTAATACACAGCAGCAGGAGTTTATGGGTAGTTAATAGGGAACCTGTGAACCCTCAGCTGGGTGTGTCAATTTTAATAACATAAGTTTGTCAGCAAATCTCTGGGTTTCTGAGGAGAAAGAAAGCTCTGAAATGATAATAGCGTCCCTTTTAAACAAATGCATGTTGAAATATTAACAGTTTTAATCTATTAAGGTAAAATCCAACTAAAATTAAAAGTGCTGTGTGTGCAGATCTGTTAGCAGAAAAAGAATATTCATGATTGTGTTTTCCTGTTTCCTGTAACTATGAACCGTTGTGCTTTGTCACCTTTTATATCTACATAGAGGTGACTTGCTCCCACAAAGTCCACCATGTGCTGCTGTGTTTCTACAGAAGCCCAGAGTGGACAAAACAAAGTGACTCTAGAGGGAGCATTGAAAAATGTTAAAAGATAAAAATAAGACATAAATGATGAAGACAGTTGAATAAACCACACCAGATTATTAATGCGGCCCACTTTTAGATTAACAACTGCGTCTCCTACTTCCTTGTTAACACTGTTCACATGTGTGCTGACTGTTTATGTGCAGATGAAGTACGCACACACAAAAGGATGCACACGTGCGCACACGCACCTCTGCGTGGATACACAGATACAGATACATATACATTTCAGGCACGCAGGCCCAACACACACAGTGATGATTGATTAGAAAAATGTGGGTGTTATTGTGAACGAGGAGACCTGGAGATGCTCTGCAGCAGCCCTTTGCGTCAATATAATTCAGCAGCATCGTGGGTAATAAATGTCCTCATGCTGTTTCTATAAGATCTGGCAGCACACCCACTCAGTAACCCTTAAATGTTCTTTGTAGTCTGACTTCCTCTGTGACACCAGCCGTCACCATTTAAAAGTTTGCCAGGCTGTCTCTCAGTTCAGTGTGTGGAGTCTGGATGAAGGATCTACAGCGCATCAGAGAGATGATGATTGTGTCCATTAGTCACAGCCCTTAACCACCTCCTAACACATATGGAGTATAGGCAAAATGTGTTACAGACACCATCAGTAAACCTTTAGTTATTACCTAATCAAGAGCATCCATAAGATTTGGAATTATACTTCTAGACTTATAATTAATTCTAATGTTTTGTGACTGTTGAGATAGATTAGAAGGCATTGTGTGTTTATTATTATTATTATTATAATAAGACACTATGACTATTACACACTGCGTTACTGTTCATTCTTTATACTCTGACCAGTGTTTAGGCATTAGTTCATTGCTGAAACAATAACTCCTGAGGTCATTCACATGACTAACCCGTGGCGGTCAGTACTTGTCTTCACTTATGTATTAGTTTTATGTCTTAAGCTTCCGCCACTGAGGGAAAGTTTGATGCTGTGCTTCTCACTGTGTCACTTAAAGCACGTCTGGTGCCACTGCGGGTGGGTGACCAGCAGTTTAGTCCTCATGTTGTTGAACATAACAAATCTGTTTGGCCCATATAGATACTTTTACTCTTTTATTCTCACCAGCACATTGTTTGCAAGATTTTCTGTTGCCGGGCGACTTTTGAAGTCATTTTTGTTGTTCAAATTTTTAAATTCACAAACAACTTTTTTGAAAATTGGCATTTTGAAGAGTATTAACAGAAAAAAAACAGACACAAACCAAACCAAAAAATAAACCAAAAAAATTACAACTTTTCAAAAAACAAACAAAAGAATATGACATTTCAGGAAACAAATTTCAGAAAACAGTAACATACAATAGAATTTGAGGAGGAATATTAGCAGTGCAGGAAACATAATGACATTTCAGATTACAAATCACTTCACCAACTGGAAACGGCAGGTACCAACCCTCAGCTGAACCACAGCGTGATTCACTTTTCATTGCTTTGACATGAAATTCATTCAGTGACCACCTCTCTCAATTTAAGTTACCCCAAACTCCACCAACACAAATACTGTGTTCAGTATTTACAATCCATTTTGCAAATGTTATAATATATTTTTAAAGCTATTTTCATTCAAAATCTAAAAATTGTGCTTTGAATCAGCAAATTAGACTGTTATCACCTACATTCTGCTACATGTAAAAAAACAAAAACCGTGGATCATGTATGTGACATGATGATTAATGCTCCAGAGACCTGTGCTGCAGGATTTGAGGTGTGGGGTATGTTCAGGTTCCAAAGGAGGACAAGAGTTTTCTCAGACCAACCAAACCCTTTGTCTTTCCCTGACAATATTTCATAAAAGATGGTTGTAGACACAGAGAGATCTGTGTTAGCCGTATGTTGCCAGAGCAACAAGTCAGAGTTGTGCTGTTACAGTCCTAAAGACTATGCGTTACCATCCGTTACTTTGCTACAGGGACTTTTATGTATGTTGTACGTGATGCAAGCAATGTGCTTGCATGAGCCTTGACCTGTACATGTTAGAGATTGGCTATAGCTGATAACAACCATCATGTGGTGTGACTGTTATTGTTCAGCTTAGTGAAGCTAAATAAAATATATGCTCGGTCTGTTGAACAGGCTTTGTAGCACAGGTCATTGTGTTATGAACACAGTGGAAGGGTCTTCTGCAGTACATCGTAGTGGTCAAAGGCATTTTGACATCACGTGCGGCAGCTGTAGGAAACGCTACATCAGTAAAACAGGAAAGATCACCTGTCTGTGATCACCAGCTCAAAACCAGTCAATACTTCCACAGGAAGAGGTCACAGGTTGTGACCAAGTTGTTGCCAAATGTCTGTACTCATATCACATCAGCCTTGTTGTGGACCAACAGATAGCTGAATATCGGAGCCATGTGCTTTTAGCATGGCTGAAACAGTTTGCTTTTACAAGTAGCTGAGATTGCTTCACTGGCCCATATTAAATACCCATACAATGCAAGTTATCTTGAGTGTGTGTTGAGCGCTGACAGACCTTCACTTGATATTTTCATGGTGTAATTATGTTGTACATTCACAGCCTCTTGCAAAAATATACCCTGTGTCATTAAACAACAGTCTATTATGGGACCGCTCATAATTACATCCCAATTTAGACCACTCTGTTTTACACACACCACACAATAATTAGTGTCCCAGTCAACCTTTCAGAGAACAAATCATATTACCTCAATTTGAATTGCTGTCACATTTACATACTGATTACAGTGAAGAATACTTGTTGTTCCAAAAACAAAAGTATTGCATTCTCATTCAGGACTATCACTGTGCCTCAGGTTTAGTTGGTCTGTATTTACCAACTGAATACAAACCAACACAGACCACACACAATGAAAGTATGTTGACTTTGGTTTTAGTTGCATTTTGCATTTTTCAAACAGCTGCCGAAACTCTACAGGTCAGATTTTGTGAAACAATGTCAATATTTAACAACTCCAGTTCACTTTTACAGTGCTGTACTGTGTTCACCTTCAGTTTCATGACAGATAAACAGCAATGTGACTTTTCCATTCTTACAGCAGACGAGTCTGTCACGGCGTGAAACATGAATCGTCTTAAGTAACACAAATGGTGTTGCAGTTTCAGAGCCCTGGCATTACCTACTAAGATGTGGAATGGAGCAAGCGTCAGTGTTATCAGCAACACCTGTGCTGGTCATGTCCAAATGCTGACTGTGAAAAAAGGTTTGAGTTTTCTGAAAGATCAAAGCTCATAATGCCAAAAAACTGAAGGTGGACAGCATCCACGTCATGTATGGCCAGGAAATTAGATACACATGTTCATGGTCCCTCAATTATAAACGTCACCAAGTTTGGTGATCTTCTTAGTGTACCTCCAGCACCACCAGCAGGCTGACATATGTTGCATTTAGTGAAAAACTATCTTGAATGTCCAATAGGTCCAGAAATATCCATTATTCCCAGCGGATGAAACCCAATGACTTTGATGATTCCATGTGGATTGCAGTGAGTGGATGTTTCAGGTGAATTGTAACCAAAGTCCTAAACATTTAAATAAATTGAAAAGACCCAAAACAGCTATGATTTGATTCTTCTAGCAAGTCTTGTGCATGCATCCAAAGATCTAAAGCTTCATTGTTGGGCCAAAACCATTAGAAACCCCTTCACTTACTCTGGTGATGTGTGTGTGTGTGCTGGGAATGGCCTGCTGGTTCTCTCTCCCGCCTATGCACCTGTTCACCTGCATCTGACCATTTCATCAGTTCAACACACTAGTGCAGTATTTAACAAACAGACCCTCACTCCGCTCCTTACTGGGCCATCCATTCACCTAGGTGGTAGACCTTTAGCCAGCTCTCAGTCTCTTTGCTGAAAGTGATCTTGTATTGTTGTTTTAAGAACCCAGTTTAACTGTAGTTTACCTGTGCCTTAGGTCCACTTCTGTCAGTGTTGCATTATGTACATGTACACAGTCCCCTCAGCCTCAACCAACTACTTTTGCTCAGTTACCTGCTTGACTTCCAGTCCTGCTCCTCAGTCGCTTCTTCCTCCACTTCCCCCCAAAAAAGATGAAGGATAATTATAAAGTAATAATAATGGCAATACTATTGGTAATAATGATAGTAACCGTATCAGTGGGTGCTGAAATTGAAACAGCGGGTGTTGAGCAGGCTTGAAATAACTCTACAGCCCCAGAGACAGAAGTACCTGCAGAAAGAAAGAAGAATTCAATTGACTTTAATTCATTTGAATTGAAATGAAATCAGTTCAAGCACAGATCCTTGTGGAACACTGATTAACTCTGGGGGATTTACTGTTAACAGGTACAAATAGGAAGTTGAATAGATTTTTAACTTTTGGGAACTTTAGGGACTTTAAGGGTATTTCCTGAAATATCGCTATAGTTCTGTCTGTCAAATTATGATCCAAGGACAACAGTTTTTTCAGAAAACACTATTATGATTTATAAATAAATAAATCCATTAACCAGTGAATCTCAGGCACCAAAATGAGTCACAAATAACAGATTAGTACTCTCTTATCAAGTCGTGCATTAGTTATCTTACAGGTATTATATTACTAATGAAACTGCTCTGATCACTGTGGCCACAAGATGCTGATGCACAATCTGAACAGGTCAAATCAAAGAGCTTCAGGGTCTGCTCTTAGTTCAAGTTCAACTTTATTTGTCACATACACAACAACACCCAAAAAGAGTTGAAACTGAAAAGTGATGCATGCTATGAAACACATCCTCAGTGAAAGTGGTGCTGATTGACCTGATGTCGGTCCATTAGTTGTTTTGGCGGATGCAGTCCTTGAGCAGAATTCTTGTTCAGAAGCTGAGTAAAAGCTCCTGAGAGCCTGTGGTGGTGCTATAGCTTCACTATTATGCTAAACTATTATCTCTGTTATCTGTGTAGCGTGTCCATGAGAGATCCTTGTGATGTGGGCACCAAGGTATTTGAAGCTGGAGCTCAGTTGATGGTCAAGAGGCCCGCCACAGTCCACAACCAGCTTCGAGGTGGAGTTTTCACCTGTGTAAGGTAGGCCTTTCTTTATTTTATTGAACACCCACAAGTTTTGTGCTAAGCTTCAGCTCCCTCCACGGAATAAATAGATTTAGATCATTAATGGATTCCAAACACTTGCAGATGGATTGTGTGCTCACGGGACCTTAATTATCATGAATCAACATCATGGCACTGCCTGAGTAAGCAGAACGCACGCAAACATAATATTTTGAGCTGGAATAACATTAAAGAAAGTAAAAGGGAACAAATTTAACAATCAGTGAAAAGAACACCGTCTCATTCCGAGAACGGTGACCTCACAAAAAAGATGCAGGTACATTTGTGGAGAGATCAATGGAGAGCTGACACATAGACCCAGCTAAGGAGAGCTCAGTGCAAACTTATTGGAAAAGTTGTGGTCGCCGGTGCTGTCGCTGTGTGTCACTGTCAGCTCATGTTGTCTGTCACCGAGTCATTTGGGAACGGAGTTTACCAGCAGGCAGAAATCTTTCACCCTGATTCCCACCTGACCTTTGTGTCCACATTTGGGGATTTGCAGCGGTTTAGCCCATTAAAGCTTGGTCACAAAGGAAATGCTCCGTAATACTTCCTTTGTTTCTTTCTACCATTTGGAAATTTGCATGTTAAAGTTCACCAAGGTTCAGCTTGACATGAAAACTCCTTGGGCATTACAAGCTCCTTGTAAGAACATCTGCCCATTTCCAGCAGTTTTATACCCCTTGTTATCAAGCCTCCAGGAACGGAAAATGGTAAATGGACTGGGCTTGTAGACAGCTTTCACACCACATGTCTGCATTCTTCCATTCACACCACATTCATACACTGACGGCTCGTCGCGAAGGAAGGTAACATTCACACACCGATGGCACAGCATTGGGAGCAATTCGGGGTTCAGTGTCTTGCTCAAGGACACTTTGGTATGCAGCTCAGAGATCAAACCACCAATCACCAATCCTGTGATAGGTGGACAGCCCGCTCTACCTCTGAGCCACAGCCGCCCAAGTGATGTTGGCCTCCAACTGTCAGTCACTTTTCCACAGAAGACTGAATCAAGTTCAAAATATAGGATTAAATATGGGAAAATGTGGTCCAGGCCGAAAAATACCAAAAACACAATGAGTAGGACCTTCAGTGCTTTGGTTCTTGAGCTTTAGTGAAGATGGAGAAGCACTTTGCTGTCTAAGGGAAGACCCACTGACCACTTCAATAACGTGGAAATATCATAATAATAATTTAATTGCCACTGTCAAGCAGGACATAGTGAATATGTGACTAATACAACAGCACTGCATTCTAACACAGTGCTGCCAATGTTCAGTTTTCATGCTGATACCAGTTGTATTATTTTATTTTAATATTTATCTATTTATATGTATTAACATAAACTGTATTTATGTCATGTAACTCAAGAAAACACAGCACAGCAGTGAGCACTTACCACCAGATTCTATATGAAGAAACCAGCAGAAATGTCAGCCGAGTCACCCCCGGGATGACTCAATCCAGCAATGGGCCATCTAATAGAGTGCCAAAGCACAACAAGTGGTTCCATTTAAATCTCATAAATGCATCTGAGATACTGTACGTGACTCAGAGACAGTTACACAAATGCTGTCACACCCCTTGTGGACCAATCACTGTTTCTAAATTGCTGGAACAAGACGATGATACACATAATTCCCTGAAGTTCGGTCGAAATCCTGTAAGTAGCGTTTGAGATGCTACATGTGATGGACAGATGAGAGGACAGATGGACTGAGGCGGCTCTACAGTCCCTCCCTTATTTCCTTTCTGAGGGCCTCAACAAATAAGGAAGTCAAGCTTTGCAGGCGTCTCTGAGGTACTTGAGTACTAATCAAAATGACATGATTCAGACTTAATCAAAGAGGCCATCAGTCTATTTGAGGGAGCTGAATATTCATTGTTGGATGTTACTGAAGAGGGAGAGGCGGAACAAAAGGTGACAGAGAGAAATGAGCACCTTGTTTTATTCCCGACCAACGCAGACCAGCAAGAGATAAATAACCATATATTTGAAGAGAATGATTTGTACTGTGTTCAGCTGAATACAGTGCAAGCTTTGTGCGTTATCTTCATCTAATTATATTTTCCAAATGCCCAATATACAATTTAAGTCACACACATAACATGGCTGAACTTTTTGGAATGGCATCACACAGCGTATTAGAAGAAAACAACAGTCTCCCATCAGCTCACTGTAGGGACTCCAGCCACAGCTCCGCTATTAGTGTCTGGGACATGAAATATAAGTCAGTGAAGATGTAACAATAAAATGAGAATGAGGGTAAGAAGACCTGGGGATGTAAATTGTCTGAAGCAGTAAACCTCATTCTGAAATTCTTGAAATTAACAGCCCGATCCTGCCTCGCTCTGTCTCATAACAAACCTCAGACAGCTCTATTTTGTCTCCTCTTCTATTCAGACAGAACGTGGAAAAAAAAAAAATTAGAGGCAGCGTGCTGCGCATGCAAGAGCGCATGGGAGGAAGCAGAGAGCAGGAGAGTAGCAACAGTGCTCTTGATAAGAGGAACTGAGGTGAAGGTGCGAGGTGAGCACTGACCAGTCACGCCGGACACAGGTCAGTAATGGTGCTCTTGTAAATAGGCCACGCAGGAAGTGTTGAAGTTTTCATATTAGTAACAAATCCCATTGTCCATATTAACAGTAAAATGCTTCAGGTCTCTGTCCAGAGCCTGATATCTTATTCAGCTGTGCCATTGTTGTCTTTCATAGACGCACTGTCCAGGTGGCGTTTGTACTAATAATAGGTGTGCAACTGTGTGCGCCATTATCCACACATAAACTGCTACTTAGGAAAGAAAAACACGTGGCGACGATGCTGCACGCCTCACAAACGTTTACACATTATTGAGGCATAAAATCTAAAAATTAAACAAATAAATTTTTTTATTAGTTCATCTTTGTGCTCGGTACAATATTCACATTTCATTTCATTAAAACCGCAGTGATCAAAATGTTTATTTTAAAGAGATCGGTGACAATTACGCTCATAGCTCTTCTTCTCATGCTGCGGTTGGTAAGGAATTTCATTTTAACACGGGGGATGGACACCTGTAATGGAGGTGTGTGTAAAGATGGAGGAGGGGGGTATTTGCATATTCATAGATATGCGCATACTCAATGAGGCAAAGCTGTCAAGTTACGTCGAGGCCTTTTTGAGGCACGAAGGCATTTTTATCTTGGAAAAAAAAGGCTAAATATCTCATTTTGATCAGCAAAGATGAGGTTGTAGGGGCTTTGTCAAAGCCAATGGGTCACGTTACATCGTGGTGACAAAACCACAGAGAATAATCACCCAGTTCTGTAGTTCTAAGTAGCTCTACAGAGCATTTTAGTGTCTTCTAACTCATCTTTTTCATAATCAAGCCCACAAAGTTCCTGATTTCATTGAGTTGAGCCACTGTTTTCAGCAGAGAAGCTAAAAGCCACTGCACATTACCTGCTCAGCAGCACACAGCAGACAAATGCAGTTAGCAACTAGCTGGTATCAAAACAGAGCTAAAGCAAAGTGTAAAAGACTGTATTAGACTGGTGTTTATCACATTAACACACAGACATCACTCTCAAATCTGAGCAAGATCAAAATAAACCAATATTGTGTTTCCAGCGGACAAAATCCAATCCATTCGTTCAGGTTCAAGTTCTTTGTGGCGCTCAGATTCGAGTCTTTAGATGCACAAATCCTTGATTACCTCTCCACTTACACGTGTTGAATTAATAAGAACACAGGGGCTGTGGGCCAACAGTTCCTTGCTGATGCAGCACAGTGAATTTGGAGTTTGTCTCTGCCCCATTGGTTCATGGACAGATTGAGGTATTGACATGCATACAGCAATCTGCACGTGAAATGAAGCAGAATTCTGTATAAATAGTTAAGAGACAAAAAATGTACATGCAACTTTGTGTGTGTGTGTGTGTGAGTCATGGACCAACACAGATTTATACATATTCATCATCTATTTTTCATCTCTAAATGATCCTGTTGCACCACAGAGCTCCACTGCTGTTTAAAACACACCAATGAGCCTCACAGAGTGACATGGTCCTTCATTAGCATGAAAATACACACACACACTGTAGTTTCTTTAGACTGTAGTTTATTTCTCCCATAGACCATCTGCTGCTCCACCAAAGAGCACCAAATGTTTATTAATCCACTGCTGAAAATAGTCCCCAGCAAGGGCAAAACTCCCTGTTTCATAACATTTGACAGAAACTCAAGAGGAATTATTGAGCTTTTCGTTTCTTTCTTGTAAAGCTCCAAATCTATGACACGTTTTCAAGGGTTTACATTCAGAGAAATAGCAAATTGGAATGAGTGTAAGAGCCAGAGATGGGTAAGAGATGTATGTAGTAAGAGACAAACTAACATATTACTAGTTTTGGATTAGTCAAGAAGATCAGCATGTATATCTCTCAGGACTGAGCTGCAGAAAGATGGTCGCCAACATTAAGCCATCAAACCAGGCTTTCTGTCTTCCCGGCAGCTCGCCCTCTGTATTTTTCGTCTCTCTTCCATGGCGTTAGCATGCACACCTTCACCTTCCTCGCTATCTCTGCTGTCCTCTGATTCACTTCTATTAACCCAGAGGTGGGAGAGGAGGAGCAAATAAAACAAGATCTAAAAAGAATCGATAAATGTTTCATCAGATTTAAAAGACGGCGTTAGCCTCAGTTTTATGGGTGCTACGCTACAGTTTCAGGGTGGCCAAGTCCTTGGGTTTAAAAGAAAGGTTTATGGTGCTGTAAACATAGCCCAATTCTCTTTTCCATTTCAACCACATAAAGTCATGACAGATCAGTAAATCTACACGGGAGAGTGGAAGCTCTTTGCCCCCGCTCTTTCTCCTCTGCAGGTTTCTCTCCGCTTTCTCCTTTCTTTGCCGTCAAGAGCACATGAAGGTTAAATGCCAGGATCAGGCATCTAGTTAGCAGCATAAAGGCAAAGTGCTGAAAAGAGGATGCATAACAAGAAATTGTACTGAATACACACCATGGACCGTACAATTACTGTCTTTCTATCGAGCATGAAAAGCTGTGAGACTACCGCAAGTGCTACTATCCCAGGAAAAAAGAGGCGTGAGAGCGTTGACTGTAAAACATACACGATTCAGCATACATCCAATCTGAATCATGAGATATGAACATGATCTGATGCTGATCTCACCTGAAGTCTACCCATACATCTGTTTCTGTGGAAGTTTGGGAGATGGATTTAGGCTACATGAAACTTACATTCCATACTCTATTACCAGAGATCAAGATTAAACATTCATGTTCTAATATTTGGAACAATACTATTACTATACATATGGCTATGTGGTGTTAAAAGGCTTTTGGTAACATCAATCAAATGGTTTTATCATGTTTTAAGCAGGACATAGTGCTTTTGTCTGAGGAGCAAGCTGAGAGCTAAATGCTCAAGGTTGGTTCGCTTATGAGATTTTACCACATGATGCACAACTCTCAGACAAAGTTCTCTAAAAGGCTGAATTTGTTAAACAAAGTTCAAACAGAAAATCACTTGTGCGAGGCTCAAAGTTATAAACTAAAAATCACTCTAGTGAGGACAAAAATCTCAGGGAAAAAACAAAGCTAGACTAAGCAAAACGAAATCTCTCTTTTTGAGGAAGAAAAGACAAACAAATGACTATCAAAGTTCAAAATCAAAGAATGCGATTTAGCGAGACGATAACAAGATCTTTTAACGAGGTTTACAGACGCTGACACTTGCATGGACATGAAGGGGCTCAGGTTGTCGGCAAAACGCACAAGACGAACTGGCACAAGACGGGGTAGATGCGAAATTAAATACACATGAGGATGAGAGGAAACAGGTGCAGACAATCAGGGCGGGGAAGACAATCAGACACACAGGAAGCACACGAGGAAGGGCAAGCCACCTGAAATGAGAGGGAAGGATTAGTTTCAAAATAAAACAGGAAGCACAAGACAAACATTAACCATAACTAAATATTGCCAACTTTACTCGGCCATGACACTTCTTCCTCGTTCTTGTCTCGACCTCCATCAGTTCTGTTGGAGAAGAAGACTGTAAGACTCTGGAAAGAAAATGGAAGAACAGAGGGCGAGAGGAATCATAACAAAGGCTGACTCAAGTGACATCATTAGAGATCCTCTTTGTCTCCGAACTGACAATTCTGACCACAATACGAAAAGTCAGGGAACCACCGAAGCCATTAGCAGACCATCCTGCCCAAGAGTTATAAATGGCATTGTCCCTTTGTCTAAATGCCTAATACAATTTTCTGACAAATATGCCTAATGCCCATGTAAATTATGACTCTTGTCTCTTTGAAACAAAGGCTTCAGTAATGTGCAAACCTCTCAGGTAGGAGGTCGCTGTGGCTGCACAGGTTGGAACATTAATGCTTGTACTAACTTTCGCCCCAGTCCATTCAGCATTTGAGATATTTTACAGGAAGTGGTGGCACTAGAGTAAAGATCAGAGGATCGGAAAATAACTAATATTATGAGTTGCCATCACACAGCCGTGGAACTGTGTCTGTGTCCCTGTCACTTTGGCACACTAAAGAAGGTCCAGAGGACATTGCAGATGGTCCTTTACAAGGTTACAGCATGGGATACAGCAAGCGAGTATGACTGCATAACAGAAGTCATTTAAGTGGTGGAGGCCATATTTAAATTTGGTTCAGTGTTTGCTTCTTATAGACACAGTTCCACAACTGTCACCTGGGACAGTTGCTGTAGAGTCTTTTGGTAACTTCCTGTTTTATGACTGAGTGTCCTCGTCTTGTGTCTCCATGTGCTTGTTTCCTGTGTTTGATCCGTTCATTGTATTCACCTGTGTCTCATTTGTTTGCCTCCCTTGTGTCTATATATTTTTGCCACTCCCTTTCTCTCTGGTTAGATCATGTCACTGATGCCACAGGAGGGGACAGGGAAACACATGGGAATGAACCTGACTGCAGACAGAGAGCAGAGATTGTTCAAGAATTTCATTAAACAAGCGCTTGGGCTTCCACGTGGTGGAGGCAGGCAGGGTTGTGACCAGATATTTAGTTCAAACAGAGCAAACAAATCCAAAAGCGTGTAAGCAAATCCACAAAAAAAAAAAACATTAATCCAAAATCACCAGGAACACAAGGAAAAAAAAGGAGACACTTTTCAAAATAAAACAGGAAGTAACCAAAAAAACAGACCAAGAGACCGCTCAAGTTTGGCTTGTTTTGTTTTCTAATGAGGAAAAAAAAGTTTTGGAAGATGACAATAGGACTAAACGTAATTTTCTCATTAACACTTTGAAGGCCACAGAGTTGGGGTGGATCAGCTCTAACGCAGCTGTTGAGTAAACTGGAAAAATATTTTTAAAAATCCATTTTGCTATGATTTTTTTTTTCTGTGGCTAAAATAAATGTAATGCTTGCCTTTGCCTTTACTCAGCATCTGTGTGACACTGCTGCACAAAATATGGTTGAGACCACATTTATTTCTAATTTATGTCCTGTTAGATGAATTTACAAGCTCTTGAAACAGCACTCATAAACAAAAGAAAGCCCCTCTCCCTGGTTCCTCACTCCCCCTGGACCACATAAGTAGCAGAGTGTAGAGTTAAATTTAGGTCAGCACTTTATTAAGTGTAACAGATGCCTCAGTCGGTCTACCCCAAGGTTAGGGAATTGCATTTGCGGTCTGCTCTGACAGAATGGCAGACAGTTATGATAAGAGAGCGGCAGGGTGGAATCCATTTAACCTCCAACCACTGTGGCGGGAAGCCAGCCAGGCCAGTGTTATCCTCACCAGGCAGGATGTGGAGAGGAGGCCGAGACAGAGCTAACAGGTGGCGGAGGCGAGTTTTCCCACGCCAGGGAACGCACCACTCTCTAACGCATCACCCCAATTTCTACATCATTAACCCTACTCAGCAAGTGCAACACTACTAGAAGCACAACAGGAGGTGCCCTGGTCACTGGAAGGTTGAACAACCGTCCGTGTAAATCAAACTGTTTCTATTTATCTTATAAGTGTATGACTTCCTCTGCCTCTGATCCGCATTAGCTTGAAAAATCAGATGAAACCGACATTTTTACTTTAATGTGTTTTTGCCATGGAGCAAGCTGATGTGCAACCTGGAGTAACAGCAGCTAATGGCCAATAACCTATGTCATGAATCTCAAAGAGTTGTGAAAGCCTTTTCTCAAAACCTGTACATTTCTGACTCTACTCCCTCTTTTACTGGAACTTGAACAGTAGCTAACTACCTAACTAGATGACACACCGCTTCTTAATCCTGCTTGCAAGTGCAACTATTCCGCCAATAAGCCAACACTAAACTTGGTGCAGAACAAATGTGTGTAACTAGACTGAACTGTCAACATATTCAAAAATCTGCTTGTTATTAACAAAATGACACTTATTATATAAGATCTGTGAAATCTGAGCAGGTCGTCCACCAATCAGAAGATTGGCAGATTCTTCAGCAAGACACTGAGCCCCAAATTGCTCCCAACAGAGTTCCAATCAGCGCGTGAAAGAGAATCTGGACTGAAGCCACATTTTACTTTACAACAATGTTTTCAAACCAAATCTGCACAGATCACCACTGCAAGCAGAAAGTTCAGTGCATCAGCACAATGGTTGAGAGCTCCATCAGCACCGCAATTGTCGTCTAAATGTGTCCAGTTATTTAAGGTTTGTTAGAATTGTGATTCTGCAGATGCAAATCTGTCATTTTTCCTGTCCGTGAGTTCCATGATGGACTGCTCAGAGGGAAACAGAGCCAGTTTTGTCCTGTGAGGTAGACTATTTGTTGCGATTAATCTTTGCCTGCCTCCAGGATGTCCTGTCGCTAGGTATTCATGTGACCAGCTGGAACCACCAGATGTGTCAATGGATTCCTCCACTGAGCGGCTGACTGCTGTTCGGATTCATAAGCAGGGCGATTGACTGCGGCTCGGATTCATAAGCTGCGTGATTGACTGCTGTTGGCACAATAGCTGCCAGCGGCGCAAGTGGTGGCTGACAAACGACAGAGTTGAGTTGGCGGCGAGGGAAATTACCTCGGCTCTCTGCGAAGCCACCCGACAATCATCCCACATCCCTGTGTCTTTCTCAGCGCCTTTTTACTGCCACACTCAATCACTGCCAAACAGATAATACAGCCAAAACTCCAACAAACACATTTGCACTACACACACAAGATCCTCCCTGGTGCACATATGCAGGACATCCAAGACACCTAGATGATTATGAACATCTGTAAGCTATTCGTCATAACAAGCGGCACATCATTAAATATAACAAAATTAATGTGATGGCAGGAAATGAAGGACAAAATAATTGTGAATTGCCATTGTCTGCCTTCTTTCTCAAATTTAATTGTCTTGAGGAAACCTAATCACTGAGTGCTGACTGCTTAAGACAATTTGTATTATGTTTTAATTGACTGTACAGCAGTCAGGTGGCAGCCATTATGAAGAGTGGGAGAGGAAAACACCACATTATGGTGCATTAAAGTCAATTAATTGGAAAAGTCCTCTGTGAGGGGCTGCACTCCTTCACTGCCACTGCTCCCTCCCTGTAATTATTTTTATACACTTGCACTTGTGCAGTATCTCTGCAAATAAATGTTTTA
The DNA here is from genome assembly GCA_008933995.1 of Datnioides undecimradiatus. Lineage (NCBI taxonomy): Eukaryota > Metazoa > Chordata > Actinopteri > Lobotiformes > Datnioididae > Datnioides > Datnioides undecimradiatus. Next base: position 37,337,761 of record WARS01000046.1, on the reverse strand, counting down.
TAATGGTGAGGGCTGCACAGACTGGCGATGCAGGAGACGCAGTGTTCTCAGCGACAGTTTAATCTTAGAGGAAACTCTGACTCTGATTAATGGCTTTTGTTTGTTGCGGCTCAGCGCAGGCCGAGGAGGCTTCTTTGTATGATGCTGCTCTTTCAAGTCTGCATGTTAATGCAGAACAACTGGCGAGAATGATGCTGCTGCACAGGGGCATGGTTGCTAAAGAGACAGAGGGTTTCAATGGTGTTTTATTCAGTCCAACAATAAAGTGACCGTCTTCTGTCGCAGCAGTGTGGAGGCATAAGGGCAGTGTTTACAGATGGTCATACGCTCACCTCTGATTAAAGAGAATCAAGTGAATGACAAGTGATTGGTCAAAATTGGCCAAAGTTCTGCTGGTGACTGGGATCCCAATTCCCAATTGGTTTGGAAACCTCATGCACTATAACTTGAAGTCAAACATAACTTGGTTGTTTTGACATTGTTTCACAGTTGCTTTGAACCAACTGGCCCTATATCTACTGGTCCAAGCCCACATGCTCAGTAGGGCATCAGTTTGGACTGTGGTTGAGTGCCAAGTCATGAAAAGTTGTGTTTGGAGTTCCTTCTTGAGTAGCTGTACATATCACATAATGTCTACTTCCCATTGATTTAAATGGTTTTGAAATAACCTCCTTATTTATCATAGACATAGACATAGACAGGCTTTATTGTCATTCTGACTTAACAAGTGTACACAGAACAAAATTTTGTTGCATTGGCTCAGCACAATGTTAAAAATATGCAGCAACAGACTTAATAAATAGCTAGAAGCACACAACAACAACAAAAAGCAGTTCAGCAGTCTGATGACCTGAGGGAAGAAGTTGTTACAGAACCTGGTGGTCATGCACCGAATGCTGCAAATGCTGCTGATGAGGCCCACCACCCATCACAATGTGGTTGGTGGCAGACCTGGGGACGCAGTCGTGTGTCATCAGGGTGAACAGCAGAGGGCTCAAGACACAGCCCTGAGGAGAGCCCGTGCCAAGGGTGATGACACCCAAGATGTTGTGTCCGACCCGCACTGACTGTGGTCTGTCAATGAGTTTGGGTTGAGGGTTTGAGAAGCAATATGCACCATAATAGGCTAAACGTAAACGGCTTTACATGTTGTCTGTCTTCATACTATAAGATCTGCTGCTGTTTTGCATGAGCCTGTTTTCCATGTGTAACAATGATTTTCTTCTGTTTGGAACGTCTATCTGTATCAGAGCATCTGATACTGGTGAACTAACTGGTGAACATTTTCAGTTTGGTTTCAGATATCGAAAAAGTGAACTCATCCCATCATTGGACTTAGAGTTACTTTTGACTTCAACCAAAAGCAGGAATCTAATCTTAATGAAGTGCTTTGATTTGACCAAACACAACCATAAACCATTAGAGTGCAGTCAGCAGAGCAGATCTCCAGGTGCGTCTGGTGGGACACTAACATGATCATACTTGTGTTTTCCCAAACGCATCACCCACAACTCCTGCTGGAAGGTTAAGAGGGGTGAGGAGTCATCAGTGAACGGGGAAATAAAACAAATCAGTCAAGAAAACAGGTTTTTCATAAATGTGTCCAGCATTATGGAATAAATCATGGATAAACAGAGGACAGGCTTATGTCCAGGCCCATCCAGGCCTATGACTGCTGGGGATCGAGCATGTTTAAGCTAGCAGGGATGGATATTGAAAACAGATGAAACGAACTGACAGTGAATGCCCTACAGCATTTTTCACTGTCAGAGACCGATTAAATTAAGTTTTGTTCATATAAAAAATTTAATTAGAGAATAACAACAGCCAATACCTAAAGAATGTATTGGCTAATGCAGATTGTTGTACATGGACAGACTTATTAAAAGTTACTCAAATGGTGGATGTTTCTTTTCCTACCTTTAAGGTTTCATTTTCGATTCCAGTTTTAATTGTATAGCTCTCCAAAAGTCAAAGGGCTGCCCCAAATCATGTCCTGTTTTCAGATTTTTGTGTAGGTTTCTATGAATGATTACTTACAATGATTCAAGGAAAGTTTGATGAATCTGCGGAACCTGATTTTCACACTGTGTGTGGATGAACAGTTCCCAGCTGATGTTGTATAATCCCAATTCAAAAAGGCTGCACCATGCTTTGCGACTATTTTGTTCTGATGACAAGTGCGTCTGCCAAAACAACAACTGCTACGGTCTTTTCTTGGTAACTGTAAATCATAATCGAACAACTGAAATAAACCACATGCAAAATAAGTCACAATAATAAATTTACAAGCAAGAAATATGCTCTAACTTTAACACAAGTGCAAGATTCTAAACTCCGAAATATGAGATAATAATGACAAGAAGACATTTTTATTCTGTCCTCCCTGCTAATTGCTGCGGGCTTCCATAGATTCCTGATTAATTTAATGATGATCATAACCATCGTCCACTCATTAAAGTCAGAACCATAATGCACCACCTAAGGTTAAAGCTGAGGACGGCCCACTCTGCATCGTGATGAAGATGATAGAGAGTATAAAGGATTGTCCATTACATAACCATTCATCCCAACACAATCTGACTAATGGTTTCATTTGGATGGTAAAACATGGTGAGCCTGTGGGGCTGTAGACTTACCAGTGGTTGCTGGCTGCAGCTAATTATTGTTTCACTTTTTAATGAGGCTCCCTCGAGGCCTTCTCATTAAAAGAGTTGTCAGTGGCGGTAATCTAAGCGTGACCCATAAACCTATAACACACTGTTACAACCTAAACTGTTGTTGTTCAACTCCAGGCCAAGAAATATAATATGATGTAAATGAACACGGTGCACTTGTTTTTGTCTTCCCTGGTGATATTCGTCATTCTCATCTTGCATTTTCCAAAACCTCTATCATAAAACCATGAACATTGGATCAATGTGATTGACTCCTTGTTTTTGCTCCACTGGTTTTGGCAGCCAATCAAAGTGACTTACTACAAATGCAGAAGCTTGCCATGACAGTCTGCAAACGTTGCATCAATGCACCACTCCCCCTTTTTTTTCTTGCCGCCTCACACGTCTGTGAAACAAAAGGTACAAGTATCATGTGTGGTGGTTTGAGCTCAGTAAACATCTCAGATCATACTGATCTTACCCGCAGGGTTCTTCATTGTGGGTGATGGCAGCTCTCTCCACTGAGCATCCTGTGGCCATCGCCAATCCTCACAGGATGTGACTTCAAGTGAGAGTGCAGAGCAGCCTCAGTCTCCATGTTCCTCAAGGCTCTGGAGGTCTGATGTAGATGAAGCATGGGGACAGCAGACAACACTTCTTCTAACAGTGTGATAGCTCATGAGTGGAGCTACTTGGAACCTGGTGTTTGTAGTTAAAAAGGCAACACATACCTGATTTCAAGTAACCGATGGGGGACACCTCAGCCATGAATGCATGGGGCAAAGGACAGGATGCAGCTTGCACCATCTTTCCTGGAGGGTTTTTGAATACCTACGTTACACAAAAAGGCCAGTGTGGTTTGTAAGGATTGGAAGATGTAACTGTGTGACAGAATAAAGGTATTATTTGACAGAGCTTCAGCCAGTTTAATGTTACTGTTTGATGCTTATATAGTGGGACAATCTCAAACGCTCAGAGTGGGACTGACATCGACCTCCTCCATCCCCCCCAATCTGCTTTAAAATGTTTAGAACAGAATCTGAACTGAACATTTACCTGCTTACATCACCTCAGCCACGACATTAGTATTGCATTTCCTGACAACTGTTACTATCTCTCTGTGTCCTTGATGACGGCGGACCACATTGATTTCTGAGTCACCTGATTAGCGAGGAGAGATGGAATAAAGACAATGTGTAGCACCACAGACCACGCTGTTGCCCTCACGTTCTTTTGTTAAGACTTCCTTGCTTCTGCTCTTGTCCCTTTCAAAGCGTGCAGTCTGGGAGAGTTTTCAGTCCTAACGAGTGATGTCACATCATTGCAACTACACAATTGCATCTTGTAGGCGTGATTTTCTAAGGCTCAAGAGCCAAACTCTGCAGGACACTTCAACCCAGAATTCATGGAGGAAATCAAAATGTGATGCAAATCCAACACCACATTGAAGGGGACATATTATGGCAGCTGAAAGCTGTTTTGAACAGGTCCTGGATGTCTTAAAAACCAGCTTTTGATTTTTTTTGCAAAAAACTCTGAAATCCAGCCTCTGAGGAGGGTCTGCAGTCTCCCACTCTCTACCTTCATTATCCATGCAGAGTTCTGAGTGGGTGGGGAGGCTGCGCTGATTGGCTGCCTGAATGACGAACAGTGGAGGAAAAGGTTGAAAAGAATATTAAAATAAATAATAATAAAATAAAACACAGCCACAGTCTCCTCTGGTCTTTGGGGCTGGGACAGAATATAGGCATCTGTGTGTTGGTTTTTACAACCAACAACAGAGCAATCTGCATGTCTGGCTCTGACCAACGACATTGCAACACACCACTAGCTTACTGCTGGAAACAGCGAACTTCACCTAGCGGGATTACTGCCCCCTCTCATTGGTTTCACCCAGAGACCTATGTAAATCACTCCTGTGGGTACGTAACGACAGGAGCTGGATCTGAATGGCCTGTAGGAGCCCCATTTTACCAGAGGGTGGGCTGTAGAGACGATGCAGGACTTGTCTGCCTTCATCATTCTCTGAGTTGGTCGGCTGAGGGGGGGCTAGTTTAAATATAAGCAAGAAAAAACCTGTTTTCATAATCTGTCCCCTTTTTAATGTTTCCTCTTCTTCTTAAGTCTCCTTCTCTACAATGTGTATAAATTGTATATGATAATCAGTGTTGTGAACATTATTTCAGTAACAAGTAGTGTATTGACACTTCTAGTGAGGAAAATCAGCGATTTATGAATAACTTATCCTACTAAAACTCTTTAATTTTGACATTATGGGTACAGTTTTTTCACTGGCTTACAGCAGATGGAGCGTTTATCATGTCTTTGTGCGTTCAGAGGAGAAACTGGTCTGGGACATGCTAGCTTGGCACAGGGACTGCAAGACAGAAGGAGGCGAGTATAGCTTCCACCAAAATAGGAGAATCAGATCCTTCAAAGTTATTTTTTCCATGTGTCCTCCTAACTGGTTTGCTGAAGTTAGCCACTAATAACCCCGCATCCAGGAGTCACTTGGATTTATTCGAAGTTGGAGGATGTGTGAAGCCCACAGCTTCTTTCAGTGAGGATGGACCCACCGGGAAACTACATGCAGACCAAAGGCTCAGCTAAATGTTGCAATAAAGTAATCACTGCGTTAATGAGTAAAAAGTAAATTGTTACATATCTTCTTAAAATGTTTCTGTAGAAAAATAACATAATCATGGCCAAAACCTGGTGCAGTGTGTTTGTTTTAGCTCACCTCTGCGTCCCCAGAGTCAGGCTGATTTTGGTGCACGCTGCATATCCATTTGTCGATGGTGGACGCCAAAGTTAGAGCGTTTCTAACTCATACAAACAGCAGCTTTAGTTCTTTTAATCAAAGCCTTTTCAACAAAACAGACACAAGAGCAAAAGAAAATGAGCTGTAATTGCCACACTGGGAGGAAATCTTTTGCCCCCCTGCTGAACCATGATAGGTGTTTTGCTGTAGCCTCTGTGTGCTGGCTACGCTTCCTCCCTGTGACTGGGTGAGCCCTGTGTATTCAGCCTGCATCCATTTGATGTGTCTTCCTTTCTTTCCTTGTGAGCACCTAACAGAGGAGAAACGACACATCTCTCCTTCCCCCGACCGACCGTGTGCACTCTGAGTCTTCACAGGCGAGCATCACTGATTGCACAGAACCCCAGCACACAGAACACACATTTAGGTCATACTCTACTGTACTATGCTGCAAAACTGAGGCTCTCTTCTGCACCGTGGGCTGTTGATGCCATTAGGCTTGGATCAGGGGAAAGATGAGGACAGCAGACAGCGTCCCTCCCTCTAATAGTCTGATAAACAATCATTAGATGTAATTGGCTTTAGGAGTGACACTGCAATTCAGATTGCTTCAGCTGGGCAGACACATGAAATAGGGAATGGGCAATCCACCCTCTTATGGAAATGTAGTTAAACTTCAAGCTTCAAACTTTAGAAAACTTTATGATCACCATCTTCACAAACATGGTCACAAGTGCTATTACACTGAATGGATGTCTGAGACACAAACCTTTCCCTTCTTTGGAAACAAAATGGTTTTTTTGTTAGCCCATTGAAAAGGACAAGCGTCTACTGAGTAAAGAAAGTGTCCTTGTAAACAAGTGTTTGAAAGAGTTTAGAGGATGAGTCACCGCACAGTGGGAGTGAAGACTGAAACACCCCTCAGTGATTTCAACCAGTTCTCAGCTAACTAATGTGGAATTTAAAGGCCACTCTCCACTGTCCACTGTTAATGACTCTCAGCATCACCACATCACCATCTGCTGGTGGACCGCTTCAAAGCTTTATTTCTTCCCTAGCATGACCAGCTTTTATATTTCTACATTGTCGAGGTGAACTGAGACCTTTTAGCCAGACTTTGAACATGTTGATGGATTGTCCCAGATGTCAGCTGTCACTTTGGAGCATAACATATAACCGTGATGCCTTGGATTTGCATTAACTGCACAATAGTCAAAGAAAAGGTCCAACGGTTGAGCAGACTGACAACGATCAACAATGTGGGTTTAGGAAAAGCACCTGCTAAAGTGAAAAACAAAAGGGAGCCAGCTTCAGAAACCAGTCAGACTGATGTTAAGTTAAACTGAGCAACCAATCACAGGCTTATGCAGCCCTGCAGGCAGGCAGTCTTGCAGGAGAATCAACATAGTGCACAGGGCAAGGTTTTCATGGAGAGGCTGTGAAGTGACTTCTGACTTTGTGAAAACTTGTGTTTTGATTTACCAGGACTGTCACCGATAATGCATGTTAGACAAACCAGGATCTCTGCAAAGGCTGTGTTTCCCCCCTACAGTTCTCTCTAATAGTGCTGAATGCTGACAGCAGTGCTGTAACCAATAATGGCATTACCATTTTCTACTGTTCTATGATCTACTGTGATCTTTAACAATCCAGCCATTCAGTGTTTAAACACAAACTATAGAGCTCTGTGACACCTAATAAGCTCCAGCCCTATAGCAGCTGTTATAGGTTTATTGCACGGAAAGGCCTGAGATTTGCTTGTGTTCATGGTCATTCACACTCCGGTTAAATTCAGTGGATCCTGGAAGCCTTCAAATCATATGCAGAACACTGAAATAACAAGAGCAATCTGAATTGCAAAGTAATCAGCCCAGCACTGGATACAATTGTCATACAGCCTGGGTAAAAAAAAATAATAGGGCTAAATGAAAGTTCTCTGTGTGGAGGAGGCTCTCATCTGCCAGGAGCAACGGAGGAAGTCGAGTGATGTTTAAGAGCGACAGAGTCTGTGTAGGAAGGAAGTCTAGATGAATGGATGGGTCACCAAAACATGAGATGAGTTTCCTTTTAACCATGATCAAAATTGTTCTGTAACCACGTGGTCAAACCCTAATCATCTTGGTGTCACATCATAAAAGAGACAAATGATCACATCAGAAAGCATCTATGTGTTGTTTACACACAGAAGGTGTAAACTCTACATTATTTTGTGTGATTTGGAGGATTTGTTGTGTAGGACCTTTTTAAAAAACCTCTGAATCGCTGCATCTGGACTTTTTTTTCTTATAGACAGTAGTTCCAATGAAGGCTGTTCCCGATGACGTCTGCGGATTATCCATATGGGGACACTGTTTACGGAAAGCTGTTAAATGTCATTAATGGCATTTTTTGCCAAGCTGCGAGCTCCATAAACAAAACTGCACTCAGCTCTGTTGTAGTGAAGCGGAGCTCTGACGGTACTGCTGCAGTGATAAGAGAAATAAAGAAAAAGTCATTTCTCATGAGTTGTACAAGCCAGCACGAAAGCACAGGATAAATAAACCATTATCTTTCAATAGAAGCGAGCATGAATGTGCCTTGTTGTCATTAGTGTCCACTTCCATGGGTTGTTTTAGTCTCAGGTCTAAGTTATTTTTAGATTAATAGTATGTTGATTGCTATTAGTTCAGTTCGCTGTACTAATCATGGATCTGTTGCCGGCATCATTGAGCGTGACAAAGAAAATAACACAAACAAACAAATAAAATGTGTTTATTACTGAACACAACAGACAGGAGGCGGGGATAAAATAAGCTGTAAATGCTCTGAATAAAATCTATACTGTTAAACTGCAGCTGTAGTAAATCTGTCCTCCTCTGGCTGAGGCTGGGTATTATGGCCTAAACATGTGGAATATTAACTGCGTGGCCGTGTAGGAAACATAATGTGACTCTCATTTTCCCTAATTGAGCTAAGATGCACAATAAAAAGATGAATGGCAGAAGCTTTTGAGTTTGTAGATAACCAGCAGGTAAACGTGTCTTTTATAATTGATTCATTACTTAGATTAGACATATATCTAATTATTATCCGGTTTATTAATGCTGCAGCTATAATTGGTGATGTTATTTCTGTTCCCACAGGTAGTTCCCCGCTGCATTACTACAATAACGCGTTATTATTAATATTGCAGTAATGCTATTTCCACAGTACCCCGTTCCTCTTGAAGTCCCAACAGATCAGCTGCAGTGACCGCTCAATGAACACATAACCTCTGAAGGTTTTCCACATTCCTGTTGAAGGATTTCCGCATGGGTACACCTACGTTTCCTCTGTCCAATCTCCTCTGGAAGTCTTGCTTCTCCCCGCTCCTCATCTCCTCAGAGATGCATTTAAGTGATTGGAACATTCTCGATGATGGCGGACCTTGGGGCGACTTATGGGTCACGGGCTGCAGGATGGAGAAGCGAGGATACAAGGAAGCATAATTAGCTAAAAGGAAAGCATGCATTGGATCTGAAAGGGAAAAAAACAATACATTTGTCCATCCCACAATATCCTCTGACATCCCTATTCTGTCTGAAGCTTTTAGCCCCAAGTTTAATGGCTCCCAAAGAAGAAGGACTATTGGGACTATTTTTTAGCAGCGGTTCAAACCACAGCCTGTGTTATAGTGAGCTTTTCAGGCACCAGGGATGGTGTTGGAGAGAGACGTGCTAGTGTATGCTTTAGCATCTGAATAACACACCAAGGTTTCAGCTGGCAGCAGTAATTGCTGTGAAAGGACACCAACTTAGTTGACTTAGTTGGGTTTAGGAGAAGATCATAATTTGGTTTAAAATAATAAGTCAACCATGATTTTGGTTTCAAACTGAACTTGAATGAGGGTCTCCTGAGCCATCAATTCCCCCCGACCCCCTTCTTGCACAGACTTTGCGCACTGTATTTATTTGTTCAAACATTGTACATAATTACTCCACTTTGTTGTACAGTTCCCATTCACCTTTTTACACTGCTCAGCTGCGAATGCAATTGTGTTTTCTTGTAAGTATGTGCGATCTTGCCTTGGTGTATGTCTGTGTAATGTCCCGTGGTCTCCATTAAATGGCCTGATGAGGAGCTCTGCAAAGCCACACTGTTGGTGCACAACCAGATGCATTTTTAAAGAGCTGCAGTGTGTTTGAATGTGTTACAGAAAATGTTACTGTCACTTCCAATCCCGCTTTATCCCGTCCCACACTCCCACTGCACCTCGCAGACAACTGTGCCAACCAGACTCTTTAATTATGGAGGCAGGTTAGCGTTTTAATGGAGAGTGTGTGCCTGTTTGTGTAGGTGTCTACCTATATGTCTGCGTAGCAGTGTGCATATGCGTCAATTGTGTTCTCTTCAGCAACCCAGGGATGATTTTTACGTAAGGGCCAATCTGTGACCTTCTATCAGAACTTAGAACGAAGGCAAATAAATAAAAAATAAGATGAAAATGAAATCCTTTTAGTAACATCTTAAATAACTCCCAGTATTAATTATAGTGGGAAAGAGGCAGATTTAAAGATCCTAACCTAATAGAAGCAAGCAATCCCTGAGACCTGGAGGTATGAGTGATAAAACAGATCAAATTCGAAAATTGCTCCTCTTCAATTAAAAAATAAGGTAACACTTGTGTGCATACATTAACAGATACCATAAAACATGGCAAATACAAGGAAATGCTATGCTGAAGCAGGGATATTCCCATCAATGTAGCTGGATTCTCAAGATCATGAGATTACACACAATCCCACTGAGAATCCATCCTGACATACTTCAAGCTATGCACCCCAGAGGCTTGGTCTAATCAGTGCCCTGGTGAAGGTGCAGTTGTGAAGACTGTTAAATTAACAATGGCGGCTCCTAAAAAGGTTAGCTGAGATGCTGCTCTTTCGTTTTATTCTGACTGGCTCTGGCAAAGACTGTCCTACTGTGAGAAAAATTCTGAGGCCTCTCGAAGACAATGACAGTGAACACGTGACATAGGCATCTTCCCTTTTCCAGTTTCCAAGGACAACCAAGATGGCTCTGTGGTGGTCCTTTCAAACTATCAGGTCAGGCAAAACAAAAAGTGATTCCACACATTCCATACTTACGTCATATTGTGTCGTTTAAAACCAATGTATATTTACTCAGGCTTTACAGAACACAACCAAGAGTTCAGATGGTCCCGCAGGTCTTTGGGGGTTTAACCATGTGACTCATTTCATGAGCACTTATTGACACAATCACGATCCAAAACAACAATTTGATTTGACTTTCCACTTGAAGGTCACAGTTGGATTCAGTTGTTTGATTACAGCTTGGGTCTTTATTCATAAAGGAACCATTGAGTCTTTATTCGTAAGGGAACGATTCAATGGTTCTTGCTGTAGCTACGTTTGCTCCACCCCTTTCAAGTCTGGTGAACCAATCATTGCTGATTCTGACTGTCTGTAGCTGATTACGAGTTCAACATAGAAAAGAAAATATACGAAGCACTGACACACAGACTGGGAATATGGAGCTTTAGAGGTATTCTCAACATGTAATTATCACCACTGATCTATGATTGCAAGATACCCCGTCTCTAGGATATTACTGCAGAATATTAAACCAGATCACACTGGTGATAAAGGGCTAAAGATGAATATAGAAGCCATTGAAATGCAGTGTCCATCCGCAGAGCCTGGGTTGTGGATTTTCATGACCCGGGCCAGTCTGTGTTTGAAGATTATGTTGAGGAATGTTTTCTTCTCATTTAGATGATTTAGAAGACACACAGCTGCTAATTTTACCTGTCAACCGCACAAAGCAACAGGGTATCACTTTAGCATCTGTCTGGGTTTCTGGCAGGCAGACATATAAATCACAGCCAGTCACAGACACATTTAACATAAAAATATGCTCTGAACCTTTGCGTCACATTTCAGCCCTTTAGAAAGACCAATATAGGAACCCTCTGTGAACACAGTTTGCACTTTGCAAACACGCATAGAAAATATATATGTAATAGAATACTGGGTGATGTGCACCACTGTGCCTTGAGCTGAGTTGAGACATCACACACAGAGGGAGTGTGTCTATATTCTCTGCTCAGAACGTCGTCACGCTGCTACATCCTTACAAAGCAAATAGAAGCGATAGTTCACTGACATCTAGTGGAGCTGAATGTCGTGCGTATAGAACCTTTAACATTTTAACCCCTCTACTGATGAGTAATGATCAGAATGGTATTTCTTATGCCAACACTTTTAATATTGACTGGTGTGATTAAAACTACGGCCTTTAGTTTAAGGTCTGTCACTTAAAGCTGTACCAACCAATACTCTTAACAACGGATTACCTATTTCAAAAGACAATGTGTAGAAGTCACACACCCACGCTCATGGTTTTTACAGCCACAAATGCTCTGGAAAACACTATTCAGTACTTGTGAACATGGTAGTCATTTAACAGCTAAAGAGCCGGATGTTGATGGAGACCAAAACGGAGCTGTGAGAAATGCGTTATTGGACTCACAGTTGTTGGGTGCCCAGAGATGCAACTCCAAATAAATGCTAATGTTGCTCTGTGTCTCTTTGGCAGCATGCATGTTATAACCACTAATATCTGCTGGAGTTTTTTTAGCCTTTTCTGTTGCACCTGAGTAGAACGGAGATGAAATAATTCAACCTAATTGTAAATATTACACATATGTATATGTGCATATATATGCAGTCAGGACCTGGACATTAAAAATCACCTGGGGCTGAATACAGAGCATGTGATGAAACAATCCTGTGTGTCTCATTAGCGCACAGTAGATAGCGCTCTGGCTTAGCTCACTTGATGCAGTCTGTGCTGATGTTAGCCAACATTAAATCAATAAGCGATGGATTGTAATGGCTTGAATCTATTAACCATGGGAGGCAAAGAAAGTCCCCGGCTGGCTTCTTGCAGTCTCCCTCGCTCGGTTTAGAAACGCTGTGTGCCACCCTCCCCCAAAACACAACGTGGGATGCTCTGAGCTTGATTAATCAAGTATTAAATGGGAATTATTTAAGCTAATGGTCCATTAGTAGCAACTTGACACACTTCTTACTCTCTCCCCCTCTCTCTTTGTTCTTTTCTGTGATGGACAGTGGAGGAGGCAGCACAGTCTAATTAAAACAGAGGAATAACAAGTGAACACAGTCCAGAGAAGAGACAGAATCCTTTTGGTCGTTTCGTTCGTTTTTTTATTTGAAATGAAACCAACCCGATATGCTAACGACAAATCAATGACACATACTGTAAGCTGTCAATCACAAAATAATGTGACCTCAACACAGGAGGGACATTCAGTTAGCATAGTAGGTTGACTGACAGTTATCAGTATCTGATTGTCATGTAGCAAATGGGAAAAGCCTTTAAAATCCCTCCTTGCATAATTTCACACGATTCGTGAAAGATCTTTTTTTTGGGGACAGGAAAATTGGGTCAATTGATTTTTACTCTAATGTGTCGGATGATGGCAGCTTTGTAATCACTGTTAAATTAAAAGATATTCACTTAAACAGGCACCAATTAAAGCAAATGCCAGAGTCAGTTTACTAATGGCACTCAAGCAGGTGTGAAAGCAGTGGAGTTGTGTCTGCCGTGGAGCCTTTTCAGAGGCTGAGAAACACGGCGAGTTTACAACAGACTGTGGATTTGAAAATGTGAACATTTACCAGGCAAGACCTACAACCAAGATGGTATAGAGTTGAATTATGGGATGTGAGGGATCCAGTGTTTTTGAAGTCTGACCCATGCTGGGGACTCAAAATCATGGTATCTCTGCCTCTGCTGTTTTGGTTTTATGAGTCCTCTTCTTAATCGGCCTCTTGTGAGTCCTCCATCTTCATGGACGTGCAATAGTAAACAGCTGGAGGGCCCCCTTTAAAGAGAAGTGTGTTTTGGAGCACGGACCTCTGTGTCGGCCTGTAACAGTCGGCAGTTGCGTTGCTTCACCTTAACCCAGGCTTCAGATGTTTCAACCAAAGGAAAAAAGCAACAGGAATAAAAGCTTCTGCGGTCTGCTCAAAGACCAGTTCACAGCGAAGGCCTCTCATACTGTAACATACACACCAGGGTGCTAGGCCATTAAACAATTTTGCAGTAAATAGAGGTAATTAAAGCAAACCTGGTTAACATCTTCTTTATGACGGCGCACTGCAGTAGAAACAGATTATGACGGTTCTTTGTCAAATTCACTCATAATGTGACATGTACCTTTAATGTACCTTGTAATGCGATGGGCCTGGTCATCAATCATTTTGTAGCAGCCCCCAACCATACCCTACACACACACACACACAACCTCACAGCTTCCAGTGAAAAACCGAGGCAAATGGCAAATCCAGGGATTTAATGTGAGGTGAACACCTAAATTTGATTTGTGGAAACGAGTTTGCCACCTTTTTAGGTTGACAGAAATATTTATGAGGCACTGCATAAATTATAGCCAACGGTATCAAAGGGATGCAGTCATCTTAAAATGTGTAAAGGCAGCAAAGCTCCTGAAAATACTGGGGAGTACTTATTTAATGGCATCTTAGCTTGCTTAGATCAGCTGTACAGAACAAACTTTTTATACCTCATATATGAAATTCAGAATTGTACTTTGAGGTAAATTCAAGGCTGTCTTAGTTGAGAAAGCAACAGAGTGAAGGGTGTTGATAGAAGAGAGGACACACTGTCTACCTCTGACACATACAGCCAAGTGTCATGCCAGAGCATGTAATAGACCCCCCAGTCCACTCCAGGATAGTGTGTCACTGGCACATTTGGCCCTGCAGAGGAATAAACCAGCAGGGGGTGATACTGATGGGAGCGAAATATAAAGCCAGTGGAGCGCTAGCTCCATGGATGGATGGACTGCAGTTCATGTCCCATGTGAACCTGAAAATCAGTGCTTACTTAAGTTAGATTAGTTTAATAATAACTTATTTCATTTATGTAATGTTATTTTTTCAACTAATATATTTATTTGCGTTCAAAGCTGAACCCAACCTAGTAGTTTTCTTGCTAAACTGCTACCATGCTATTTTGTAAGTTTATGATTAGTTTGTGATTACCATTGATTCAGTTTAGTTTTGTTCAGTGAAAAAATAATAACCCACTTGCAAAATACTCATAACACGGATTCACGAAGAAAGTGAAAATTGATCGACAGAGCACATAAAAATATATATATTCTTTATTTTAAAGATTTATTTCCATTTTCCCGGGGATTCATCTCATCTGTGTCATTTTGGTCTTAAGCAAATGTTACCCAAATAAGTCTCCTAGCAAACTCTCATTGTGAAAAACCTGCTGTTCATTAAGAGTGTCTGTGTGTCTACTGTGTGTTGATTATATTGATCAGCAACTGGATGCTATAGTTTACCTCCTGTTCATTTAGCGCTACATCACTGAGCTCATCTTCTTGCAAATGACCGTCATGCTCCCACACTCTGAGCTCAGTCACTGTATCTGTTCAGAGACCCATAGGAGCAAGATGCCAAGCATGGATGCACAAATGGATGCATAATCCAACTATTTCCGTTACAAATGTCTTTGTAGAAATATATGAATGTAAAAACAAATACAGGTTCGCACTGCGCAGGGCCAGCTGTTCAGAAACAGGTCAGATTGCAGGTGATTGTTGAAATGGAATTCTAAAATCAGATAAGTGGGTGTTCCTGATGGAAACTGACAAGGCTTTTTTTGGAAAAACCGCTGCATATTTGGGAAACAGAAAGAATGCTGAACGCAGCAGCAATTTAGCCCAACCGGGCGGAAGAGATGAAGAAAAACAAGGCCAGCTGCTACCCGCATCACTCTCAGCACGCCAGTGAAGAATACATACAATCCTACATGAATATAATTACAGCACGCTGGCATTTGCCATCATGGAGTTTTATGCATGAGGCAAAAGGTCTGTTACCTGTCTCCCTGCCTGTCCGTTGGTCCACCACTTACTGACTGAAATATGTCTAAATATATGAATAATTAGCCTTAAAGCATCAACTGCACATCCACAAAATGTATTTCAGCGACTGAATGATAATTCTCTGGTTTGTGGAGCATCAGCAGTTTGACATCGGTGGTTCACAGTGAAAAGTCTTGATAACTGTCAGATGGTTGCTGATTGGTGCAGTCATTCATGGTCTTGGTAAACTTTTGTCCAATATATGGATGTGTCGGTCTGATTGTTTGTTTGTTGATTTGACAGTTTTTCTTTTACAAAGAGTTTTGCAGGAGGAATTCAAAGACGCACAAAATGACTTTTACAAATAACATAACAGCCCTTTTCACTGCTCTTGCTTCATCAATCCTGTTGGGTTTAGTGACTTCGTTCTTGAGTGGATCTCCACAGATAAATATCTTTTCTGTAAATTTCATTACCTATGGCGTGGTTTAAGGGTCAATTCACATTTTCATCCTTGCCTTTGGTCACATAATAACCAGACATGATTTCTCTTTTCAGTTTTATGCAGATGATATGCAATTATATCTTTCTGCCAAGCCTTGTGATATTAGTAGGCTGCTTGCCCTAAAGGGGATGTCTTGTAATTTTCTCCATCTTAATGAGCAAGATGATTGAGATAATTGTGAGGGAGCTAAACATCAGCTATTGTTTTTTTAAGTGAATGCCTTAATTTATCATTTTTAGAAATGATGAAATGATTTTTATGAAATTTAATTTAATATTTTTTATTTCTAACTTTCTTAACTTATTAACAAAATAGCTTTTGATGAAATGGGATCAGAGTCATGTTGACGAGGGAACGAGTTTCCACAGCAAGTCATTTAGTAGATAGTTCCATAAAAACTGTCAACTTCAGTGGCATTACACAAACATTCTGATGGTCAGATTAGGCTTCTTCCTCTACATTGACTAGAAACGAATGTAAAAACAAATCTTGGTAATCCCAAATTTAATTTAATTTGGTTAGTTTGGCCGCAAATTATGAAACATGAAAATATGGAACCGTTAGGGGCCGGTCAGCTCAAGTGGCGAATGGTCAGGGGTTTCAAGGTATTCAGAGAAGGCCCTGCAATCAGAAAAAAATAAAACGTTTGATTATTACAAAAGTTGAAAATAAAACAAAATTAATAAAATTGTCTTTGTGTTGATTATTGGCGGTATTACAGTGTTTCGCCGGCTTATGTTTGTTGTTTTCCGTTCGCGCACTGTGCATTAAATGGTTGTGTGTTGGCAAAAAATGTAACTAATCAGATATTTTTCTGCTCAGTCACTGGGCAGAGTATCCTCTGTTTTGGATATTCAATATTCTTGAGAGTGCCCAGACCATTAAACTGAATGAGAGCGTAACTTTGAATTGACAAATTTATCAACCAATCACGTTGAGAATTTTAGGCAATGGGCGTGTCCTTTAAATTTTCCCACGGCTTCAAGGTATTCTGGGAGACTCGCCCAGTTACTCTGACAGGAGACCTAGCTTAATGCTAACTAGCGGTCTGTTGCAACATTGAAAATAGCAACAGGTGGAGATACTGCTGCTGCAGTGGGTGGAGATGATACTGTCGCGGATATTTTTGCTCTTTTCAGGACGACCGTTCAGCGAAAAGATGGACATTGTTTAAAAAAAAGTCCACCCAACGCCCGAACACCTCGGACTTAGTCAACCGGCTAAAGCGGGCTATGTGTGCCATGTTCGGGCTAGCCGCTGGGATGGTACCCTTGGCTTACAGGCTCGGTTCTGCACAAGAGGTTCTGTCGCTGGGAGGGTTTGGGACTCCCTGAAAATTAGCGATCAGCTGTATGACCGGGTTACTGAAAAACTAAAGGACACACGGATGGATTTCGTCTTCAAGTGAACGTCACTGGTGAGTAAAACTGATTCGTTATTGCTGGATTGATGCAGCGCTGCAGCTCGTTGAACTGGTTGCACTTCCGCACTTGTTTAATGTCCGTCTTGAACTCGTCAAGCATTGGGGCTGAGGGTTTAATTTGTGCGCTGATCTTTCTTTGCATTGGTAATTATAACACATTGTTATTAAGGTGTGCTTGTGTGGCAGCCATGTCTCTATGTAATATCATTTATCGTAGTTGAGTGGAGCTATTATTGTGCGTAATCATACAGCGCGCTACCTGTGTGCATGCATCAGTCTGAGTGCGGTGCCTTTGTGCTGAACTTGGAAATGAATCTTGGTGTTGCCTAAATCGGGTCAGTGAATGATCACAGATGAGTGTCCTGTAGTGTGTGCACGTGTGCAAATAGAGCAGTAAAATCATATTTTGCTTAAGGTGGAAAAATGGCCGGATTACCCAACACCCCCGCCCCCCATGCACTATTTATTTTCTTTTGGGGTGGAGGCAGAAGGCCCAGTTCTGATGGGTACCATTCGCCACTGCTGAAGACATTGTGTTGCTTTGTGATTGACGAAGTGTTTGGAGAGAAGCTGGGCTGCACGCTATCTGATGAGATATTTCTGGGGCATGTCCACAGACAAAGCTATGAAAAAGGAAGCCAAACCGCTTCAGTCTTCCTGCTAAATTCAGTCTCATGATGGAGCAACATGGTGGCAGCGAACATCAGTGTCTGAGTCGCAAAGAACAAGAGGAAGTATGGAAGATTTTACAGTGCTTCGATCAAAGGAAATAGAACACTTCTAATTGAATTCCTTGTAAGTTTGCACTTTCTCTTTAAGACTGATTTGTCCAGAAAACTTTAAGACGGAGAGAGCTGCAATGACAGAAAGAGAGGGAGAGATTAATAGAGACCAAAGCTTCTTCCTTTTAAACAGCTGTGAATTTCTTCAGAAGGAACATTCTTTTCTCATTTTGCTAATGCAGTTACGCAACACATCAGTATATCAGCGGTGGAGCGCTGGCACAATTAGCACTCCTGTGGAATCAGTCACAATGCCGCAAATGCCTCACACATTCATCGTACTTTCAGGCTGGTATTTTTAATTAGAAATAACCATCAAATCAAGTCAAAGCCCTCCTCAGATGTTTGCGTGCCTTTCCTTTTCAACACGTGGACTACAAGGTGATGCTAGGAGAAGATTTTTGTGGAGTTGAAGCTCCGTCTGCGGCTGTTTCGCAGAGATAGTGGTGATGTCCAGAAACCCATCTCAGTGCTATCTGCGCCCCACACACACACGTAGACAAACAGACAAACGCACACATTGATGGGTTGTTGGAAGCAGCATTTACACATGGAGGGCAGGCTGCCCTGGACACACAGTGAGATTGGGTGGGTCACAAGGAATAAAAATGAACGGGGGCAAAGGAAAATTGAAAACTGAGAAAAATGGTGGGTGGAAGCAGGAAGGCAGAGTGATGGTGTGTGATATGAGATAAGAGGAGCCGTGCTGTAAAGGCTTTTGAATTGACCTGCGCGAGGGCAGAGGAAAGTCTCGAGTGAAGCTTTTAGAATGGAGAAAGGCAAAGGACTGAGGTTGAGTTGTGGCCTCGCGATTAAAGCAAGTCTAGAGAAAACAAGAGAGCAAAGAACAAAGATGCGCACCGAAAAGTGTCATTTCAGCACGTCCCCTGGGTTGATCGAGGAAGCTTCGGTTGATATGGCTGACGGCGCTCAACTTACTTGCTATGCACAAAATATCAAAGCTCAGCATTGCAAAGCAGAGAGACAAATGCACTGAGGCTTCGACACACTGACACACTTGATAGTTCCTTTGTTAGCATATTTGTGTCTTTATAAGAGTCAAAACCCCGGCTGGTCATAGAGGATAATTGTTTCATAACCTTAAACACATGGTTGGTACTGTACCCACGGCTAAGGTCTACATGAAGCTGACATATTAAGCCAGTCCGTAGTGCTTTCTAAAGCTTAATGAGAGCATTACTGCATCAATTAACAGATTTATGTTCAATAGAGATCTATGAACATTGTAAAGGGCTTGGTTTTCCTGTACTGTTATGTATGGTTCTGCGGGGCTGCTGGAGATGTGAATGTGAGCTGGCAAGGATCCACATTAGCTATGCTGTTGTTGCTGATGTGCTGGAAAACCAGTCACTCAAAGCACTTCATCAAAATGTGGGTGAAAGCCACAGGGTCCGGCAGTTCAGGCTCCACACTGTAGACGGTGTCAGCACAGGGAGTGAAGCAGGTGGGAACACTCTAATGTGACAGTGACAGGTTAGAATGTCATGAGATCAACTAGCTGATGGCACATGTACACAGTACAAGACCCAGGATGTTATCAGGCCCAGCAGCTGCACTCATTTTAACTCTCAGCAAGGTTCTTCTCACCTTCGCTTTGGATATCGACAGACGTCAGTCCTCTCAGTGCAGAGTAGACTTGACCCAGGACTCTGTGAGCATAAAATGTGTTAAGCTCATCTGGAAGTGTTGCTTTACACATCTTGTAGTCTGTGATTGCTTGGATCACCTGTTCTTCGTGTCGTTGAGGTTTCTCAGTCTCTCTCAATGTCTCTACTTGGGTTTGTTCACTCAAGTGTTCAGGCTTTGTCTGCCAGTAGTGTATGCTTTTATCGCTTGACTGAAAGACTCTCTCACCCTCACCTCTCCACTAATGTTCCATGGGTTCTGGTTGGGCAATGTTGTTTTATGATAATCAACACATTTGCTGATGTGTGATGTCATTGTTAAGTATGTTCCTCACCGGTGGCAGAACGTCTGAACATGCACCAGATTCCGCACTCAAAACAGTCCCAGAGAGCCGCCACAGCTTCCCCTGCCTGCAGTTTAACTGTTGTGAAGTGTAACTAACCCTCACCCTGATCGATCGACCCTTTTAATCAGCTGAGAGTAAGCAGGGAAATATGGTCTGATTAACCAAAATGGGGGCAGTGAAGATCTTTCTAGCTGCTGTAAAAGTGGTCCAGGGTATTCCTGTGGACATGCTTGTGGGCATTGGGTAACAGTGGCGAATTCACTGTGCAGAAAATATTGTCAACATCTCCACATTAAAAGCTTATGAATCATTGTCTATCCGCTTTGACTTAATTTGAGCAGCAAGCATCCAGAGCCTTGTTCTGACAATGCTGAACACAGTGGAACCATCAATGGCAGTAAGTTGACAGGAATCAGCTTCATAGGCCCAATACTACTGATAAACATTCAAGGGTTTTGATGATAGAATAGAATACTCTTGTTGAGGTAGTGACCACACAAAGACCCCTGCATACAGTGCCTTTGCTAGCTGGATGACTAATAGCTAGCTCTGTGCTCCTGAAAGCTGAAGATTGATTGATGGGTGGAGGTCATGATGAAAAGGGTTCTTTCCCTTGCTGTTCAGATGGAGCCAGGTCTCCAGTAAGACGGTCTCTGATTTCCCATAGTCGTGTTACCCGCCACTCTCCTGAGGTTGATAATCAGTGGACTTTTTCATGTTTAATGGCTGGTTCAGTTTAATCATTCGCTGATTCCTTGCAACTGCAAAGTTTTTCTGTCAGTTCTGTTCCAACACATACCTGACAGTAGTTGTTGAAACCACTGTCTTTGTGTATTTTGCCGCCAGATGAAGTCTGACCAGTGAGTTTCCTCTTCTCAGATAGCCATTTGACAAGTAACAGAGCGTTCATGTTCAACTCCAAAGGTTAAAGTAAGGAGCTGATTAAGGAAATCGCATTCCAGGGCCTTTAACGGAGCCTGTGCTGTTTCATTATTGCTCAGACTCAGCAGAACCTCACATTAAGCAGCTGTTGATGTGTTAAATCACTGATAGAAGCTTCTCTTTGCGATGTCACATTGGTTACCTTTCAGCCACAGGAAAGCGAGAGGAAAGGGGAAAAGCACAAACACAACCGATGCAAGGTACAGCTGCATATATACAAACCATCACACTGCACAGTGATTTACTGAGTCCACTATGTGCAGAATCAATCAGATAAGGGATGAAGAAATTCCATTGCGCTCTAAGCTATGAAGGGTTGATGTGAATTTAAAATACTGTGAGGCAATGAGGCCATGCCGGGGATCTCTGTCCTCCGGGGCTGAGCTTTGGCTCGCTTCAAGAGCTATCATGTTGTGCCCAATGAAGGGGAAATAATGCCTTTACTTCCACTTCCTGTTCTGGCAGTGTCATGCAGCATCCAGTCCTGCAGCCCTTCCCAGTCCCCTGCCGGAGGGCAGTCAGTGGGGCTAAAAACCTCTTCACATGAGGAGATAATACCCCCTCTAATTGGCTACCGCGTTGGGAACGAGGCTCCCTGTCCCCCCCTTTCCCTCCTGTTGACTGTTCCTCGGCCAGCTTCCACAGATTATTACAGATGACAGATGCCGCCATCTTACGGGAGACGGAAGGATTATCTTGTTGTGGCAGGCGGAGCAGAGAGAGACTGTCAGGAAATGGTTTGAAACGGAGCAGAGCAAACAAAGAAGGCTTATATATGCTGCACAAACACACGCAGAGAATGGTGATAAAGCACTCGGTCACCATAACAAAACAATGAACGCCACAATTGATTTAAACACCAGAATGATAAACAGAGCCTCAAGTGGTCATTACTGGATCCAAGCCTGTGCGACGAATCATTACACACTGAGAATATAAGCTCCAGCTCATCATCTGGGAAAGTTTCATAGGCACATGTTAAGAGGTGTGCTTCAGGTGTGTGACTGCCTGTAATGGTGTGAGAACCAACAGGTATGGTCACGAGAAATTTAATGCAACACCCGGACAAACATGCAGGCTCGCGTGGGTTAATATCGTGCGTTTTGATGTGAAATTGTGCGACGTGTAAAGCTGGATGGAAGCTTTGTGAAGGCAGCAGCGAACGGAGGAGGGCAACATGGCTGAAAAACGAGGATAAACAACAGAGAGGGAAAGGAATCAGTTACAGAGAAGCAAGTCTGTAAAAATACCTTCTGTGAAGTTCATTAAAATAGTGAGACCTCATTCTGCAGCAGCACTTCATCTGCTGCCATTATAAGCCGTGCTCCTCCAGTACACTGCACGCGTCTATCACATCTCATCACCACATACACACACGCACACTTCACTCTCTGCCTGACTGATCCATTTCAGTCCCGACTAGCTGCTGTTAGTGCCCACAAAAGGTCAAAGACTGACCTTTTACCTCGACTCTCAGGTACCACAAATCTCCACCGAACAGCTCGCTGCATGACTCTGTGTGTGTGTGTCCCTCTCTGTGTTCCTCAGTTTATGTGTGTGATCCGGCACTTCAGCAGAACGAAGCTGGCAGGCTCATTATCATAGGCCTACTCTAAAACAGATAAGGTAGGGATCTATCGGGCTGAAATGATGGGACCTGAGTGGGCTTCTAATGGCCGTGGCGTTTGCCAGGCTGCCCTTGTAAGTGGATTTCTACTGCGATCTGCTGTTTGTTTATTGGAGTGCCTGTTGTTCTGGATGCACTCCATAGAGGATACAAATTGCATTATTCACGGCAGGCAGGCTGGTAATGGCAAGGATGAATGATGGCCCCTATTTCTCTCCTGACAGAGAAGGTCGAGAGAGGAGCTCTATACAATTACACACAAGTTTGTGTTCGATCAGCGGATAGCTACGGGTGAAGTGCTCACCGCACGCTGGAGGCCTGAAGGAATGGAGTTTAGGGAAAGGAGGGCTCAGAGTTTGACTCTCTCATAGGGATTTCAGGGTATGAAGTGTAGCATTACTAAATGAATTTGCCTTTGCCAAATGATATTCTGGACTCAGGTCTCAGGAGATATGTGCTATTTTTTTTAAGACTGACCATCGATTTTTATTGCTAAATCAGTTTAGTACCTGCAAACAACAAGCCAACATAGCAAATTGGTTCAAAACGCATGATCCACTGCAGTTCTTTCTTCCTGTCTGACGTTCCCAGTCTTCATCTTTCTTCATTATAGTGTCCATAGTAGACAGTGGCAAGACTGATGTGGGAAACATTTCATTTGGGATTGGGCTCATATGCTAGATTACCAATGTAATGGGCCAATCACTGCCTTTTATAAATGTCAGATGGCATCCAATCAGAATCAAGCACATCTGATTTGATGGATATTCTTTCCTGACCACACAGATGTAAAACAGAAAAGGAAACAATAGAAACATTTCCCTTTTGTTAATTCCATAGTTCAGTTTATGAGATATACCAACATTAAAAGAAGCCGACTGTGCTTCTAGGAGAGGTTTGCCATAAGGATTTGGTAATACACCAAATATGAAACAAATAGAAGTTTTGATCCAATGAGGAAAAGTTAAGCAGTCATCAAATCACTACAATCCATGTGTGAAGGGGAACACGAAGGTTTGCTTCAAAAGTCACTGCAATTAATCCACCAGCACCACATTCCAAGCTCATGGTGGGTCAAGAGGAGCAACTGAAGTTATTACATGTGAACTCAGAACATTGATATGATTATTTGTGATTTGTCCTGAAGAAGTTGACATTTTCAAGTAAAAGCAAAAAGAAAAGTCCAGTTTGTCCTCTGGGGACCATGAATGTCTCTACCTAATTTCATGGCAGTCCATGTTATAGCTGTCTGCCCTCTGCATAGATCTAGAATTATCCTTTTCATCTACTTCATACTCGGCAGGTGTATTGCTGAGGACCAAAGGGCACGCAGTGTCGAATTTGGTGTGTGTTGGTGAATGTGGTGACATGCAGCACGTTTAATATTAATATGATTTAAATAAATAGGCACTCTGTGCAGCAGTGGGTGAGGGGCTTCAGAGCAGAAGAATCTTGGTGTCTATGTGGACCACAGATTTATCATGTCAGGAGCCGGGTGTATAAAACTCACACAAAGACAGAAATATGCATATACGTTATTTTTGTCCAATTTATTAAACCTACAGTTCGCCATAAATAGATGTAAAAACACTATAATCTACTGCAGCTCATATAGTAGGGGGACAGAAGGCAAGACACAATTGGAACACAGGTGTGTCAGCTTCATTCCTGCTCCTGTGCTCACTCCTGTGCACTCCTTGGGTCATACCAGCCCAGAAATAGTGGCCGGGGCAAAAGCAAAGTGCTCACATTCACATTGTCCGCTTTACAGCACTGTACTTCTGGTGTCTTTTGTAAAGTGAGTAACGTCCAGCTGTGGCTGGGGTTGGCCGTCGGTCACAGCAGCGGCTAGTGCACTCAGAGTTCACCCGTTGACTCGTGGTTGTATCATTTAAGGTTTGCTGTGGCACCTGTAGTATTATAGAATTGATAAACCAGCCTGTTGCAGCACTTTGACCCACAATGACTGTTGGCTTTATACTGAAGTTCACCTTTCGTTGTGTCAGATCCTCTCAGGCACATTCATATTGTCACATTCATACTGAAACTGTCCTTTTGAAATTCAGAATCATATGAAAAGGTCATTAACAGAGAAGTAATAGCGCCAACACAAAGAAAGTTCCACTTGATCACTTGTTAATAATTTGAAATTACTTATTAAACTACTTATTATTGAAATTATTTATAAATGCGCATTTAAGTCTGTGAGGCACATTCTATGCTTCTGTATAAAAGGCCAGTGTGTGTGGTTCATACATCTGGCCTCGGCAAACACCGAGCAGAGAGTGATGTGGGAGAACAGGCCTGTTTCAATCAAGCGCATGTGTAGTATTAACTTATCCATATCAGGAAAATGGGCACTGATTATGATATCAGCTGTTACTAATCATTTATACAGACTCATTATCTCTCATGGCCATCTTGGGGATGCTGTATCTGAAAAGCCGAAAAGCCGAGACCACTCTGAGTATTAAAGGTCAAGAAGTCTCCTGTGTATCATAATATCATGTGTGCATTTAGCATACATGCACACAGAGCACGTCTGTCACATTCATCTGAACATTGTGTTCAGCGCGGCCACTTACCGAGTGCATTCTGCTGTCAGCCACCATTTATTTCTAATCAGGATGAAACAGGCCGTGCATATTGCTACTTGAAGCATATAAACTTGAATATTAGCTGCACTCACCTGAGGCCTCATATTCTGAACAGCTACTTAACTCGGTACCTGTTTGTTTTTCAGTGTCACAAATGAAGAAGAAAAATATGACAAATTTCCCGCACATGACCGCGACCAAATGGAGATAGGAGAGAAACAATAGTAGGAGAACAAAAAAAACAATTCACAAGAATGTCACCGCTAATATTTACACGCCCCGTGTTCCCTCGAAGGGGCTCTGAAATTGAAAGAGACCAAATCAGCTGTGCTTCCAAGCGCACCGTCCAGCAGCTTTATTCTCCAGTGTCTATTAGTGTCTATTACAGCAGTTTCCAAACTTTCTTGGCACGAGGAACGTAGTGATGTGAAAGAAATCAGTCTGGCATCTCGTGGCAGCCATACGTCAATAAAACTTTGTGGGTGTCCTAAAATTCTACAGGACACCTGGCCCTGTGTCACGGGATGTAAATGACAGGCTATGAAAACTGCTGGTTGATTCAAAATGTTTGTCCAGCAGAGGCACCATGGCTGCGAAAGAAATGAAGTTCTTCAGGGTGTCGCAGAGCGCCTCAGTTCGAAAGCTGGGGTTCTGTACTCACCGCGCCTGGCGCCGATGCATCACAGCCAGTCTCGTTCGTTTTCCCATCGCTTTCATTGTTTCTTCTGTTTGAATGGTCCCAGTCAGACTGCACTGTGGGTATGTTTCTGTGGAAGTTCATTAGATTCAATGTTACTGAGAGAGCACTAATTAAAATCTAAATAACAGATCAATTGATAAGTCAACATTTAAGTCCTACTGTCGAGTGAGACGCGTGGGCTCACTAGATATTTCAAGGAAAACACAAATCATGTTAGAGTTTTCGAGTGAGCAGCGTGATTCATTTTCCCTGCTGTCTCTTGCAGTAGCACGCTCTCAGCTTCAGCCATTTGTGTCTTTTGCATGCTGACTCCAATTACGTTAAAGCAGGGGGACATCAGTTTGATTTAACCTGAAACGTGTCCTGCAACAGCCACATTACAGCGAGGGTTTCACAAACAGTAAACCCTAAAAAGAGATTAGTCCTTACATCATCCCGCTAGCCTTCACAGTTATGTTCATATTGAACTGTTCTGCACTTCAATTTATGTCCAGTGTCCACATTCAATGGCAATGCAGGAAGTAGTGTGACCGTTAAGTGAAGCTGAAGGCAACATTGGGATTCAGCTGACAGTTTTCATCAGGCGTGTGTTAAAAAAGTTGCGCCTGGCTTCTTTAAAGGAATGGGGTCATCAGTTTGGTTGCTCTGTAATATGCCTGACTGACAGGCACATAGACCCCGAAGAGCTTCTGAGCTTCCTTTCTGGCAAAGACGACAAAACCCTCCGTATTGTTGGTACAAAGGCACGTCTTCACCTTAAACTTCACTCCAAAACTCTCATTCACCTGTTGGCAGACAGGACCCGGGAGGAGGGTGGAGTTTCTTTTTGATTTATTTCTATTGCCCTGCAAAGCACATTGATTTACCTTGTGTCTGAATGGGGCTATATAAATAAACTTGCCTTGCCTTTGAGCCTCTAATGTTTTAGATTTCTGCCAGGTCACATGCCAATAGTCTGTCTTGGTCGATAGGATGACCCAGCAGTGTCCCTTGACATATAAGGTCTATGGTGTCATACTCTGCCTGTGGAGGGGTGCATTTCCTAGACAAACAAGCCCTCTGCTTCTGAGGCTGAGGTCACTTGAAGGACAAACTAGCTCGCCTTCGGAGTTCCAATGATTTCTTCTACTTTTCTGTGATGAAAGGATTGGAACAAATACGAAAATGCACCTTCCACCGACAGAAAGTTGCTTTGGATGGTCAAGAGTTCACCAAGAACCACCAAGAAGCAGGTCTGTGGTGAACTGGAAGCTGCTAGAGTTTAGGTTTCAGTGTCCGTAATCAAGCCTGTTAATAATCCATCCATTGGGATAATAAGAGTGGACTTTATCCTGAAATGACTGCGCACTATATGTGTGTGAAACTGAAAATGCGTTCACATTCTGAGAAAAATGAAGGGAATCATAATGGATGCAGGTTTTAACTGTCATGTCATGTTCGTGCCAAAAGCTACCAATCTTAGATAGAAGACGCTGAAATCAGCCTTCGTGTCTTCATGTGGCTGACACTCGGTGCTAAGATGAATCTTTAAATTAGAACCACTCTCATGAGCGAACCCAACTTGACAAATCATCACATCTCAGTACCCATCAAGCACATGTGCGCTGCCAACATGATGCTGTGTTAACGTGCAAGTCCCCACACTTGACACCCCCACATCTGCGGGATCCTCTCAAACCAGAAATCACAACAGAATGTGAAAGTCCTTAGCTGTGTCAGCCCCACTGTTGGAGGTTGGATGTAGCAGGCAGGGGAACATTATCCTTTTACAGAAATGTATTGATTTATGGAGTTCATAATCTGCAGTGGCACAGAGGGGGGAGATGTGGCTCATTCCAGCTTTCTGAGACTTACACTTTAATGAAGTCATTTATCTCTGATCTAAGGCTCTCCTATCACGCCATCCATCCATCCGCGCACACACACACACACACACACACGAGCAGCACCCTCTTGTCCTTTGAGCACATAACAGGATGAGTCAGAACAGCTGCAATTTGAAAAGCATAGACAACCCCGTGCTTTTTGATATCTGCCATTAAAGTTTACCTCGACCGAGTCGTTTCATACTCGTAATAAGATGACGCGGCGCTCTCTGCCACTGATTTGCTCCCGCACTTTGTCACGGCAGACTCAGCTGTGAACATGGAGAGTCACAGATTATTTTTGCCTTGCTCACAGATAGCAGGAGGGAGCACAAGTTTATTATTACACAAGTTTATTATTCCACCAGTTATCTATCTATTATCATTTGCCACTACAGGCAATAGATCCACCTCACACAAGGAGAGATTTCACTACGAAGTCAAACGTTCTTGTTGGAAAAAGGGTTGGGCGAGCGCAACATGGCTAGGGCACGGCGATTTATTTATCTAGGTTACCTCATCTTTTTACCATTTTCTTCATTACACACTTTGTGCTCTATCTGGTGCCCCAGGTACTCCCAGTCCAAGAAGCTTTTGTGCGATAAAGAAAAGAATGAATTTAGTAAATCTCACTCACACATCTTGTAAACCTCTGGCACACACTGTATCCTGCAAATCATGAATAATGCATGCTATTCTGAGCTCCCCATCTTGTTCCCATATGACCTATAGCCAAAATGATTATGCAGATTTAGGGAAATAAATAAATAATCAAATGTTATAAATGGTCACCCGGGGCATGGAAGACTACTGTGCATTTATCAGTCTGTGGGGGACAGAATGAAGGCAGTGTTTCCTCCTGTTATTTCCATTTTTTTTTTCCTTTGGTAGAAGTGATTGGCCTGAATTAACACGCTAATGTGGTGGCTGTTGTTTGCACAGCCATTTAAAATGTAATTATTTTCAGACTGGCGGACTGGCGATGGCAGCTGAGGCCTGCAGCTCATGGATTAGCTTGCCTCAATAAAGCTTCAGATGCAGTCCTGCAGTTCCAGTCTGTATCTGAAAGCAGAAAACACACACACACACACACACACACACACACACACACGCACTCTGTATATGCATGGCTTAGCATCTTCGAGTGAAATCACACCTACAGTTGGTTTTGTTTATTTTGAACCATACATAATTACATTCTTGTTAGGTTCAAATTGCCCAAAAACAAGCACAGCAGGTTTGCAGGCAACAGTCACATGGAATGGAACAGTTATTAAAATGATTTGATGCTCATACCTTTAAAGCTCTAATTAAAAAAGAGACACATGAGGTGCTGGTAGCTGTCACAGACCTGTTAGAGTAGAATGATTGGATGGTCTACTGCCTGTGCACACTTGACCCAAGTGTTCCACAGTATGAAGCAGATAGGATGCTAAAGCTGTAACAAGCTAGCCCATTACTAAAATGCTAGCCTCATAGCTGCAAGTATGAACAGTAGCTATGACCTGGGTTTTTTCACACGTGAATGAGTCATGCCCGTCCTCCCAGACTATTCCAGTGGCTTTACAGTTAGATGCCTTCAAAACTGTCACGGTTTTGAGTCGAGTTCCTTGTTTTGTTGATTTCCTGTTTTATTTTGAAAAGTTTTCCCCTCGTGTGTCTCCGTGTACTTGTTTCCTGTCTGTAGTTGTAGTTCATTGGTTTCACCTGTGTGTCTCGTTTGGTCGCACTCCCCAGTCTAAGTTCCCAAGTCACTTCCTTTGTTCTCCATTGGGTCGTTGTTTGATTGTTAGTGAGTTGATGTGCCTTAGTTGTTCCTTTGTTTTTCCTCGTGTTCCCTTGTGTTCCTTGTGACTTTGGATTCATGGGTTTTGGATTTTTGCTTTCTACATGCTGCTTTTGGATGTGTCTGCCCTGTTTTATGGACTGATTACCTGGTTTAGACCCTGTGTCCCTCGACCTACCATGAGCCTAAACACCAATAATAAAGAGTTTGATAACTCTCAGCTCCTCGTGTCTGTCTGCAGTTGGGTCCATCTCAAGTTCCTCTGTGTGGCACAAATGCCTGACAAAAATCTTGTTTACCATAACTGGTTTGTCAAGCACTACCCACCCCAGCTTTAAAGCTTCATTAGTTTATATTAAGAGCAGCTTAAATGACTTTGTAATTTGAAAGCTGTTGCTTGTAGTGACAAATTACCACCATGTTATTATGGAAAATCTGCTCTTTTTAATCTGATCTCCACTAGCAGACTCCAAGATAAAGTTAGCATTTAGCTGATGAAGGAAGTGCTGCACCTACCATGCAGAGCCAGAAAGAAAAACTTACAGGGAATGTTGGATGATCAAGTTGCCAGAAACATGTTTCTAAATAAATGGTAATGCGTGTCATCTGAATGTGTAATCAGATGATTGATGAAAGTATAACATATCTAGGCCATGTTCTTTTTCGGAGTTTGTCCACCAACAAGTGGCTGAAAAAGATCAATTTCAGTTTCTTTCCTACATTAAATTGCTCCACTCATCGGTGTCGTTTCACAGCCCGCGGCTTTACTGCTTTACTGCTCTCATCAACCTTGTTTCCGAACAGAAGCTGAGGTGAAAAGAGTTCTGACGAACCGAACACCATCTGATCGACAGCAAACTTAGCAACTAGCTGGTGAAGCTGATTTATTTCATTCAAGGAGGAGACCAGCAGAGTTTTTCAGTTCATTTTTCAGTTCATTACTCAGATTGGCACGTACAAAGCTCCAAGTGACTGCTGTCTCTCTCTTGTCCTCTCTTTCACTGTCTCTCTCTTGCTCTGTAAACCTTTAATGATAGTTGTATGTGTGATGGGCAGTGTGTGAGCTGCTCTGATTGATCCTTATGAATCAAGTGGTCCCTTAAAGGTGACTTGTTGCAGCAGTTCCAGAAGCTGGGAGCTTTTTGTCTCTACTTTTTTATTTTAAAGTGACATGTGAAGAGAATTACACATTGTGTCTACATCGTCCCATGTTTAGAGTCAGGGGCTTAGGTAAGCAATTTGTATTTTGGGATTTTATGATGGGTTTGATTTGTTGTTTTAGTTCTTTATCTGAATCCAGTAGGATCCAGGGCAGTATCATTTTCATATTGTCCCAGAGTTTCAACAAATACCATAAAGCCTCTTTATAAAAGAAGGACACAGTTCTTTTGAATAGGGAAAGAGAGACAGCTGTCAGCAATCTCAGTGCAGTCCAAATGGCTCTGTACTAAACTGAAGGCACAAGCGTTCAAAACTGCTGCTTGCGAATATGTACAACTTTGCAGAAAACAAAACAAAAGCTTTTTGACAAATAGCTCGCTGGCTGCCGAACGGCTTGGCCTGGTGACAAAGCTTTTGGACTGAGCTATTGGTTTGTGCAACCAGGTAATCACTGTTCAAAACTCTGCAAACATTCCCTTTCAGATCATTTACCCTGTTGGGGATTTGAAGCATGGATATAATAAGGATTAGGACACAGGGAGAGTGCGAGCAGTGTTAGCATTTCCTTGCTCTGCTGTCAGTGAGGCCAAAAGATGGTGATCAGTCAGTTTATCTGTTTATCCATCCAGCAGAAACTACTAAGACAACATGTTTAATGACAATTACTACGTAACTATGAACATTCCTTTGGATTGTCTAAAACTTTGTCACATGTGCCACTCAGGAAACAGGGAAACATAAGGGGAATGAAGTCAAATGCATACAGCAAGCTCCTACCGATGATAGTTAAGTAGTTTTCATTTTCAATGGCCTAGGCCGTCAGAGGGTCACGGCAGGAGATGCAAAGTCCAGAGATCGAAAAGAAACCCAAGAAAACCTAAATCCAAAACCATAGTAAAACATGGATTCAAGCCAGTAGTAATCACCTACTAGGCAGTGAATGACTAAGGCCCATCCTACATCCAGGACATGATCAGACAATATGCCCTAGCTTAGCTTTATACTATCGATATAACTACTATAACAAAGAGGACCTCCATGCTACTCAACTAGGTCCAGACTACTTGCTGCCTTAGCTCCACAACACTGGGTCCTCGGTAACACCAGAGTCCTAACTCTAAACTCTACACATCTTCTGTTGAAGACTAGAAGCTCACCCAATAGCATGATCTGTCCATGTGAAGATACTCTGTATCTCGGTGTATTTCTAAATGCAGCACTTCAGGTTGCTCAGCTGATGTACTTAAATGATTCTTTCCATTTTGGGTCCTATCCATGTGGATGAATGCACTTATTGTAAGTTGCTTTGTATAAAAGCGTCAGCTAAATAATGTAATACAACGTACTACCTTCACAACACTACATTGGTGTCTTGTCTACTGTGAGTCCTTTTTGTATCAACTCTTGAAATGACCTTCTCAAATGCAGTTCCTTCCTGTACCTCCTTGGGTTGTATTCACCTGCTTTTAAATCGGTTGAAAGACTGTGAGGTGCACCTCCCTCAGGTGAAATGGGCAGGTATACGCCAGTGTATCAAAACAACTGGAGGGTAGATATTGGACTGTAGTCCACTGTAGCAGCAACAGCAGTGGCTGTGACACACTCATGGAAACACATGGAGGATAAAACACTCCAAGCAATTCAATCATGTTTTTTTGTTTTTTTAAATCCACAAGAACCCTGAATCTCATTCAGGTAAATTCGGAGGGAATGAAAATCAACTATGGCACAGACGCACTTCATATGCTTGAAGCCTCTTCCTTTAGGTGCTACAGCACCTTGGCAAGAAGGACAAATCCAGCGATAAGCCAGACACCATGAGGCGAGTCAAGGGAGCTATGGCATTGTTCAGGACATGTGCAGACTTGCTTTGGTCAAACACATCAACAGTAACACAAGTGTGCGATATAAAGAACACCATCATCTCTACTATTCTGTATGTGTTTTATTTATTTAATTATGAATTAATTAACTCATTGGTTTATTGAACGTTGACAGTGCCAATTAATAAACTCTAATGTTAATTCACCACAGTTTGCCAGGAGTCTATTTTTCATCTGCAGTCCCCGGACAGATGCTTCAAATTAAAGTGAAATCTACATATCGCAAGTCTGATCCGTAATATTAATTACCAGGGTGTTTTATTTGGCGTTTTAATGCCTAACGTTGCACTTTCAGCAGCAAATATTTCATGAAATATTTTGAATTTGTTGGGCAAAAACAAAATTGACTGTGCAGAAGCAGGAAAATGCATTACAAGGTTAAAATGTGATGAAACATGATGAAAAAGCACTTCTTTCTTTTCCGTTGCCAAGTCAGTCACAAAAGGTAACCTCAGGTTGTCAGATCACTCCTGCTCCCGCATGGCAAAAGCCTGGGTGCTGTTCAGACTCCTGTGCCACGCTGCCCTCTGAAAGCCCTCTGACCCTGCTTCGGTGAAGAGTCTGCGCTGGCTGATACTGAAGTACCACTGGACTATTTAAGAAACCGACTCAGGAGGACAACTCTTGCTCCTTGGCAAATGGCCCAACAAGCTGCCTGTTATTAATGTTTGGAGATATGAGAGAGCCTGATTTTAGCTCTCATTTGCAACCGGTGTAGAGACGCCATGCGTGCTGTTAGGGAAAATTAGGCTGCTATCTATATGTGTGTGTGTGCGTGAGAGCGCAAGAGAGGCCTCTTGGTCCATCACAGATGAAGGAATATCTAATTCTATCTCACTGAGATAAGAAGCTGCTGGATCTCCGATCTCTAGATGAGCTCAAGAAAGGAAATGTATACTTCTAAGCAGCAGAAAGTAATATCCTGTCCAAAGGTGCACCAGAGCAAG
The DNA here is from genome assembly GCA_008933995.1 of Datnioides undecimradiatus. NCBI lineage: Eukaryota > Metazoa > Chordata > Actinopteri > Lobotiformes > Datnioididae > Datnioides > Datnioides undecimradiatus. Next base: position 37,304,228 of record WARS01000046.1, on the reverse strand, counting down.
AGATGAGATTTAAGATCACTTTCTCCCCTCTTCCCAGCAGATATCCATGTTCCCTTTATTACCATCTTCTCAAATTCTATTCTTTTGTGTTGGGTCTCTACTCACTCTTTCCCAGCTGCTCTCAGATGATTATGTGTGTGACTCCACATGATATTCATTACGAGCAAAATTAAGCGGCCTCATGTATGAATGAGACGGATTCTAAACGGGCGTTGACAAATCATTGTTGCACTTTAAATGCTATGGTTGCTCTCTGGTGACTAATTTAAGAATTTCGCTGTCACATTCTCACATTAAGCCAATGTCATACCACAAAGTGAGATTCGCTCATCGGCAGATGAGACCTAAATCTTACTGTAAGGGGAAAGTAAACTGCTCTGATAACTTCCTTTGCTCTTTTGTCAGGCAGTTGATATGGTGAATGAAGACATTGAGGAAAAGTGATTTGTGCAACATGATTAATAAGCATTGAGGTTCTGTTGATCCCTAAATGGACAGAACAGTCAAGACAGCCGGTAGTTGGTCAAAAGTGCAGATTCGTAGGACTTAATGCCCCCCCCAAAAATCAAGATCACTACATGTGCTAATCCTGCTGCATTTAATTCAGATTGTCATTTTGCAGTTAGATCCCATTTTCTCTCAAATCCTCTCAAAACATTTCTATAAACTACCAACAAAGGGTTCTCTCTGCTCACTACCCTTCAGCAATGTGCAGAAATATTACAGTACCAAGCCCAAAAAACAGGTTAATCTTCCAAGAGAAGCCTCCTTCTCCTTCGTGGGTCTCAGCTACAGAATGGTAGCATCTAAAGCCAAAGGGAAGGTGCAAACTGGCAGAGTTTGGCTTTAGATGCTGTTAGTCCAGTCCTAGCCAAGTCTGAGCAAGTTGAAACTGTGTCCATTTGTGCGAATGTTTGACTTCATTTTACGCATGCGCAGAAACACGATGAGAGATTAAACCAGCTAGTATGCATCAGTGCTTCATCTGCAGAGCTCTGTTGGTCTTTGCATTTGCAAGCTTCTGACAATGTTTTCAAATTGAATCCAGCTGGCCATGATTCACTTTTCAGCCACAGTGTGCTTTAAAGTGACTGACTTCCGGTTCCAGCGTCAGCACAGTGGCAGATAATAGCACATAGTGTTATCTGACATAAGGATAACTTGATTAAAACGACAGTAGTTGTAGACGCGGATGAATGGCTGTTATGTTTGTTTGTCCTTAACTACACCCCCGTTCATTCAGTACTGAAGAAAACACAATGTCTGAGAGCAATGTCCTGACATACACACAGCAGAGAGCAGAGAGTGATGATGACTGCTGCCCTCCTTGGGGACGGAAGACTCGGAGCCCACGGGTGGGTGCTCGGGATGTATGAGCAGCAGCATCAGTGGTTGCTGCAACAGTAACAGCAAGTGATTTGTGCATTTTCCTCCAGTAAGATAACGGACATCAGCCCCGAAAGCACTACACACAGACACTTAGAATCAAGTGTTTCACTAGTTGTGCTCACTAATAAGGATGTTGGCTGCAAAATGAAGACCATGTTCTCATAAATGGGACTTTAAAGTAGCGCATAATTTAACAGAAAGGCCACTTTTTAATAATTTAGACTCGTCCAGTTTTGGGCCAGAAGAAACATACCTCCTGACGCGCTGTGACTACAGGCAGTAACCTCCAGCGAAGCTCAGTGGCCAACAGTACATGACTGCAGTTGTAGCGGGCAGCTCCCAGTGGCCAGCAACAGTAGCTGTAATCTCCTGGTGCCCCTCTCCCTCCTCCCCCCTCTCCCTCCTTCAGTAGCTGTGAAGCCCAGCTACAGAGGTTAATGGTATTTTCCCTGCAGTCCACACTGAGAGCTTGAGTGGTGTTAGTAATTACACATGGTGCTTATACACACTGTCACAGAGCCAGAAACACACGTTTACACACACAAAAATGCATGGCAGCAAAAGGAGGTACATGCACCAGCACGCAGTCAAGCTTTTGTTTGTCTGCACAGCCTCACACTCGCACACTCTCATTCTTCCATGTGCTTTTCTCCCCCACATTCACCCACGTACACACACAAGCCAGTGGAAAAGGCGGCCAAAGACTCTGACGCACAGACATGCTTGCGCTAACCGACACGCTGCCGGATGCCGTGATCACTGGGAGTGCGTATTGATTTGCTGTCGCTCATGGTGGAGATGCGATGTGTAAATTGGCCGCTTGTCACTGTTATGAGGCATTAGCCTGCTGGTCAGGAGCGATGATACTCTGACAGATTATGATGCAGCAGCCAAACACACACCCGCGTGGACGCACACAGTGGGTGCGAGGCATCCTACCCCATGCCGTCAACTGAGGAGGTTTTGTTTCATGATAACCTCGGCTGAGGTTCATGACTGAACAAGAAACTTTTAAATCTTGCGCCTGTAATTTGCTGTCACACTTCCATGACTTAGGAGGAGCTGTCTGTAGGATTTAGTGGCATCTGGTGGAGAGACTGCAGATTGCAACCAACTTGCAGTTGTGTAGAACAGCCTTCGGTGGATGCAAAAGGCTCACTCTAGAGCCCCTGGGTGGTTTGTCTGTTGTGGGTCACTGTAGAAAGATGGCGGTGCAACATGATGGACTCCACTAGAGCAGGTCACTCTGAAATAGATATGAAGGGGCCATTCTAAAATAAGGATTATATAATAAATCAGAGTTACAGGTGATTGTACGTTAATGAAAACCTTTTTAACTGTATATTCTATTATTACAGTTTCCCCCGTAAAAAGAAACACAAAGTGTGAAGCAACAGTCCTGCACTAAAGCTACAATACATTCTGCTACCTTAAAGCCGTTTGTGATTTCTTTCAGTACTGCTTTTATGACTCTACCATATGGTTTACGGTACACAGTTTCAGTCCGTCTGAAAATGTCTGTAAGTATCAACCTCTAAAAGCTGTCTGTTGCAGTTTCCTGTTCATGTCATGTCTTTTGTTGTTTGATGATTGACCAAAATGATCCTTTTACATGAACATTACTAGACATTTAGTCAGGCCCCATCACTTGGGGGTGAAAACTGCAAAAAGTTATTCTGTGTTGGATCAAATGAAGCCAGTGTTCAGCTGTGACCGCGTTTCTTCGCCCTTCCGCAGTTTCAGCCTCTGCAGACTTGATGTGACAGCTCCAGATTTTCTAACAACTGAGTCATCTCCTAATCGCCCTTTATTGTCGCCTGTTCTGGCCTTTTTCCTCTCTCTGCTGCTCATTTGAGAGGCTGATCGGTGGGAGATAATGAGGGCTAATGGTCCGTCTGAATGACTGAGTGAATGTGGGAACGTACGACACAGAAACAGACTGCACCTTTCCACAGAGACATCACTTTATAGAACACTGTGATTAGAGATTACAGAATACTATTAGTTTAGCTATTTAGATATGACTCACAGTGAAATTGTTTGAGACCAGGAAAGAGTCCTAGGAAAGAGAACAGCAACAAGCTCAAAGATGAATCAGTTTCATCACACTAGATTATACAGACACTGTACAACGTGTCAGTCTCTGCGGCTGCAACTGACAGGACAGAGATTCGCTTGTCTCATAAAAAATGACACCAGGAAAGCAGACACATTCACCTCCACTTCATGTTCCAGCATGAGAAACTTGGGTTTTGGAGTGGATGATGGTGGGTGGTGAGGGGATCAAAAAAGATGTGAAAGTAATAGTGAGTGAAATGAAAAAAACAATGTGAGTTGGGGAAGATAGTGGCGAGCGATCACTGCGGTGTCCGTTAGAGAATACTGTATTTTCCTCTGTCAGACAAAAGCAATCTATAGTGCCCATCACACCGGGAGGCAGAAGTTGCATCTGACAGTGTTAACAATTAATGTGTGAGTATAGTACAGCTCTCCATCAGCCTCCTGTAAATAGCTGGCATGTGGAGAGCTCCTCAGCAGATGTGATACAAGAATTCATTAGCGGCCCCTGCTCCTCATACGTGTCCCCAGAAAGCTATTATCTGCCAAGCTGAGCTTGATACGATTCCAAAAAGAAAAAGAAAAAAATAAATCCAGTCACCATCCTATAATGTGTGTTCCTGCTTCAGAACACATCATAGTTATTTGTCAAAAATGTTTCACAGTTGCTCGCAAATGTTTTTACAGTGTTACTAATTAGCCGTGACTCATTTGCTGTAGGTTACGACATGCAGCAATGAAAAGTGCAAAGTGGGATCAAACCGCCGCTCCTGTGGTAAGACTGTAGCACTGAGCAACAGCCGCTCACTACAGCAGTAGCCTACCTGTCCATAACTGGTTCTCTGTGAAAGAAAAAAAAACATGTAGATTCCCCATCAGTGATGATGGTAAATGTGATCAGTTGATCCAACGGTAAAGATGGCATCCCAAAATATGAGTGCAGAGGGGATTGAAGGAAGCAAAGGATGCAGTTACAGTTCCTCTGGAACTGTGCAAGAGGTCAAGGCTGGTGCATGCCACGCGCTCTGCTGTCGGCTGCAAGAGCCACCACAAAACAAAAGGGTGGTCAAGGGTGTCAAGAACTTGTCTCCACAAAAAAGGATACATATAGGAATTTAAAATGACAATAAAAAAAAAAAGACAGTTTTCCCATATAACACAGTAAAAATCCCATTTATCATCTGGTTTGGATACAAAGTTGACTGGATGTCAGACATATTTACCTGTAAGCTGCATAGCCAAGCTTAATTCACCAGTTTAAGGGCTGGTATCTCAGTTTGCTTTTTGAGGGCATGGCTGTTAAATCAACAGCTTCTTTAGCTTTGAAATGTTTACTATTGAAGGTTCTTGCAGGTGTAAAGAAGAAGTTAATGAAAGATATTGAACTGGACAGAGAACATTTATTTTCAGCTGTAGTTGAGGCTGAAGTAAACATACTTTCTGAATGGTGCACACAAACACACCCCACAAACACATTCTGAGGAAACTGCAGTTGCTTGCCAGTGCAGCAGGGTGCCATCTGCTCAATTGCAAGACTGTCCATCACCTAGAAACAGCCAATCAAGCAGCTCGACTGTGACGAGGTGACACCCTGGAGGCTGCAGTAGCAGATGGAGGGGAACAGCCCTAAATAAACGGCACTGAAATGCTCTCAGACACTCATCTACGGCTACATACTGTACATTAAGCAGTATGACGACACACCACAACTCCACTCTGGCCCATCTGGGCTGTCAACACTGAACTGAGCAGCGTAGGTATGGATATACAGTAAGAGGGCTTCCAAGTGTGGTGCATGATCCAGAAAGCACACATGTCAATAAACACATTTCATCCAAGCCATAGATCCAAATTGAGTTATTGCATGCAATTGAAATGATGACTGAAAACATCACTAATAGAAACCTAAACTGAACTGGGGCTAATTACTCACTTGGAGCAGATTCCACAAAGCAGCCTGCACGCAGGAGACATTAGGAGTCTTGTCAGATGGTCTGCCAGTCATTCAGTCTGTCCAGTCCTTTGTCATTCCATCCAACAACTAGGTCCAGAGCATGATTACGAACATGTAGACTCAAAACAACTACAAAGAGAAACAAGTCTCACTTTATTTTCCGAGAGGCGGGGGGTCCTCATGTGTGCTGAGAGGCCTATTGTTTTATAATCTGTTCATGTATGACCCATTTCAATTTTGGGCACCATTCCCTTTCTTTAGATGAAAGCTCTATTAAATACACAGGACAATGTCAAACTGGCAATTTTTCATTAGATATACAGATTATGAAAAACATATTTGAAAGTTTGTATTAGATATTTGTCTCTTACATGTGCACAATACATATTTTACCCTGCCAAGCAGTCTGCGGTCCCAGAGTGCAGATCATCTTCCCACTTCCTGGCTGCGGGTTTGAAGATCCTGAGTGAAACGACATCTAGTCCAGTGCACCAATTCAGATCAGGCAGCTGAGAAACTGAGGCTTCAAAAGCCGGGCCAGCTGGTTAATGGAGGCAGCTTCTTGCACAGCTTGCCACTGTGCCTCTCGTCTTTTCTTAATGTTGAAAGAAGTACTTAGATTGCTACTGTGTTTCTTGTTGATGTGATGTCTATACTTTGGATCCTGAAGCATTTGTTTATCTCCCGGAATCTTTGCCAGGAGCTATTAAACTGAACACTGATCACAAACGCTGAGATTCCTTTGTCAGTCCCAATAGGAGCAGGGCTGCTGTTTTCAATTCGTTTAAGTTTTAACCCACCAAGGCTGTCGATTTAGGCACAGAAGCTTTAGTTTTATAGTTTTACTTCTGAGACGTTTAGCTTTAGCTTGTATTTTTAAGAGCCTTCTTTTTGTTGTATTAGCTTTTTGACTTGAACAGCACCCACAGGCCCCTTTCCTTTTGTAGTTTGCCTCTTATGATTTTTGTTCCGGCGACAATGTGATTTCCTCGTCAAATAACTTTATTTTACCAACTACAACCGGTTTTATGTTGCCTCACACTCCCCTAGTGAGCCAGGTCGTAACACTGTCATTCATAGGAAAGATTTTAGCAGCAAGAGTGAAACCACACATTTTAGAGAAACAACAACTTTAAAGTACAGTTAGCATGCACAAGACAAAAAATCTCTACTTTGTACAAAGTGGTACAGTTTTCCATCCGATGGCGAACTTCACATTCAAGAGCCACCATTGTTGATTTAGAGAAGAGGCTCAAATTTTGTCTAGAAGATCTGATGTATCCAGAAGAATCACCCGAAAATGTGGTGTGTACTGTTTGTTTCAGAAGTAATCAAAGGGTGGTCTATTTGAGCCTGACGCTGTTATGGCCTGAGTAAAGAATACGGTTTAATGAGCCGTTGTTTGCTTGATGTCCACACTGTACACTGGGATAGGAACAGGGCAATTGTTGTTGATGCTGTATACAAGTCCTCCCCTGTTGGCTGTGCATTGTGTTTATTATTTGGCCATGTATTATATTTGATATGTGAGGGGATTTTATGGATTAGTGAGTCTTGTTGACTGCACACTCGTGTTACAGCGGACCAGTCGTCGCTGTCTTCACCTCGGTCTAATGCTAGATTTTGACTGATTCCTGTGTAAATGTCTGACTTCCCAGGCGCAGCATCCATCACCTTAAACTGATTCACCTGTGTGCATGCAACATAAAGACTGAAGTGACTTCTCATTCCAAAGAGGAGCTGAATATTGGCTCGAAACCGGGCATTGCATCATGATGTGATGCAGTTCTGCTCGACAGTGCTCATTAATGCTAATGAGGAAGCGCAGTGAGATCTAAAACAGGTCTAATCTGTGTTTCAGCTCCGTTTCAGTCGCGCCCTGCATGTGGGTTCGCTGTGTAAATCCAGTTGTTCTGTCACCTCTCCAGCTGACTCACCGCTGTCTTCCTCATCAAATCCCATAAACAAGGGAAGCCGGGGATTAGTCCCGGCTAAATACACTAAGCTCATTTGATAATCACGGCTTCTCCCCAATCTCCGCTAATTAACAATGGATGTGACGAAATTAATCTACACGAATGGCTGCGAATATCCATCGGTGTTATCAGCAGCACATAAATGGATTTTGTTCCTGCATTTCACGGCCTTTCTGCCGTGAAAATGTTTTGATCTAATTCCTGCAAACTGATTCGCAGGTAGTGATCGGTGCCCTGTGAGACCATTCAAGGATCATACAAGTGACTGCACGAGTGAGACGTCACTGATGAAGCATTGAATAGTTTATGGTTTTCAATACATATATGAAACAGGAGTGGGCCATATGATGGAAATCTTCTCACTGTAGACTGGTTGTATGTCTGGTTGTCTTAATGCTGATATACTGAATATCTCCGTGTATTAACTTGTTTAAATTCTGTTGAGAAGTTAGACATAACTCTAAAATAATAGTAGTTTCTGTCCCACAATGCTCTAAAAGACATTTGCTCATTTATCTGAAACATTACCAAAATGGTAAAGTGCAAACAAAGGTTCAGCTGAAACAAACCAGCATCACTGGAAGAGCAAAATGAAAATACAGCAAACCGCTGACGCACGCCTCTCTTTCAGCAGTGTTGCCCCTAGCTTGAATATAACATTTCATTCTTATTCATTTCAGTTTGTTCTTTATTTAAATACCAAGCAGCAGTTCAGTGGCAGCGTAACGGCCGTCTGGTAAACATCACAACATGAGCAAAAGACGAGCAAAATATCAGAGAAAGGAAACAGAAGACTCTTTCCCTCTGCTACACAAAGCTGTGCATTAGCATACCATTTGGTGAAGACCACTATTAAATCACAATCAAGAAGGTGAGTAGTCGCTGAGTGATTTCTGTATGCATAATATGAGAATGAAGGTCTTTCAGATCATCTTAAAAGATTCTCCATATCAAAAGACACCACTAGTTCCGAACACTCTGGTGAGCTACAGAGGAGCCTGTTGATCGCTGTTCATCTCCTGCAAGGCTCTTGTAGGATGAAGAGCATGGCGATCAGCTCATCTTACTGGTTAACTTGTACACACCTTTGATGGATCCATGACTTTGCATATTTTAGGCCACTGAAGCAGGATCAGAAATGCCTCAGCCAATCAGCCATTGATGAATGACCACGGAGGATCGAGGCCTGAGCTCAGGTCAGCAGTGTCAGTAACATCGAACTTAGTCAGGCAGCAGCATCACATTAGACACAGTGACTCATACAACAGGCAGTGCTCACACAGTACCACAAGGTAAAACCCTCAGACCAATAGAAACAAATGCCTGAGATATTCTCATTATTAATTTCATTAAAGAAAATGGTTTAAAATTTATTTAGAATTTATCTTGAGGCTCATTCACATTAAATTAACACGTCCATACGTTTTTCATTCTTTACAAAGAAGCCGATGCTTTTCTATGGTTTCAATGAAATTACAATCTGTATTAGAGCTACCAAAAAACAGCATAAAACAGAAGTTACTTAGTTACAAATAAACACTAATAAATCATCACAGATTCGTCACAAGAGGAGCTAATAATACTGCGGTAAGAGGAGGCGCAGAGAAACAGTGGGATCCACATTTCTGCAGGAGCCCTCAGTGTAAGAGAATCCACTTCATTTCAATTGGAGCTGAGAGTGATAAACAATCTGAATAATGTTCCTGAAGTGGTCTAATCTCTTTAGGACAGAGAGAGCTGGAGGATGGAGGGCAAAACGGGTGAAGAGGATGGTTAATTTCATCAAAATGGTGGCTTGAGGAGTGGAGGAGTCTGGAGATTTAGCCCACAGGGAGAAAACTCTCCCTCCTCCTTTATCCTGTTACATATTACACTGTCTCCCACTGCTCAGCCTAATGCTTAAACTCAATTATTCCTCCCACAGTTAGACAAACAGCCACATCGGCCGGGGAGTGTTCGCACCGTCCCTAGGTGTATTTGTACCAGCAGTGCATTGCTATTTGCGGCCAATATTAGCCTTTTATTAAATCTGGAGCAGTCAGTGTCATCCACCTTAGATATGATTGATATGATCCACTCGGTTTGTTTGTGGTGTGTTTAATGACAAATGGATGACGACGACTGTCCGGGAAGTTGTTCTCAGCTGACTTGATGAGTCATTTGGAATGAATGACAGCGTCAGTTAGTTGAATATGTTTCTTTGTAACTTCAGCGTCAGCTCCGGCGTGGCACTGCTGTAGCAAAGGCGAGGTTTCATTATATCCGTGAGCTTTGGGTTGGGAATGAGAGATGCGACGGATCCAAGCCAAAATGTCATTCCCGCATCAGGCGGCAGGGCTCATCTTTCGGGGATGGAGTGAACAACGTTGGAGACAAGCAGCTCAGACTTTGAAGTATCAGAGTGGATGTATCAGGAGCTTCTGGGCTGTAATGTAAGGAATGGGAAAGTGATTCAGCCATGTTCAGGCATTGATTTCTGATGTCTGGCCTTCAATCCAGCTGTCTACACAGGCTTTCGCCTAAACACAACCATACTGTAGTTGCCATGGCCAGAAAGACATCGTTATATAAATGTTGGAATTGGATGTTAAGATAAAAATTGGCTTTCTTAGCTTGATGCTAGTGTAGCCACTACCCAGAGAATCATTGGGACAGAAATATATATTACTGTCGTAGTAGCAATGTTTGTGTTATTCAGCTTTAGTACTTTGGTTGGTTCTGTGGTTCTGTGTTTTTCTAGACACTTTCTGTTATATCACCACAAAGTTATTAATTCCACTCGGCCAATTCTTGGTTCTGTGCACAGTTTTAGGAAACCTGCTGGTCCTGTTGTCATGAAAGATGCTTCTGTTATTCATGTCTCTCCGGGATAAACTCCAGTGTATCAGCAACCCTCTGATATTTCCTTTACAGAAGAAATAGCAATTCCTTTACAGAAGAAATAGCAATTCCTGCTCCCTGGAGGATGAGCCTTTTTTTTTGCATGTGATATTTCCCAGAAATTCATCAGGCAAATTGCCATAAATACAAACCTCTGCAGTTTGAATAAAGCCATGCATTGTTTGCCTCCAGTAACATTTTAGACCAAATGAATTTAACTGATATTAACTGACTTGAAATTAAATGAACTGCATCAAATTAAATTGAGCTGAAATGAACTGACAGGCTAAATCACTGTTGGAAATCCTATTATCTACAGTAGCCGAGACAGCTCAACGCACTGCAACTTAAAAAAAAAAAACACTTGCAAATAGATAATAAATTAATTAATTAATTAATTAATTAATTAAATAAAACATGTTCGTCAGTTTGCCAGTATGTACACCATATTTTGAGCATGCACTGTAAGCACAGAGACACGCTGCAAATATACAAATGCCTGAAATAACAAGCATGTGCTGCAAACACAACAGAATCAGAACCATGTGTTTAGCTACATATGTGCACATTACATTTCTTGTATTCAGGTGTTTTCTTTTGTTTATTCTAAACATTTTTTGAAGGAGCAGTAGAAAGAGGAAGAAGGGTGCAAGGGCAAAGTCATAACCCCTTCATCTGACTGGTTGACTGTTCCTCAAGTCGGTTGAAATAGGAACAGTGGGCAAACCAGATTTGAATGAATCTGTGGAGACAATTTAAAGTTCCGAGACCAGGATAAACATAAATCGTGTAGGAGCAAACAAGGGGTTGCTCTGTGTAGTCCGGACATGACAGATGGGCCAAGAAAGCCCCACTCAAAAGTCCCCATGAAGTCCCTGGTGCACCAACATTCGTGTTATATTTCAATAACAAATGGGTATGTCCCTGCTGCGTTGGAGGTTGCTTTCTTAAGTTGAATTACTGTTAGACATTTGACCTTTGCTGGACCGCTCCGAACCAGAGACTAGCAGGAGACAAGGGGAGGGAGAGACGAAGGTCCCTAACTCAGACATGAACCCATGTTCCAGACCACTGGGTTACCAGGGTTCCCCAGATGTGAGGACTTAGCAGCCATTAACCTCTGAGACTACGCTGACACTTCCTGCACCTGCTTCTCAATAACAGCCTTTCCATGTCTCACTGAGTTTTGTAAAGCAGCAGTTTGCATTAGCACTACATTGTGTTAGCAGTGACAGACTTAATTAAATCTATGTGTTATGAAATTACCAAAAATTGGACATGGCAGAGTCTGGCACAGCTGCCGTCTGTGCGATGACACATGTTGAGATAGTTTACTGTGATGCCGACACTACGTGAGCCAAGGCATGGGAACAACAAAGAATCCCAGTGCAAAATCAAGGGAGTGTAAAGAGAAGTGTTTCTAATCATCTGCCGTTAATAGACACAGAATGTATGACTGTGGTTCGACAGAGCGGCAAACTGTGCTCTTAAGAAAAACATCTGTTGTTTATTCAGATTCCCAAAACCCAGCCCACTTTAAGTTGATATCATACCATTCTGCACCTCGCATCGCATCCAGTGCCAACAGTCAGTGCCAATGCATGAAGTTCTGTTATTCTGTTCTTATGCGGAGAGATGAAAAGTCACAGTGTGGAAATCAGGGAGGTGGGCAGCGTCCAACTTACATGCAGGAGAGTTTGCATCACATCAAAGCTGTGGTTCATGTTTGTGTTTTCACCATAACCAGGATCTCTCCCGACCTTAAGGGACACACTGTCGGTGCTTCACTCAGCAAAATGGCTGGAGCAGCTGTTTGCATCTGATTCCAGCACTGAAAAATATTCTCATCTACTCCCCTAAACCTCACCAAATCATTTATTTCTTATTAATTTAGCCTGTACAGAACAATTAAATAGAGTTTCTTGTTTTTTTCTGGTTTTCTCTATTCTACCACACTCTTGCAACAGGCCAACAGTTCATTCAGATTAGCTGTTACTTTGTTTTAATGTAACACCAAAGGTGAATGCACTGTTTTGTTGCTAATAATCCCTATATGCATGTGAAAAAAATGCGTGTGCAAGATCAAATGTGGGACGATCAACCAGGAAGTTGGGCTGCAGGCTGCACTGGGCATTTACAACAGACAACAGATCATTCACCTTTGTTTTCTCTCCCAAATATTGTCCGACCCTGGGGACCTGTTGTGACCGCAGAGGGTGCATCACTGTTTCAGTGTGAAAGCCAATTACAGGGCTAATCTCTGACACTAGACCCACAGAGCAAATTATGATAATTCTGACATTTTCATATTCATTTGTCTGCCACCAATAATCAACTGATCTTCCTTTTCTAATAGATTATTTTTTCACGATGTTGGTGTTTTGTTGGAGGGTTTTTTTTGTCATCTGACGTTGGCATGAATAATTTATCAGTCATGAAATTTTCAGCCTCCTTCTCCTCAGTGGTAACAAGAAAAGCCACTCTGTGCACAGGATGCAAAGCCACAATTTATTTATGAGGAGACGCCACACGGCCGAGGAACGCGGCGAGATTTGGAGCTGGACGGAGGAACACAGCCCCGACATCACCCATTCATCAGTACCAAGCGCTGTGTACAGTCTGGTATGTTTTCATTGGGAAGGTCAAAGCTGTGGAGCGTGTTGACTCCCAGTAGCGGGTCGCTGAGTGACTGGAGGTCCAGCAGGAATTACTGGGGTTCCCCACAGGCATACGAGCAGCTGTTTCAAGTCAATGTAAAAAAAAAAAAAAAAGGCTGAAATCAGTTTCAATCACTCCATCATGCTGGCTGAGAAGGCTGGATATGTTCTGAGGGGGTGAGAGACAGACAGACAGAGAGACAGACAGACAGACAGAGGCAGAGCATGATTCTTCCATTTCAGTCCACACTGTGAAGTCTCAGATTAAAGAAACAGTAATTGCTTCAGAGCAGAGTTGACACAGTTTAGATCAGGGCTGACAAATGTGGGGGACGGGGGCCAAAGTTTGGTCGCTAAGGTTTGGTTATGTTCACTGTTTGTGCTGCTTTATTTGTTGTGACGGTTAAAGTGCTCTTTAAATATACATGGATCTCTAATTATTACCACAACCTGACCACGTGGGCACACTGATACCACACTGAAGTCAGTCAAATTGGGAACCTAGTACACTTTGCATCTTATCAACACAATACAGCATGTGTGTACTGACTTATGGCCCACAATTAAAGGTTAGTTTAGACAGTTCAAGGCAAAAGTCTGGGCTCTCTGGTTTGGATTTGGACACAATAAGCTATTACATTATATTATAGTATATTTAGCAGAGGTGATGGGACATTATCAGTGTCGGTGACTCAACAATGTGGACACCTGCTGAGATTTCTGACTGTTCCTCTTACAGCCCATGATCTCAGCACCTATGCTGGACGTGACACCCACAGAGTTTTAGTCATCATCACTTTGTATCTCTCTAGCTTGGGGTTCAGATACAGAGAGTCTGGATTTTAAAAAAAAAAGCACAGTGTGGCGATTCAGTGACTCCCAATGTTTGATTTTCCCCGTGACCCCCAAATGACCAGCTCTGCCCCTGAACAGCACGACACATTTCAGCTGTGTTTGCTGTTGTACTAAGGTTGTTCTTCACTTTGTGTTCCTGTTGGATCAATGCTCTCATGGCTCAATGGGTCTGCCCACAGGCGAAATAGGCTGTGTCAGAGGACGTCACCAAGTACAGACTGAGCTAATACTTTCACATGCAACAGGTATCATTTCTTAATTGGCACAGTAAAATATGTTAACTGCTGTTGCTTTAAAGCGATACCAGAGCCGACCCAACCGTTGTACGCTATAGAAGTCTGATTTGAAGTGGCTGAAAGGTTCGTGGAGGGTTGGATTAGGGTAGTGTTCAGGATGATGGGGGGCTGAAAAGAGGGACCCCCAGGAGGTCGTTAGCCAGGGATGAACAGGAGCCAAAGGTTGGTCGGAGTCTTGTATGGTGGGGTAGTTGGGGTAGGGATGATTGGGGGCTAACCTGGGTCATGGTGGAGCTGGAGCATCTGGGAATCCATGGGTAAGATTCAGGAGAAGAAGAGTTACTTAAATACATTTGTTATTGCTAATACGTGTAACACCCAGTGGAACCCACTCAAGCCCTGGGAGGACAAACAGACAGACCGCATGTGGAAAGGTGCTGGGATTACTGGAAGGATGGGAGAGAAAGGGTTCAATGCCCTGCACAGATGAGATTTTAATGATGCAACTGTCTTGTGATTTATTTTTTGTATGTTTGCGTGTATGTGTGTGTGTGTGTGTTATGTATTCCATCTAATATTTCTGATGATACTTACAGTGGCGGGTATTGATGTCTGAATTTTTATCTTTTTTTTCTCCTGCGGCTCCATGGTGTGAAATTAAGTAGATTGATTGATTGAACTCTTCTCATGCATCATTTATAGAGATAATTAATGAGCGTGCATCTTCACTCAGTTGACCTTGTCTCGTAAGAAATAATCGGAATAAATGCTGGAAAAATGTTGTTCTCAAGGTGAATGGATGAAAGTGCTGAGAACTGGACCAAACCAGATGTGCTATTCCATTTTATTGCAGTGTTTGACCTGTTCATGGTGGGACAAAATGTCAGGCCACATCTGGACACCTAGTTACTTTTATTACCTTCAAAGTGGGGACATTGATTACTGCATGATAAGTTTAAGGTCTTAATTTATCTTGATCTCATATTTTTGTACTTTATTAACTCTATTTTCTAATTATTATATTTGAATATGTTGTTTAATGCACTTCAGCTCAGGCAAAGCAGTTTGAATTGTCTCTCTGTTGCTTCATTTATTTTTAGTAATATTCAATCATCAGAGGGTGAATTTTCAGAAACTTTGCTCATGAAATGAACAGTATTAACTATTTATTTAGCCACTTGAAGCTGCTGCAGTTTATGTTTTCATTTTCACAGTGGATTAAATGATTATAGATAAAATGTAGGGGAAGTCAGTGCACTCCATCGGTGCAAATATCCCTCAGGGGTTGGTCACACATTGCTACGCAACTTGACAAAGCCCGTCAGGCAAATCAGTGCTAGTCCACAACCGTGAGATCTAATATCGTTAACATCCTCCCATTCCAATGTACAAATACAGGTAGTAAAGCTAGGACCTGTACAATGGGTGGATATTTGGATGTACAGAGTTTCTACACTGGAAAGGCCTCATGTATTTCCAGTCAAAATACATTTCATCCATGATCATGATATTTTCATTATCTCAGCCCAGTTGTAGGTTCCTAAACATAAAACATTGATAGTCTTACTGGCAGATCAGAAAAGGCTACATATGAAACTCTTTCATAATGGACATTTATATTTTTGGAAGGCCTAAAACAGAAGGTGTCCTGTCATTTGGGTGCTGAACAAGACAATGTTGACATCAATGTTCAGCCCAACCTGTCAGCATCTGTATGAGAGCTCTTCTAATAAGTAAGTTGGGCAACGGTTTGATTTGGTTCAGAAAAAGGCCCTAGTTTACAGACGTTGAGTAAGTAAACTCATAAACACGAGTTCAAATAAGTCAGTATTGATTGGTGGTGTCATACGGGACATGACCAGTAAGCTCCTGTGTAAGAGTCCTATGCTTGTTTGATTTCTCCATCCTCCAGATGCTAAAAAGGATCCTTTTGAGTTCGGAGGCAAATACAGAGGGGCATCACAAAATTAAAGTATTTAATGTCATGGCAACAGTCTGGGCTGTTTTGTTCAGGTTTGTTTCTAGTGAACCCTGAAATTGCCTGTAGCTCCACCTCGGGTCAGTATTTCTACTTGATACGTCAATAATTGTCTGGTTGCTGGGAGACCCTGCTGATGGACTTTATGTTCCCCAGTGGCTAAACCTACATAAACCTATATTTTATCCCAAATGTCCTCCTCACTAGAAGTAGGCTGTTTTGAGAATGCGAATGGCACGCTGGACATATTTTAAATGTTCAGCTTTATGTTATTCCACCGTCCACGTTTCCTGCCACATCAACCATTTCAGACAACTGGGATGTGGCTGAAGATCCCCTCGTGTTCTCTCTCATATTAATCTTGTCTTTAATGTATTTCACTGCGATAAGAGTTGAAAGCCTCAGAGGAACCCGGCACCAGAAAAGATCCAGGGATAGAGATGAGCCGGCGGCGGCGGCCCAACAGCCGGCCGCGATAAAGCCGCGGGAGATCCCGAGTTTCCTGTGACACAGGCCCTCGCCACGAAACCCTCAGAGGACAGCCGCAGAGCATCATCAATCCCCGCGCATTTCTGATAGCAAAATCAATCCCACAGCAGCGTCCATCTCCACATGTGTTGCATGTCAGAGAAGCTTCGGTGTGCCTTTCTCTCAAAAAGGAAGCATTTTCTTCATGAGAGAGCCCTCTGAGGTTTGTCGCACATGCACAGGGTAGAGGAGAGTCAGGACTGTCTCTGCACAAAGACGAGCAAGTCGCAAACCCTACTCCTCCTCCCTGATCACCTCTGTATGTCATACAGATCGCTGGAAATGGAAAGCTCTGAACGGTCTGGGTCCAGCACGTAGTCTGCAATGACTCATCGAGTTACAGAAAGAATTTATGACTGTATATTTGCATAATCTGTCAGTGTGATAAATAACAGTGATCCAACTATTATTTACAGAGAACACAGTCATAATGTTAAAAAGTCAAATGCACATTCTTTAAGACACACACACAGATTATTTGGGCAGACGTTGGGTAATCCTTAACAGTTCCTCTTACACACTGTTAATTCACCACAGTAAATGGGTTTCGACAGAAATGTAATCCCGACACAATGAACACTTATACAGTTATAAAACATTGTTAATCACTATATCTGGATACCTTATCTAATTAGCATGCTGGATCAGGTTTAATATAAAAGGTCCAGAGTGGTGTAGAGCATGAGGCGCACTGACTTAAGTAGTATTACTGACACAGTAATAACTGTGTAACAGAAACCATGATGCCTCACTAACCAAAGCCAAAGTGCTGTATTAATGGATTTAAAGACATCACATGACAGCGACAAGAGACAATAGACTCCAGTCTCTGGGGCTCTGTAGACCAACCTACCAACCTATGAGTGGGTGAATGAGTGTTGATTTACATCTGTGGAATGTGCGCCATGTAAATTCAGTGGTCTCGTTCTTTCACACGCAGGTCCAGCTGCGCATGCTTGGTAAAGAAATGCAGCTCTTTCTTTAACTGAGGGATATGATCTGGGTCAGTAACTGTTTCCAGAACAGAGAGATTAGAACACTTGTTCACTCAGCTGTCTTAAACAGCTAGCTCTTCAGCGACCCCAAGAAACTTGTCACCTTCTACCATGGTACACATTTCTTTGTTTTGTACCATGTAAAAGCAACACGCACTTGTTCACATGTAACCCAAACAAACATTAACGCTTGTTCAGACCTTTTCAAACCCATTTTATTGTGCACTGAAGGTGACTGCAGGTTTCAGTAACGTCAGAAGGAAACAGCTAGACCACCTTACCACTTTACCACCGGATCACTCCTGCTGGGTCACCTGTCAACACGTTGATGTTTTCAAGCCATGGTAGGGCCACTGATCCTGAGCTACCTCCAAGCCGAGGTACAGGTCCAGCTCTCCATTTCAAAGGGTTAAATCCTCATACTCTCAACACTAAGGTTTCATATAGTATAAAAAGGATTGTAGCTGGTGTAGGGGACTCGCCTAGCTTCTCACTGCCTACATCCGAGCATCTGCCCTGCTTCCTCTGAGACAATGTCAGTCTGACTAGCCTTAGAGACTAACCTTGTCTCAACCACGCCCGTTCACGGCAGCTCCCCCTAATTTGATCAGGGCTCTTGTTACTACAGCTAGGTTATGATTTAGTGGCCTGGATTATCGGCCCCAAGGGTTGGTTTATACTTATTGACTAGAGCAACCAATAAGAACTAATACAATGGAATTCACACACCACTTATAACTTTACTACTACTCATAATGATTCAATGTCCAGAGTTCTGATGTCTTTAACTGCATTATATCATATATCAATGTTAATTTAACTGATACTGATCACTACAATTCATAATCACTGAGATGGAGTGGAAAGTCATTTGGCCAAAACAACTCATCCTTGTCCGCTCGTTCTGGGATCCTTGGTGAGACTCATGAACTTGTTAAGTCCCAGCAGTCCCCAAGACTTCCCAATCCTTGTAGACAGTGTGAGGGGAACGTCATCTCTCCAGAAACCCCTTCAACCTCTAATCCATGGCTAGTCCTCGACTCCGCACTCCTTTACTGCAGGCTGAAGTGTTGGATCTCTTGTCCTTTCTGGTGACGGACCGCTCACAACTCCTTCCCCAACTTTGCAGTCTTTAGTCCGGGCAGCTCCTCTTCTGGGTGTGGTCGCTCCAGCAGCCGGCTCAGGACACAATGGCATCAAGACGGAGTGAGGTCGAGTCAGACTAAGCAACTTCTTCCTCTTTTACCCGTCTTTTTATACCCTTTCCATCTCCTTTTTACATGGTAGATGTCCAGTGAGGGCTTGAATACATCGTACAATCAACACACCACCCATGAGTGGAAAATTCCACTAACTTACTCATAACCTTTTGACCATTTGACTTCTCCTTTTTGTCCTTCTGTCCTCACTCCACCCATCAGGAAGCTTCTACCATCTGTTCGGTTCATTGCTTAATATTTCTCAACACTGGTTTTTCTCCTGACTTCAGCGCTTCCTCATTTTCTTATGATTCACATTATGATTTAAAACATACTTATAATCATTTTACAATTAGTTCAAATCATTACAACATCTTGTATAACATTTCTTTTACACAATCACACTCATTCTTATATTAACTTTACTTATTATAATCAATATTTCTCATTCATTTGTTAGTTATTCATTTATTGTTAGTGCTTTTATGTCTCTTATTGCAGCTGTTTTTAGAGTCCTGTGTGTTCCTTCTCTTTATGCTGGAAAACACTCGACTGTTCCTTGTTGATTCTTTTAGCAAGTCCCTTGATCTCCCTCTCAGATACCGATGGCAGGGAGTGACTTTCAACCTTATTTGACACCACACGCACACACACACACCTACACTACACACAACCCCGGCTGGAAAAAATATTCAAATTCATATAAAAAGTTAGGTCTTGAAGGCAACATCAATAAAACAAGAAGCTTAAGTGACCGAGTGCATATTCATCTTGTCATATGAACATGTTTTTGATGGCTACATTCGACATTAATTTATTAATATTAACAGATAATATGAAGCCGTGGCTCATTCATTTCAACAAGTGGAATTTCATCTCTAATCGAATGGAGTTACAACTTTGTTTGTGACAGGTTACTTCTTCCTTAAAAGTTTCATGGCTGCACAGATGTGTGCTGAACCCAACTGAACTCAACACTTCACAGGAAATCCCACTGTTTAGAGTGCAGTGGTTGTTGCATAAGCATGGGATTTCCAGCAGCATGACTCTCCCACAGGAACATGCGACGCATACATGTAGACACACACACAAAGGTTAGCTCTGCCAGTGGGGAGGAAAAGACCACTGGCTCCCTCCAGTGGTTGTCAGGAGAGATGAAGACCCAGGAGGTACATTTGGATTTGTCCAGGAGACGACTGCAACGACTACGACTGCATGTTTAATGTGTCCCTGAGTTCTTTAGCCTCACATTGACATTAATCACATGTCTGAGTGACATTTTCTATTTGGGAAACATGCTTGAACACGTGTGACATACATTCTGTATTGTCCTGAGCACATTAAAAAACAAGCACAGTGCTGCAGAGGTTGTCTCCGATGGGTGCCCATGGCTGTGCGGCAGCGGTGGATGTGAAATGTTTTCTGAGAGGCTGCAGCAGCGAGGGAGGAAGAAGCATGTGTGGCAAAGTTGTATGTTGAGTGTTGTTCTCAACACAATCTGCCATGGAAACCTGCCCAAGACCCAAGTTTCCGCAAAAGCTAGACACACTGTACATCCAAGCATGGGTGAGATGCAACCACTCACCAGCACCTGCACACAGATGTAAACACTGCTGTGTAATTTGCACAGTGCTCCAAACGTGGTGATGTTGGTAGCTTATTCACGGCTTCTCTCTAAAGACCTCTGCCCAAAGATGGAATGACTGGTCTGTATGTAATGTATGCAGACACTACATCAATGTACACCAAAGTGAGAGAGCCAGAGAGTGTTTGTCTTGCACGTAATCACAAAATGTTGTTAATACCACTGCAGGTTGGTGGAGACCAGTGACTCTGCGTAGAAATACATAAAGGGACACAGCAGTGTAGGAGGTAGCAAGTAAAGTAAAGCAAATACATATAGTTTGTTGAAATACTAGGGAAAATGTAGTTAATGCATCAAACTGTGAATCCACATTTGGATAGAATGAATTTGCCAGCAGTAGATATGTAATGGCAGAAGACAAAGTTGAAACGTTTCAGTTGTTTCGTTTGCTTTAAAGCCCCAAAAACACATCACGACAAGTTTGTTACATGCAAATGTTCGAGGACTTTCTAGCGACCATCTTGTTTCTGTGTGTGTTGTATAGGTTTCATATTTAATTCAGATCCAGGCGTGAATGTCATGGTTTGAGTTTGAGCTCTCTGTTGTTGGTCATTTCCTGTTTTTCCTCCCGTGTCTCTGTGAGCTTGTTTCCCGTTCCCTCTTGTGTCATTTTCACCTGTGTCTCATTAGTTGATCTGCTCCACCTGTGTCTTGTTAGCCTTCCCTCCCTGGCGAGTCTATATATTGTTTGTCACTGCCTTTGTTTCCTGTCTGAGCATCAACGTACATGTTCCTTCTGTTAAAAAGGTTTTTTTGTGTGACTTGTGGTTTTGTGTTTCTTTGGAACTTGTGTCTGGCTGCCTTGACCCCTGTAAGTTTTATGTTTCTTCTGTCAGTTCCTGTTTGGACTGCCAGCCCTGTGTCTCATGTCTGCATTTGGGTCCAATCCCTAGTGTTCCCTGCTTCCAGTGCGGCATGAGAAACAATGAATGTGTCACATGACCTGAGTATCTCTTAAAGAAATGAAAACATGAGGAGGGTATCTTCTGCTGCGGTTTAATGGCACCCAGCGGGAGAATCACCGACGCCCACTTTATCTCTAATATTCACATAATGAAATGGATGAAAATGTGCAGTAATTCACATTTTGTTATGCAGATTTTCAGCAAACTTGGTTAAGATTTGTGCTGCATTTGAATGAAAACTTATTTGTGTATAATCACACCTCAAAATAAGCATAAAGCATAAAATAAAAACATGTATACACATAATAAATGTACACATCACTTACATGCAAAAGGGGAATGTAAATATAACACATGAATAAATCAAATCCCACGTTCTCAGGGAAACCACGAAATTCACTGCAGTGTTTTCTCTGTGGGATGAAGCAGGGCAGCGAGGCAGCATGAAAGGGAAAAGAACAAAAGCAAAAACAACAGCGCATGAATAATCAGAAAGCCTGTGATGTTGTGGGTTACTCTTAATACAAATCACTGGAGGAGCAGGAGAATGTGACAGGGAGGTGGCTGGTTCAAATCCCAGGACTGACCGAGGAAACATGCATGGGGAAAGTGACTGAGTGAAGGTGCCTCTGAACTGACCAGTCAATAAAACCCTCCTCTGAGCAGCAACTGTCCAAATATAGCAACTGTAACTAGGCTCAGTATACCGCACAGTGTATGGCACAGCAATGCGCATGTGGAGTCTGTTGAACTGCTTTGAGGCCAGTATTGTTGTCTAGCACACACACAAAAGCAAACGTGTATGAAATGGATTGACAGGTGTGTTTTTAAGCCCAAGCACAAGCTACAGTCAATAGGATGTCCAACTAACTAGCCACCAACAGCAGGAGGAGCATACTTTCATTGACTAACATCATTAGTGTGTAGGGTCAAAGGTTATACTGAAAAGAAAATTATTTTAAGTATTTTACCATCTATATTTTGGGAAATTTAGTCTATACTCCAGCCAAGAATGTTACATGTGACATTGTTCATCTGACAAAATCAATTGGTTAGTCCTCATCAGAACATTCTTTTATATGCGTCAAGGGGCCAACCAGTGACAGTGTTTCCAACCAATTCATGGACCTAAAGTTTGTTTCATTAGCTTTGAGGAGATAAGTTCATCTTTGAGGGACTGGGTTGGTCTCTTAGTTCCAGGTTGAAACTGGTTTGAATCTGATCTGAACGAAGCCTTGTCAGTACCACTTGTTGGTGTCTTTGCATCGTTTATGAAGTGCAACCGGGTTCCATTCTGGGTCTATACTTCCATTTGATACCATAGTACAAAAACATAATGTATCTGTTTTATGCAGATGAGACTTATATATTTCTAACCATCATTCCTAATATCTTTATTTTCTTCATAGTTGCTGAATGGAAATCAAAACAGAAGTATTACAAGTTGCTCCACACTGCACAGGGGAGGCACTCCAACACTCTATACACTGCTAGAAACATAGGAGTCATAGAAACTAACCGTACCTTTGTATTTCTGTGACAAAACAGCCTCTGCATATCTGCTGGAACTGAAAGCTTGACAGGTGTATGAGGTCAAACAGAGACTTTTCCAACTTTGTGCTGTTCCTAAACGCAACACACCAAAGCAGTGAGCAAGCAGCAGCTGCTAGCTGGGGCTGTTGTGAGTCAGTATACTGAGTTACTTCATCAGACCAGAGGGACCAGAGTTACATGTCGATATGTGGCTGATTGCTCTGGTGGTCTTTTGCAAGACAGGTGGGGCACCTCTTAAGTGTTTGTGCTGGCCTCGGGCAATCTGTGATTATGATAGTAAGGACTGTCTCTTCCCCATGCTGTTTGTTCAGATCTCTGCTGCTTTAACAAACTAAAACAAATTGTGTGTGTGTGTTTGCGCCTGTTTGTGTGTATGTCTGAACACTCACTTTAATGTGTACAAAGATGAAGGGTATGGCAAATCAGAGAATGCATCTGCCCGACGTCTGAATAACAAATAACACCATTAGTGAGACAGGGGTGTTCTCTGCCAGGTCCTCCAAGATGAATGGCCATGTCACTAACTCACGCACACACTCACTCACTCACTCACACACACACGCACACACTCACACACACACACACACACACACACACACTGTCATATGTAAGTAAGGCTCTGGTATTGTGTCGAATCTGTGGATGATGTGTAAAAGGTACCAATCAGACCTTCAAACTAATCAGTTTACAGTGTGTTATGTTCTCCTGTCTGATTTTCTGTCTATGTTTGTGTTTGCCAGTCTCTGAGGCACTGCATTATTCTCAGTGTTACCAGGCTGACTCTGATGAATGTGACTTTTACCTGGTAGACTTGTGGTCTTGATGGTGATGGGTTTTTGGACTGCATGTTGGCAGAAATGAATCTTCCTCCACTCTCGTTTGTTTTCTGTTTGGCTCCAGAGTTTCCTGTATGTGTCACCTTGCCCATTAGAGTTTGATGGAAGTGTTTGAAGGCAGCTTGTTTTACGGGATAATGTATTAATTCCTTCCCTCCATGCTAGCTCCAAAATGCTAAAAAAAATATGTTTCTACCAGTTTAGTACCTTTTTAACGGACAATAGGATGTTTGATAAATTACAATCAGGCATCCATGTTACACAGTGCAGAGATAGCTCTCCTTTAAATGACTAATGGCCTTATTTTAAATGCAGATGTGTGGCCCGTTCTGTTTTAGTCCTTCTTTATATCAGTGCAGCCCTGAAACTAATTGATCATGAAATCCTTTGAGGGACCGTGTTGCTTTCTTAGTTCCAGCTTTAAACTGGTTTGAATCTGATCCATCAAAGCCTCGTCAGTACTGCTTGTTAGCGCCCTCACATCATTTATGAAGCACAACAGGGCTCCACTCTGGGTCAAGACCTTTATCCATCCATGCTTTCACTGGATAACATATTGAATGAACATAATGTGTCTTATCAGTGTTATGCAGATGACACGCAGTTATATGTTTATAACCATCATCCACAATTAGCCTAATGGCTTTGTTTTCCCTCACTGTTGCTGTACAGAAATCAAAAAATAGATGCACCAAAAGTACCTGCATGTAAATAAAAGGCAAAACAGAAGTATTAGAAATCCCTGCACACTGCACAGCTGAGGTGCTGTAACACTCATATGAAGGTCAGGACCCGAGCAGGGAACGCAACTGAGCACCTTCTGATTAGCGATACCTCTGCTCCTTTATTGTTCAGCCACAGCTGCAAATGGTTTGAGTGATTAGTGATGCAAGAAAATAAAGCCATTAGGGTCAGGGCTTTTTAACCTATGGATGGATGGATGCATATAACATTAGAAGTGGAGCTGACCCAGAATGGAACCTGGTAGCACTCCATAAATGATGTGGACCAAGAATTAAGAGAAGCAACTTTTGCTGATTGATTGTACTGTCATGTGAAACACTTTGTAACATTTGTTCTGTTCTATAATGTTCTATATAAATTAATGTATGATTATTAGTAGTATCATTGTTAGTTTTATCATAATTAAACATCACCATGTGTGCATTTTCATTGTATTGTCGCCATGCTAGCGTTAGCAATACAGAGCTGCTAGCACCAATTCTATGGAGGCCGTAAACACGCAAACACCTGGCTGACAGTTGTGCAGATGTTCTTTTGTTCTGGTTTTCAGTAAGGGTTAATCATTTGTAGTCCCTTTGACAGCAATCCTGTCATTAGACCTGATAATGCACCTGTCTGCTTGTTCGGTTTTTTTTGGTGCATTTACAACAGGCAGTGGTATGGCGTTGCATATCATTATGTCTCTTTTTAATCTGAATTTACACAAGCCCAGACGCTGAATTGATTTAATGGCGTTTTAATCAGATAGCCTAGCATTGGTATGCAACTATGTCTACTTAGTAGTGTTCAGCCTCAGAATTAATACCATAGTGTGTGCATCAGCAAAGTGGTGGAGACTTATTAGTGTCCACTTATGGTCTAAATTGTTTTTAGCATCTTACCTTGATCAAATTAGATTTCTTATGCTGAAACACAAAATACTGGCGATCTACATATACACTACTCACAATAAGTAAGGGATATTGTTATTTACATGAGTGCTTTTCCTATTTGGTCTGAATTTTAATGAAATAAGTAAAAGTTCCCTTTGATATTACTAATAATGAATGAGAAGAAACACCATTTTTATTAGTTTAATATTTATTACCCCAAAAATTTAGACAATAACAAGGATAGCCCCAAATAACAAAAATTGACAATGTCAGTAGCGGGTGTTTCCACCATTTGCCGCAATGACAGCTTGACAGCGACGTCTCATGCTCCTCACTAGCCTCATGATATTGTTCTGAGGCAATGCGTTCCACTCTTCCACAAGTGCTACACGCAGTTCTGCCAGGTCACGTGGGGGTGGGGTACGATCATCCAGTCTCTGCTTCAGCTGGTCCCAGACGTGCTCTATGGGGTTCAGGTCAGGGGACATTGCTGGCCATACCATATGAGGCACTCCGGCTTCCTGAAGTCGAGCTGTGACAATTCTGGCACGATGTGGTGGAGCATTATCATCCATGAACAGAAAGTTGGGGGTGTGCTGGCGGAATTGGGGGATGATGATGGGTTCTATGATGTCTCTGAGGTAAGAACGTGCAGTGACTGAGCCATCTACAATAACCAAATCTGTTTTGCGCTGACTGGTGATGCCTGCCCAGACTGGTGCACCTCCTCCACCAAAGCGAACCCTGGGGACCATGTTGACCTCGGCGTATCGCTCACCTCGCCTTCTCCAGCAACGTTGACGACCATCATTTCTGTGCAAGGTGACCCGACACTCATCAGTGAACGGGACGGTAGACCACTGCTGCATTGTCCAGGTCACATGGTCTTGTGCCCACTGCAAACGTTCACGGCGGTGTCTTGATGTCAGTGGAGTCACCTGCAACGGTCGTCTGACATTCAAGCCAAAGCGGTGGAGTCGGTGTGGCAGTTGCATAACGATGTCTGAGTGCATAGGTCCTTAGGTACCGGTCATCGTTACGGTCTGTCACTCGTGGGGCTCCACTCCTGGGTCTGTCACGAACTCTGCCAGTAGTTCTGTGTCTATCACCCCAATACAATTGCCTCCCTATCCCAAAAATCTCTGAAGTGAAACAAACACCGTATGTATGACATCCACTGAGTCTCTCACAATATCCCTAACTTATTGTGAGTAGTATATTTAGAGAGTTACTGTTGGTATAACAATCTGGGTTTTCAAGAGCCCAGTCTTCTTTTTCTTCTGCTTCTTCTGCTTCTGCTGCTTCTTCTTCTTCTTCTGCTTCTTCTAATGTCAAGCAAAACACATACAACATGAAGTGACAGACGGGTAATGTCCAGAGCAGTTTGTCTCATACAGTGAATGGTTAATGCTGCAGGGAGACAGTCAGGGCGTTGTGAACATTGGGCCTTATGACAACAATGTGAATTTGCTCCAAAGCAGAGAGTAACGTCTTTGACTTATTAGACATTTTCTTTTGCATCGCCACTTTGTGACTTAACACATTTGTAAATGATTGTTTTCTCCCCTAAAGCAAGATCTTACAGGACAGAGGCAGCGTGTTGTTTTGTTTTTTTGGGGGGTTTTTTTTTTTGGCCCTGTGAATCGTCTGGATTTCCATCTCATTTGAGATTAGCTGAGAAGAGTTGTTTTGGATTAGCTGAGCTCCTCTCTCTCCCTCTGACACTCTCAGATAAGAGATCCTGCAGTCGCTGTAACACACTAGTCGAGGAAAATGCCCTTTTTCTACACGGTTAAGACTGCTCTGCCTCTCTCTTGTTACCCAATGCTAACGCTTTGTGGAAAGGATTATTGCGGCAGACTGTGGAGAGCCGTTATCATGCTGTCAAGTGAATGGTGACTGTTTTGAGTATTACACAAGGGTTAGACCAATATACAAAGCCGATATATGGCTCTGTTATTAATAATCTGGCAGTTTCCACATATTATTGTCCACCTTGGTTGTGATGGAGGGTACAGCTGCGTCCAATCAGGACGTTTTAATCATTAATGCTTTTTCATCAGTTGTCCTTATTATAGAAATCCTTCCACTGTGGCGTCAGAGGAATTTAGTCAGCAGTCTGTGAACCCTGCACTGATTCTTGAGTCACGGGTCTTAAAGGAACAGTCAGTGCTTTTGGGAAGTGTGCTTGCTATCTTTAAATCCCGCCATCACAAGGCCATATTTCCCCCATGTCTGTCTGATATATTGATACTGTAGATATGTACCAATCAAGAATATGTTTAGCCTGGCGTAGCGCGAGGAAGCAGGGCAGCCGTTGAGCTGTGATGCATTATACAGAGAGGTGTCTCTGTTTTTTAGCTTACCCCCGCTGCTAAAATTGGGATAAGTAAATAATAGAAGGACCTGTCAGTATAACGTAATACAGTTCAAAGGCTCCACAAACTACGTCCTCATTCCACATCCTCAACATGGGCAAGTAAACACCTCTCAGCCAGCAAACCCTTTCAACAAAAACACAGCATTATAGCGGGGCTGCTGGATTAGACTGCATCAGTTCCAGCTGAGAGCGGCTGACAGAACTTTGAGTGTGTATCACTGCCAATCGAGGGTGAGAATTTCCCCCCGATGAACATTGTGGTGCAAGAAAAACGGTCATTTTAAAACATTACAGTGAAATTAGTTGTTGGTGTTGTAGCTGATGTGTTGAGATGATGGTTGAGTAAATTAAACTGCTTAATTAAGGTTTTTAATTATTGTTTTCATGGTTAAATTAGAAAAAACACAAACCCAGGATGCTAATGTTGAAGACTATCTGATCCGTCTGTCCCCATTGGCCCTCGTGCTACGGAATGTAAATCACTCATGAAGAATGGCTCCCTATAAAACATAATTCTAAGAGGAGTGGCATGAAAGGATGCCTCTCTCACTAGATTTCCAATTTCCTTCTTAAATCAAACTGAAGAGGAAGATCAGTAGTTGGTGACAGGGCACCTTCCTCAACAGCTTGTAAATGTCAGGAGCAAAGCAGCTGTCAATCACCTCTAGTGACACTTTAACAGCAATCAGCTTTTGCCAGAGGCAATTATTAATGCATGAGGACAAAACTACCTGAGAGGACTGCAAACAAGCAAGAAAACACAGTGTGTGTGTGTGTGTGTGTGTGTGTGTGTGCGCGTGTGTGCGCGCGCATTTGTTCAGGGTGTGCATAAGAGCAGGTAAAGGATGGAACAGGACAGGTTTGCAAAGGAAGCATATGAGTAGAGACTGAGTTCTGACCGTGCATATGGGGGCTGTCTTCCTGTGTTCCAGAGGGTGCTCAAGTTTCCTGCAGCACTTCAATGTCTGTATAGTATGTGTGGGTGAAATGGAAGCTCTGTATACCTGTAGGTGTCAAGGTGTTAGCCAGACCTGAACTTGCCCAGTGCGCGCTGGCAGAGCTCTAATCCATGTGGCCATGAAAGGAAGAATGATAAACAGGAGTGGCAGCAAATCAGAAATGATTGAGCTCATAATGTTTGGTGGACAAATGGTTTTGACTCTGTTTCAGAAAAGAAGTCAGTGCAGTGGAAGAGTGCGTGCATCAGCAGCTCCTGCTGTGGCCATCAGTGGTAATGCTGAGGAGAAACCTCTGACATGGCACAAAGGAGCAAACAAACAGTGGTCTAGATTAATATCCCTCACAAACTAATGGATGACGGTAATGTCCTTGTGGTTTCTAAGTGATGTAATGTATCAGAATGACTAACACGTCCCCTCTTGTGTCACTTTGAGATTGAAGCTTGAGTCTCTGAGTGAACTGTCATGGCAACTAACTTGGATGGCTCTTCATAACCTTTGGTAGAGACATTAATGTTCCTCACAGGACATATCAATTGTATATTCCCATCAGTCTCAGCTTTACTTTATTTTACGCTAATTAGCAAATGTTAGCATAGATAACTCTAAGATGATGAACTTTATAAACATTGACCTACAACCTTTAAGTTTACAGGCCATGTCTGGTTGTCGCTTGCCTCCATGTATGCCTTCTGTGAAGCAGCAGTCTGTCAGTAAGACATCATTTCTTCAGTGTTTCTGACTCTGACAAAAATGCCATTTTTGGGAAAACAATCAGTTTTTTTGCCCATTGAATTGTATGGACTTGAACGAGTGACTTTAGAAAACAGAAGCAAAGCAGCCGTAGAGAGTAAATGTTTAATTTAATAATACACCAAATTTAAAGAAAAGGGACCTTACAAAGATACAAAGGAAATGCACAAAACAGCCAATTAAACCAGACGGTGGAGGTCAGGCATTTAATTGACATGAAAAGGAATACAAAGCTGATGGTGAGTGAAGATTTAGCAGCCTGACAGATGGATTACAGGGGCCTGGACATGACACGTCCTGATTTATGGGAGGATCCTTAGTGAAATGAGTTAAACCATTGGGTTATGAGGAGCTTGGAAGCAGATTGTAGCAGGTTACATTGACTGGTACTGAAATGAACTTGATTGTTTTTAAATGTACAATCAGGGATGCACATGGATTTGATTGGTGCAATACAAACAGCCACAGCCTTGTTCTGCAGCGTCATGTTCATTCATTTGATTCCCTCTTAAACGGATCAAATTTGTTTTTGCATGTGTGAAATGTCGTTTCTCTCTGTTGGAGAGGCACAGAGAAGCTGCATGAGACTAACAATGAAGCAGCACAAAGCCACATGCAGCTGAGTGCAGCGTCCGTGGTCAGCGCCGAGTTGATTCTAACGGACGTGCTCTGCTGCGGACATGCTGCCCTGTGCCTGTGTCCCACGTATTCAGACGTTCAGAAGGTCAAAACATGATTTTTACTTTTTCATCTTCTTCTTTTTCTGTTCTTATCAAATATGCAGCGTGAGCAGAGGCAGGGCATTCCCTGCATGTGCAGCAGGAATACTCTTTAACTGAATGGCCGACCGACAGGAAGACCTCCTCATCCTCACCTCTGCCCGTCAGCAACAGACCCTGAGTGTGACCATGCAAACATCATCTGTAGCGGTTCGCGCTGCGTGTGCTCTTCCTGGAGTCCTACTGGTATGTTGCTTTTCTTTTTTTGAATTTATCATTCTCGCCCTTGTCATGAGGCTAAATTGCGAACACCGCCTTACAATTGGTACATAATTGCATCCCTGCTTTGTCGCTTTTCATCCTCAGCTTCGCTTGATCCTTCACCTGTGTCATTAGATGTGGAGAGCTCAGGGCACAATGGCCTGGCTTTGGAAAAGCACAGAGGAGTGTGTAATTACACTCAGCTTTGATTACCTCTCGTTTGGAGCGGCCTGTTCAATAGCCATTACGTGGAGACACTCCTCTGGCCGTTGTTTAATGGCCCACTGGCCCAGTTTTCATTTGCACCCCGACTTGGTGTTGCTGTTAAGCTCACAAAAGGCTGAGCTTCAGCGCAGCGCCGCTCGGGTCCTCAGACCAGTGCTGATCGATTGACGGGGTATGCACACCGCCGCACTACACACACGGTCAACATACAGCTGTTTTAAACAGAACAACTCCACACGGCAGTGCTGCTATTGATCAGCTTATCAGAGGAGAAGAGAGGGATCAAGTGATCTTTTCTAGAGTTCAACCCATTGACAAAGACTGAGGCGAAACCTGCAAACCTTCAGACCTCCTCTCTCTGCTGCCTCATGAACGCCTCCAACCGAACCCACAGGTTAGATCAGCAGCAGAATGAGCGGGTTCCCTGCAAAACCTGGTGCCACCAAGACCCCCAGACGCTCCCGCTGCGACTTGCCTTCTCAGCTCTCCATGGCCTCAGGGAAGAGGCAGCTGCAGTGTCATCTAACAGCGGGATGGGAGGCTAGTACACCACACACACATCATAATGTCCCGCGTCAAGTTATTCCCCGCCGTTTGCCTCTTTGCCTCTTATCGATACGAGCCCTATGACATCAAACATAATGGGCTGAATTTCCTGCGGGATTTTCTGCCACTGCATCAGGGGTTCAGGAAAGAAACATGCATGCATGTCTGCATTTGGAGAAGAGCCGGTGTGTTTTGTTCAAAGTCCTCCTCTAGGAGAAAGTCTAAAACAAAGCCAGCAGGAGGTGCAGAGGTCTAGTTTTCTAGATTTTTGCTTGATGATGGCAAGAAGTGACTGCCCGCCTCCAGCTTTAAGACAGTTGACTGGGAGTCGCTTGAAATACCGTTTGACACTTGAAGAGGACCTTTAAAACTAAAAGCGCAGCCTCCTCTCTGCTACACCATGTTTTATTCACCAAAGGTTCCCATCCTGATGAAGGCGAGATAGCCAAAAACATGTGGTGACTAAAGCGGCGGTGCGCAGGAGAGGAGCTGCGTGATGTGTTTTTCATTTTGATTAAAGTTCATAGATACGCTCCTCTTCTAATTACTGACTGATTTAATAGAGCTGAAGAGGCAGTAATTTGTGACATTACTCTGATGCAGGCTGCAGTGCTGGAACATGATTTTGACTCTAAAAGTATATTTTAATCCTTTCGTGTCTAGAACATGATTTGATAAAAACTTTGATGTTTAATGAAAACAAGATCAGCAGCCGTGTTAATGTGACTCATTTCTCACCAGTGAAGACTATGAGGGATGTTTGAGTTTGAAGCCAGGAGGATGCTCAAATCACCAGAGGTCGCCCCTCCTCAGTTTGTTGTTTGACACATTTATTATACTTTATTAAGTCGACAGTCCTCCAGAATGAAAACCCAAACATATGTTGTATGTAACTGCTGCTAGAATGACATATGGAAGTGTTTTCTCATCGGACGCCTCCATCAGCAGAACATCATTTGTCTCTGTCTTCTAAAACTGATACAAATCACAGATGAATATAAATCAGTTTTATAATGTGTGCAGGTCATAAAGACACAGAGAGGACATAAACGTAGTTTGGGGACACTCGTGTTAACAACTGGCTCTGTAGTTAGTCTCATCAAACTAAAGTGGTTGTAATGTCTTCATGCGTTCTCTACACTTCCCAAGATCATCAGCCACGCTCTGAAACATGCCAGGAGCCGCCTCCTTCAGCGTGCCTGGCTGCTGGAGACACCAGCGGCCTCCGTCTCTCACTACGTCAGGGCCCACACGCTCCCACCGATCAAACATCCTGGTAGAACATTAACTGCTTTGCAGCAGAGCTGTAACATCGAGCTGCAGCAGGGAGATCTGTGCGCCGTTTCAGCCTCAGAGTCACACAGACAAGCGCGCAAACTGTCATAACAAGAGGACGTATATCCAGACAGCAAAGGTGGTGTTTGATGAAGAGGGCGTGAGTACCGTGTGGAAGAGGAGGAAGAACACTGGACCAGTTATTATTTCAGTTCTGCGTGTATCATCTTGATGATACACGATGCTTAACTAACAAAGGCTGGCATGCTGTTATCAGGCTAAAATATGCTGTTGCTTGTCGTTCTGCATTCTTTCCTATATCATCCCTGCATAAGGTTGCTTTGATGTTGATATTCCAATTTGAATTTCCTTTGTTATTCTAACTAATGTGGTTTTAATGTTTTTCCCTGGTATCCCTGGTGTACTGCAGTGTGTGTGTGGGCTCTGTGGTGACACCACAGTACAGTCTGCAGCTCTGATGCTGCAGCTCCTTTGAGCTGACAGCTGTGGACTCAGGTTTCCTGGAGGCTTTTACTGATGTCAGCCACTTAGAAAAACTCCTCCTGCATAATCACTAAAGAATTGTGATCAATTGTGAACAATGTAGACTGTCTGTGCCTTAACTACAGATCGCTGCAGACAACATGATGCAATGTGTGGTATGAAGACCCACAGACTGTTCATCCCACAAGCATCGCTCAGCCAACAGGTATCATTAGAAATGTGTGAGCATGAAAATGTGCAGAAACATCAGATGAAACAGAAGAAATGAAGAATTCTTTTGCAAAAACAGATTTTTCCATTTTCATTCATTTTCCTAAATCATGTTTGTTTTTTAACGGTGCATCCAGGGAATATCAGTGAAGGTGTTGTTGGATTATCAACAACATAGGACACAGTGGGAAGTCATTCCTCTCCAGCGTCCAAACAGATGCTCAAAGATTTGCTGATCAGCCTGTTGCTTTGCTCCGTTCTTGTCTTATTCCAACTCTCTGTTTCAAACTTCATCGAAACTAACCGCATTGCTTCCTAAAGTGTATTTTAGCACCACAGTGAAGTTAGACATCCACGTAGCGATGGCTCCTCCTCTGATTGAGACAGTCAACTAAACACGAGCCCTTGCTCTTGACAACATTGTACTTGATCTCAATAACTTCCATGTCATGTGACCAACTGACTCCAAATTCCTATCAGATATCACTGGGCATTGGCCAATCAGGACAGTCAGGATCCTTAAATGTGATTTCACAGCTTTTCGTAATGGTATAATGCCATTTCCTTTCATTTTTTTGCAATCTTTTAATTTCTTGGTTTGGGTGCATACCCTGGAGGTCAAGAGTCATTTGCAGTGAGCAGTTTTAGAGGGAATTAAATATGATGGGTTAGGGAATGGGAGTTTGAGAACCACACTTGCACATTAACCACAAGGAATGAAAAATGTGCTGGAAAAACAATCTTTGTATGTTTGTTTTCATCCTGTCATATTTTATGCTTTTGTAGGTAAACTCTGACAACTGTGAAGCTGTTCTGTCATTTGTGCTCGTCAACAACCACCACTGGAACTTGCTGGCTTGTTTTTTTTTTTTGTTGTTGTTTTGTGGTTTTGTTTGTCTTTTAACACACATTACTACACGACTATTGAAACAAAAAGTATATGTGACTGCTTTTCAATTTTTGTTGTGTTACAGTACATTAATCCAGAATCCAGCACAGTATTTTTAATTGATCCAGCACCAACATCCACAGAACTTGAGAAATCAAATTGTGCAGCTAAAAGAATACAGTAAATAACCTTTTTTTTTAAAAATACAAATCAATGCAACTCTTTAATATTAGTCACATTTAGCACCCATATTCACAAACACTGAAAGTTGATGCAATTATGAGAAGCTGGTACTTGACATAGATAGGTGTGTAATAATTATGGCTGAGCTGTCCCATCCATCACATAAATTAGCAATGATAAAGTGAATACAGATATTGGTTACAGTATCAGATATGTGGGAACTGCCATTATCATACGACATAACTATGTGAAGTGTGGTAACGTTAGCCTTTTTCAGGGAATACCTAAGAATGAGGAGGACGGGCCATGGCAAAACAGACTGGGTGGATGTTAAGTGGAAAGGGGGAGTCGTGCCACCCAGTTCAACAGGATGGAAGCAGCTGTGGCGTCATTGTTGTCATGGTGAGCTGAATGTTTTTCATTACGTCACGCAATAGGTTTTGTTGTGGAGGACAGTTTAATTTGAACCAATATGAGCACATGTACATTACAGTGTGAACTGAAATGACTAATCTGTAAGGGAGGTCTAGGCACACCTGGATATCTTCTACTGAAAGTGCATCCTGCTGGGGCCTTACACTGAGTGAGACCTCAGCCTTCATCCTAGGTTATCTGCATCTCTTTCTTTTCAGATTATGGCATTTTTGTTTGTTATGTTGGCCATGGCTCTCCCTGATGTTGATTAAGACTCTAGGGATAATAAATGCTTAATAAAAATGAAGATTTTTACCCAGGTTTCCTCAGTCTGGTTTCATGTTACTTCCCCCCACTCTAGACCATCTTGGGGACGTAACAGTGGTATAGTGGTGAGCATGGCTGCCTTCCAAGCAGTTGACTAGGAATCAATTCCAGGCCAACACAGGCCTTAACAACTGCGATAGATGCCTTTCCTCCTACTATTTGTATATATTGTCCAAATTGATTGTTTGTTTACCTCTGTTTATATTGTTCTTCCATATCTGTTTGTTGATTTATATGCCATATCCTGCTGCTGTCAACTCTGCAAATGTCCCCTTGTGAGATAAAGGATTTGTTGTTTTTTTAATTATCGATTTATTGTTTAGCCTTGTTAACAAAAATATCTATTATTTGGTCAGGGACAATAAAGTTCTTAGTCTCTCAAGTCTGTTTTCTGAATGCGTGGTAATATTATTCACTGACAGAAAACAAGTGTTTTTGTTTAGATGGCAGAAGCAGTGATGGAGGCCTTCCCTGAGATGCCTGATGTTCATTTTGAGACCTCCAAAGAGCATATGGCAAGGGAAAGGAGAGATCTCGCTCTTCAAATCCTGCAGGCATCAGGTAAAGCTGTAAATCATGCATACACTATACCCACAATGTACTAAGTAAATAAACTTGTAATATTTTATCATACTTTATTTTCAGTCTTTGATGAGCAAGCTTGTTGTGCTATGTGCACTGCCTTGAAGCCTCCAGGATCAGGACCTCCAATTACAGACTGGGTGAGTTGTTTTGAGTCTGTAATAAAGTGTGATGTAGAAAAAACACATGGTATACATAATAGGCAAATCTGGGGGCGGGGGGGGGGGCGCACAACTCACACTACCTTCAAGTAGCAACACAGAAAAGTAAAAAGTCAACAATGATATTTTTTAATTTCAACAGGTCCAGTGTGATGGGTGTGAGAGGTGGTTTCATGACGTGTGTGTGGCAATGGAAAACACTGATTTTGAAAAAGCAAAGAAAAGAAGATGGGAATGTTCATTGTGTGAATAAAGTGCTCAACACTACAAAAAATTCTTGTATGAACCTGCACTGGTGAAGTAGCATTTGTATTGTGTATTTATTAGGGGTGGGACTTTAACACATTAATTACGATTAATTAATTCTAAAAAAAATGAACGGATTTAATCGCAGTGTGCATTCCAAACAACGCAGAACGTTTGTCGCGTGTTGCTAGGACTGATGCACTTCAACCCAACCGTCTAAATGCAAAGCATGTTGCAGCGAGCACAGAAGCCGCCGGAGCTGTTAGTGCCTGCAGTCCCGATCCGAGTATGAACAAGAGGTGTCGGCAGCCCAAACTCAAATCAAATGACTGGCTTCAGGACCAAAATTAAGTGTTATAGCCTAATATACAAAATCATTTGTGCTAAGGGTACTTGGAGTTTAAAGGAGATTTAAGCCTGTCAAATGACCATTTCTAGTTGTTTTACCAGAAGAAGAAAAAAGTAGAAATTGCATTTTATGCTGAATTGTTGTTTTGTTGTTTTTTTAACCATTTAAAGTCAATACTGTTCTGAAAAAGTACTTAAAGTACTCAAAATGGCACTTTAACTTTAGGTCTGTTCAGTTTTGGCCAGGGATATTTTTTTTATTTCTTTTTCTACTGTTTTGAATTGAAATGCAATTAAATGCATTTTTCCAGACATTAAAAGAGCTTGAGTTTACAATATTCATGTCTGTGTCTATTATTTGATTCAGTCATCCACTAAAATCCATTTATATTAAAAAATGTTGCTTTTTGGGTTAAATATTGTTATGCGATTAAAATACAATTAATCGAGATTAATTAATTACAAAGCCTCTAATTAATTAGATAAATTTTTTTAATCGAGTCCCACCCCTAGTATTTATCCAAAATAGTAATGATGTCTGACATGAAAAAAAGATATTTCCATGAAAATATTCATATGAAATCAGAAAAGCTGTGAAATCACATTTAAGGAGGTGTGTCCTCATTGGGCAATGCCCCGTGATATCTGATAGGAATTTGGAGTCAGTTGGTCACATGACATGGAAGTTATTGAAATAAAATTCAATGTTGTCAAGAGTGAGGGCTCGTGTTTAATTGACCGTCTCAATCAGAGGACGAGCCGTCCCTACGTGGATGTCTTTTTAGGGCTCGTGGACAGAGACATAACGCGCCCGCTCGCTAAAGGTTCTGTAGGGAGGCTGAGACTGCAAAAACTGCGCAATGCGCCTTTTGTCAGCACCAGCGTCAATATGTGAAAGCTGTAACACCTCAACTCTTTATTTGAACTTCTGTCATTTATTGTGTCTTTGTTGTGTTGAGAAGCACTTTGTAGCTGTATGCTTTATAGCTACATTATTGTTTTTGTTGCTATTAATGATAACAATATGTTGTCTTCCTTGTCTTTTTTCCTACCTACAGAGAACATTATGCCTGTCCACACTGATGCACCTGATGGACCACGTGCACTTTTAAATAAAACACTGTAATGCATCAGACAGTTGTGCTGTTTCATCATTGAGATAGACTGGAATTAGGTTTACTGTCTATTTGTTGTTTTAAAAACAATTTTTATTTTGAATTTCACGGTTTCCAAATAGAAACACTGCAGTGTGCTGTATATTGGCACTGTACATTTTACAGTGAAGGTCTGGAAACCACACCTGCAGTATAAGCATTTATACTGTATTTATATTTTAGATGATATGGTTCAAAACAAAGAGCTTAGCTGTGGTTGAAATTGGCTCCAAGTCATCAAAGAAAGAAAATGTGTTTTTAAAAAAACTTGAAATGTAAAATCAGATCAGTGTGTGTCAGTCCTGAACCTTGATACATGAGGACACTGAACTCACTGACAAGACGGAGGTCAGAGACCCTCCACACCATCACTGCAGCCTGTCCTCTGTGACTACAACACAGCTGAGCCTCTACAAACATCATGCTGATGGTTTCAGGGTTAGCAAAGATCCAGTGGAGATGTTGCTCTGCAAAACTCTGCGCTGCTACAGACGTGCAAGAAGCAAACAGGGAGCTGACAGTCAGTGAAGAGAGTGAAGGATCCCAGCAGCTCATCAACGCGTGACACTAAAGCTGGACACTTTATATCATCTGTTGGTCTGTGTGATCTCTCCCTGCACTCCCTCTCTCTCTCACAGCCACAAACACACCAATCATAGTGAGAAACCACTGAACAGTTCAAATACACTCAGATCATATATTCATGATAAGATCAATGACAACAGTGGAAATGGCTGCTCTCACGCACGCACGCACGCGCATCTATAGCTGTCATGGAAACAGAATGATGACCCGACGAGGTCAGCTATAAAAGGCCGCAGCGCATTCTGAGTCCCCCCCCTTTTCATTTGGACTTTGGCAGAGTTGACCTGTTGCAAACCCAAACTGTGAAAAGAGATCTAGAAATCCACGAGGAAGAAGCAGCAAACTTTTGGATCACTCAACTACTGTGGAAAACTGAAAAGCTTTAAAAAGGCCTTCAGTAGTCCACGGATCGACGAGGAGGACCAGCGGATCGGACACGACCTTGTGCCGGACATGGACCCTGCAGGTAAGACAACTTTGACATTTGTTTGAGCTTTGGATTGATCCCTTTAATTCAAAGCGCTATCGCTACAGAGAGCAGTGTAACTTTGGACATTTAAATGTGGACAGCTCACATGTTATCAGGCCGGTTAGAAAACAGTGATTTGGTGAAAACACACTTTGACTCGATGCTTTCTCCGTGTAAAACGCTTATTTGATGGTTCGAATGACTTCAATTTCCCGGGACCCGTCTGAACAATTAGTGTCATGGTTTGAAAACGCTGTTATTTTGCTTTGAGCGCATCAAATTATCCAAAGTTTGCATCGACATTTCAGATAAAAAGATGCGACAGCAGCGATTTTCATAAAATGCTAAACTATGTTTTCTTTCGCACCATGGAGACGACGGAACCGTCCGCTCCGAACGTCCGGGCGTCAGGACGCACAGGTGCCATCAAAGCAGAGCACGTTCTTCCGTGTTGGGCCCTGAGCTGCTTTGTTTTCATTGTTGAAGCGCGACTTGATGCTCAAACATCGAGTCCTGCTTATCACGTGAAATGAGCTGACTGTGAGACACTCCTCAAAACACACGCATCAATGTTGTTCTGAGCGCGAGTGAAGGAGATCAGGTGAACGATGTCTGACTGTTCGTGGAGCCTCAGCTGTTGTGTTCAGTCATCACACAGTTTGTACTTAACATGTCGGTGTGTTCACAACATTCAATGATCGTTATTCGCTTTGAGTTTGAAGGCAGATTAAATGAGTCATGCAGCTGTAACGGGCTGCGCGTGCGTCCAGGACGTTGACAGCGCGACACTTCCCAGTGTTTGAGCTGCATTTCACGAGTGGACGTCCCGTGATGTTCATAATGTGTAAGAAATACCCATTAGAAACAACTCGTTTGGTCTGCATAGATGTCATGTTTGTTACTTTGGAGAAGTCCTGTTCCTATAGTCCTCTGTGCGTAATGACTCCTGTGGTGCGACGCACGTCATGTCTGGTTGTTGTCGGATGTTTACTTTCTCTCGTTTATGTATTGTTGTTTTGCTTATTGTCCAGTTTTCTTGCGGAGTGCATTTTCATCAAAAGTGGAAAATGGTCGTGCGTAAAAGCACGCGGCGCGTAACAACAGAGCTCCCTGTCAGGCGGTTAGGAAGAGTGCCTCATGTGCACCTTAATATTGTTTAAGTTTTGATCCACTTTTAATATATTTTGCTACATTTTGATCCACCCCCTCTGCGTGTAAGTAGAGCAGTGAAACAGGCTGAAACCATATTTCAGCTGATTATTGATTTCTGATCCATAACTCAAACTCTTCAGCCAGACATGAGAATACACTTGTTATTGAAGAATGTCTGTCATTGTGAAAAGTGTTAACAAGGTTTCAAAGTGACTGAGTGGAGTAAACAGTGGTCCCCAGTGTTTCATGAATGCAGAATAAATGATGTGTGTTCAAAGTGTGTTGGCGGCTCAGTCACACTTGTAGTGGTACACAGTCACACAGTGGTAGTTGGATTGTTGCTCCGTTGTAGTTGTTGTCACTTTGTTGCTCATTGAATCCTAACTATGTCATGTCATGAGAGATATTTGAAGTGTGCTGGAACTTTTTTCTCCTCAGACGGTGGAAACTTCGTCATCCCACGCCCTCCAGACGCTGAAGAGGATCTGCCGGTCCACGCCGCTCAGGTAGCAGGTGAGTTTGAGGTAGGTATGTTTGTTGCAGGTGAGGACATTCCTCTTCTCTCCTCTGACGAGGATGAGTTTGAGGAAGATGGTCCTCAACTGGAAGAGACCGACGACGAAGAAGAGGACGATGACGACAGTGAAGATGAGGAGGAGGAGGACGAAGATTCCGAGGAAGAGGACGACTGGTTTGTGGACAGTGAAGATTCTGGGTACTGGTCCATGGACGAGGATGAAGAAGACCTTGAAGATCCTGAGGACCCTGAGGATGGCGACGACGAGGACCCTGAGGACAGCGACGACGAGGACATCCGAGCCCGCTCCCCTCTGCTCCAGGAATTCCCAGAAGAACCTTTTCCGCCCGGATGGAGAGAAGAGTATCCTCCTGTTCCTTCTCCACCTCCTGCCACCAACCAGGAAGACCACCACGAAGACTCAGCTCCCTCCACTTCAGGCCTTGGACCCTCCACGAAGAGGAGCAGGGAAGAAGAGGACACCGAGCACGCCAGGAAGAAGAGACGGACAGACGACAGCGACTCGGATTAGAAGAAACAACTGAGGCTGAAATGAAGAGTTTACACAAAGTGATTTCATTCAAAGGACTTTCTAATGTGTAACACACACACAGGCACACACACAGGTCCATGGACAAGGATGAAGAGGA
This sequence comes from Datnioides undecimradiatus, assembly GCA_008933995.1. Taxonomy (NCBI): domain Eukaryota; kingdom Metazoa; phylum Chordata; class Actinopteri; order Lobotiformes; family Datnioididae; genus Datnioides; species Datnioides undecimradiatus. The sequence goes on along the minus strand of WARS01000046.1, from coordinate 37,263,458 downwards.
CCTTCAAGACATTGACAGTGACAAAGAGGACCCTGAAGACAGCTGCGAAGAGGACCCTGAAGACAGCCACTAAGAAGACCCCGAGGACGGTGATGGTGTCGAAGAAGACCCTGAAGACAGCATTGAAGAGGACCCTGAAGACAGCTGCGAAGAGGACCCTGAAGACAACAACCTGCTCCCCTCAACGCCTCCCTGTGGCAGTGCTACTGTGCTGCATTAACTAGCTGCTCTGTTTCTGTTCAGTGAAACTGTTATGTTTATTATTATTGATTTATTACTGGGGGAAGGGTATACTCTCTATACACTCTTTTCTTTGTATGCTGCTGGCCCTGAGTATGTATTTCCTTTCGCACTGATGAAATGACAATAAAGTACCCTTGAACCTTGAAGAAGAGACGGATTATCAAAGTGATTTCATCCAAAGGACTTCCTAACAAAGTGTTTTCATTTGATGTGTCACTTCTTTATTATCTCAATGTTTATTACCTGGTTGTTTTACTCACTCTGTTGTTCACTTTCTATCTTTCTACACGCCACATCAACCTGCACGCAAGAGACCACGCGAGGAAGATGGAGACTCCACATCCAGGATCACCATGACGACGGAAGATACGGACCAGACCAGACGAGGAGGACGGACGACCACAGGAGCAGCTGCAGAGCGGTGGTCGCCTTTCTTTCAGTCGGCTCAGTAAGTCATCTCCTCAGTGAGAGCACAGAAGCAGCATTAGGGACACAAAGTGGTTAGAAGCTAAGGTCACCTTCACATATGTCAATTAGATTTATTACAGGAACCTTCTTGAACATTGCTCCATTGTTTATATTGTTGTTTATAACATTGTTTCTGTTGTTCTGTTCCACAGGGCACGACTCCTCTGTGTTTGTGGCGTCTCTGGAGCAGCTGAGAGTGGACGTCCACCAACCGATCATCCCAGGAGGCCCCAGCACCACAGCAGAGCACTGACCCACTCTCAGTTCCTGACCTTCATCCAGACACCAAGCAACATCTGAAGACCCCGACCACCGACACCACCCTCTCCAGCTAACACACAGACACAGACAGACAGTATCCGTCAGAAATCTGACAATGTTTGAGCTGAAAATAAATGTTGTGTCAGTGGAACTTTGAACTGTGGCATTTCCAGTCATTTGCTAAATGTACCATAAGTTCTCTATATAACTCTCATAATATAAAATCACAATCAATGTTGTGGCACTGCAGCAATAAAAGGACATATACATTATATATAATATTTTACAGGAGCTCCACAGGGGAGCATCAGTTCAAATGGTCACTATAGCCTCCTTCAACTCATTTAACAAGTTTATGAATCATATCTTAAGTAGCAGATATTGATACAGTCCCAGGAATAAAACATGAAATATCTGAGTTTTTATAATAATTCATAATAGACTATATTAATGATTAAAATGTTAAAGATGCTTCTCTCACATTATACAGTATATTGAAGCATATATAATGTTATATACAGTGGAGCTCTTAGTTATGATGGTGGACATGAAACTGATGAGTGATGTGATGCAGCCTCACGTGACCTCTTTTGAGGCCTCCTATTGGCTGATTCAGTGCCTGAGGATGGGCTCTGTGGGTAGATATGATTGTAGTCTTTATCTTGTCAACGCTGAGTCAGCACTTTCAAATCGCAGTGAAACTTGACAGGAAGTCCTGATTTTTACTCACTTCAGCTTTAGTCAAGCTCAGTAATCAATCAAATCAATACACAACACTCTGACATATGATCTTCATGCAGCAGCATGCAGAGCAGGACTGATCTACAGATCTGTTGGAAGAGTAGTCTCACCATCTCAGTCATATGTGCAATTGTTACTACAACTTCCTGTATAGTCTATTGTTGTATTTTTATATTTTGTTTTATTATACTATTTTTATACTAGTATTGCTTATACTGTACACTTCTACTGTCTGATCGATGCTGCTCTTACCTTTGCTATTGCAACAATGCAATTTGCCCATCGTTGGACAATAAAGGTTTCTTAATTTTAATCATAAAGTAAAGATCATAAGGTTATACCATATACACGAAGGTACTGACATAGATCCAAGTCCACTGACATGCCTTTACTGTTCTACTTTCTACAGCTGAAGTTAGTGCTTTTAAACTGTGACTCGCACCCATCTAAGTTTAATTACTTAAATTACTTTATCAAAACATTAGAAACAGTTATGTCGGTGCTAAACAAGGAACTGGGAAACACTAGGGGATGGACCCAAATGCAGGACTAGGTGCCTGCAGTTTAAAAGGTTTATTTCAGAACAAAAACACAAAACTTACTGGAGTTGAGACAAGTAGAAGCAAAGTCCAAAATCCAGCTGAACAAAACCCAAGAAAACAAAAATCCAAGTATCACACAAATTGAGAAATACGGAATGACAGACGCACATGTAAGAGATGATACAAAGGTGAAACAGATCACTAAATGAGACACAGGTGAAAATGACATGAGGGAAGAGGAAGCAAGCTCACAGAGACACAGGAGGAAAAACACTCTACAAAATAAAACAGGAAGTAACCAGAACCACAGAACTCAAGCTAACGCCACAATTTAAAAAAAGCAGAAATGGTTTACTCCAGTCTGATCATGGCAGTGCTTCTGTTAAACAGTGGAGCTAACAGTAGGAACGTGGTGCAGGTTTTGTAACAAACTTTGGAGATGAGGCACCTGTACCTGGGTACCTGTGCAAGTGGGAGCGCTTGGCCCGGGTAGAATCTGGCTGGTTGCAAACAGTGCTCCAGTGGTACCTGCAAGGACACATTCTAACTAGGGGTGGGACTCGATTAAAAAATTTATCTAATTAATTAGAGGCTTTGTAATTAATCATCTCGATTAATCCCATTTTAATCACATAACAATATTTGCCCCAAAAAGCAACATTTTTTAATTTAAATGGATTTCAGTGGACGACTGAATCAAATAATAGACACAGACATGAATATTGTAAACTCAAGCTCTTTTAATGTCTGGAAAAATGCATTTTATTGCATTTCAATTCAAAACAGTAGAAAAAGAAATAGAAAATATCCCTGGCCAAAACTGAACAGACCTAAAGTTAAAGTGCCATTTTGAGTACTTTATTTTAAGTACTTTTTCAGAACAGTATTGACTTTAAATGGTTAAACAAACAAACAAAAAAAAAAACCCCAAATACATCAATTCAACATAAAGTGCAATTTCTACTTTTTTCTTCTTCTGGTAAAACAACTAGAAATGGTCATTTGACAGGCTTAAATCTCCTTTAAACTCCAAGTACCCTTAGCACAAATGATTTTGTACATTAGGCTGTAACACTTACTAATTTTGGTCCTGAAGCCAGTCATTTGATCGAGTTTGGGCTGCCGACACCTCTTGTTCATACTCGGATCGGGACTGCAGGCACTAACAGCTCCGGCAGCTTCTGTGCAACATGCTTTGCATTTAGACGGTACCGCAGGGTTGAAGTGCATCAGTCCTAGCAATGCGCTTTCATCTGATTCCTCCTTTTTGGTAGCCGAGCTCTGACGTGTGCATCAGTGTAATTCGTGTACCAGGAAATCGTGCACTGACAAACGTTCTGCGTTGTTTGGAATGCAAACTGCGATTAAATGCGTTCATTTTTTGTAATTAATTAATCGTAATTAACGCGTTAAAGTCCCACCCCTAATTCTAACATTACACTATGTCACACAATGTCTTTAGGTTAGGGACCATACAGTGCATACTCAGACCCCAGATAGATAGATAGATAGATATAAAAAGTGTTATTTTGCCTCTCTCAGTCTGACTCTGCAAACTCAACCTGTCCCTGTCAGTTGCCATCTTATTCACTGTAACCACAGCAATGCAGAGCAAATACTTATAAGGACATTTGTGAGCCTAGTTCATTGTGCGGGTGTCTGTGTGTCTTAGTGGGTATTTGAATGTGTGTTTTCTTTTGGTGGAGGGGCAAAGTGTGGGAGGGGTTAACAGAGACGGTTAATTACAGAATGCAAATGACGTTGTCAGAACAGCTATTCAAAAAGTGTCTCCTTCCGCCTTCCTGCTTGCCCGCTCAGGCAGATTTAATAAGCATTCTCTCACACACTCCTGCGAGAAACCCATCTGCATGAGATGCAAAGTAATCTCTCAGCGGCGAGTCCCGCTGTTCCAGCCACGCCAACATAATTCATGCTAAGTAGAGTCATAGTAGATGAGAGATGGGGACACAGCCTGTAACACTGCCACTCTAAAGCAACAGGGACCAGCATGCTCTTCGACACAGCGTGTACAGAAAATGCTCACAGTGTTGATTTTGTGCCTTTTGATCTCTTAAAGCACCAATTGTCTGAAGTGCAAAGTCACTCAACAGTAGTCGTCATAGGAAAGCTGATCACTTCTGAACTGGTTACAGAAGTGTTAGTGAGGGGGACAGGTGCAGACAGAGGGTCGGCGCAGTACAGTACTTCCTGTTTTAGATTGGTCACTCCCTTTGTAACTTGCTGGATCATCACAGGCATGGGTTGTTGTCTTTGCTATGATACTCTACTCTACTTGCCTGGACTCCAGTACTGCATGTTTTTGATCTGAAATAAACCTTTAAAACTGCATGTCCACCTGCAAGGCTTTTGTCTACATTTGGGTCCATCCCCTAGTGCCAGTTCCTTGTTTGGCACCTACATAACACTTTCCTATATTTTAATACAGGAAGTTAAATCATGAAATCTAGATTGGAGCAAGTCACAGTTTAAAAAGAGTAACTTCAGGTGTAAGTAGAAAAGTAAAGGCATGTCAATGGACTTCTGTGTCGCTTTGATGTATTTTGTAGAACTGTGAATTTGACAATTTTAGGAACACTGAAACTCTTTGGTTCATGTATAATGAAAGTTTAAAGCACCTTCTGTGTACAATTAACTCTTTTTTTATTTATCAGTTAGCATGGTTGAAACAAGTAAACCAGATCAGTGGAAATTCTAAGTTGCAGGAAATGTCACAATAGTTTGTCAAACCTGATTTACACACTTCGTATATTTCATTTTTAAAAGACTGTAAGCCACGACTCAAAAGTAGTTTAACAAAAACTCAATAAACAAGCATTTTTTAGTGCACTGAGTAAGTCAGGTATACTAACTGTCATAATAATTTTTTTTGTTTTTTCCTCTTTATATAGTTTGTTTCAGTAAGAAAATATGCCTTACATTTTTTTAAGTGAGGTAAACTAATTTACATTAACTGTCTTTTAAAGACACAAGGTGTGAAGATCCCACTGGTGGGGAGCCTACAGCAACTATGGGCCAGAGAGAAAGACCCCTGGACAGCTCCCAGCTGCTCCCAGCTGCAGGATCAGCACCTTGGAGAGCGTCAGGCTGCACGGTCCTCACAGTTCCACTGAGTTTGAAGAAGAACCAAACGTTTCTTACTAAAGAAACAGCATCAAGAAAGCAGCAAGAAAGCATGGTATCTTGACTTTATGATCACTGGCCTGTTGCTTTGACCTCTGTGTGTGAATGTCAGCAGAGATCACTGCTCCCCATGAGCCATTACTGTCAGACCACTGTTCCAACAGATCTGTAGCTCAATCCTGCTCTGCATGCTGCTGCATGAAGATCATATGTCAGAGTGTTGTGTATTGATTTGATTGATTACTGAGCTTGACTAAAGCTGAAGTGAGTAAAAATCAGGACTTCCTGTCAAGTTTCAGTGCGATTCGAAAGTGCTGACTCAGCGTTGACAAGATAAAGACTACAATCATGTCTACCCACAGAGCCCGTCCTCAGGCACTGAATCGGCCAATAGGAGGCCTCAAAAGAGGTCATGTCACTCATCAGTTTCATTCTCCACTGTATCTAACATTATATATGCTTCAATATACTGTACAATGTGAGAGAAGCATCTTTAACATTTTAATCATTAATATAGTCTATTATGAATTATTATAAAAACTCAGATATTTCATGTTTTATTCCTGGGACTGTATCAATATCTGCTACTTAAGATATGATTCATAAACTTGTTAAATGAGTTGAAGGAGGCTATAGTGACCATTTGAACTGATGCCCCCCTGTGGAGCTCCTGTAAAATATTATATATAATGTATATGTCCTTTTATTGCTGCAGTGCCACAACATTGATTGTGATTTTATATTATGAGAGTTATATAGAGAACTTATGGTACATTTAGCAAATGACTGGAAATGCCACAGTTCAAAGTTCCACTGACACAACATTTATTTTCAGCTCAAACATTGTCAGATTTCTGACGGATACTGTCTGTCTGTGTCTGTGTGTTAGCTGGAGAGGGTGGTGTCGGTGGTTGGGGTCTTCAGACGTTGCTTGGTGTCTGGATGAAGGTCAGGAACTGAGAGTGGGTCAGTGCTCTGCTGTGGTGCTGGGGCCTCCTGGGATGATCGGTTGGTGGACGTCCACTCTCAGCTGCTCCAGAGACGCCACAAACACAGAGGAGTCGTGCCCTGTGGAACAGAACAACAGAAACAATGTTATAAACAACAATATAAACAATGGAGCAATGTTCAAGAAGGTTCCTGTAATAAATCTAATTGACATATGTGAAGGTGACTTTAGCTTCTAACCACTTTGTGTCCCTAATGCTGCTTCTGTGCTCTCACTGAGGAGATGACTTACTGAGCCGACTGAAAGAAAGGCGACCACCGCTCTGCAGCTGCTCCTGTGGTCGTCCGTCCTCCTCGTCTGGTCTGGTCTGGTCCGTATCTTCCGTCGTCATGGTGATCCTGGATGTGGAGTCTCCGTCACCCTCGCGCGGTCTCTTGCGTGCAGGTTGATGCGGCGTGTAAAAAGATAGAAAGTGAACAACAGAGTGAGTAAAACAACCAGGTAATAAACATTGAGATAATAAAGAAGTGACACATCAAATGAAAACACTTTGTTAGGAAGTCCTTTGGATGAAATCACTTTGATAATCCGTCTCTTCTTCAAGGTTCAAGGGTACTTTATTGTCATTTCATCATCAAGTGCAAAAGGAAATACATACTCAGGGCCAGCAGCATACAAAGAAAAGAGTGTATAGAGAGTATACCCTTCCCCCAGTAATAAATCAATAATAATAAACATAACAGTTTCACTGAACAGAAACAGAGCAGCTAGTTAATGCAGCACAGTAGCACTGCCACAGGGAGGCGTTGAGGGGAGCAGGTTGTTGTCTTCAGGGTCCTCTTCGCAGCTGTCTTCAGGGTCCTCTTCAATGTTGTCTTCAGGGTCCTCTTCACAGCTGTCTTCAGGGTCCTCTTCAATGCTGTCTTCGGGGACTTCTTCGTCACCATCACTGTCCTCGGGGTCTTCTTAGTGGCTGTCTTCAGGGTCCTCTTTGTCACTGTCAGTGTCTTGAAGGTCCTCTTCATCCTCGTCCATGGACCTGTGTGTGTGTGTGTGTGTGTGTGTGTGTGTGTGTGTGTGTGTGTGTTACACATTAGAAAGTCCTTTGGATGAAATCACTTTGTGTAAACTCTTCATTTCAGCCTCAGTTGTTTCTTCTAATCCGAGTCGCTGTCGTCTGTCCGTCTCTTCTTCCTGGCGTGCTCGGTGTCCTCTTCTTCCCTGCTCCTCTTCGTGGAGGGTCCAAGGCCTGAAGTGGAGGGAGCTGAGTCTTCGTGGTGGTCTTCCTGGTTGGTGGCAGGAGGTGGAGAAGGAACAGGAGGATACTCTTCTCTCCATCCGGGCGGAAAAGGTTCTTCTGGGAATTCCTGGAGCAGAGGGGAGCGGGCTCGGATGTCCTCGTCGTCGCTGTCCTCAGGGTCCTCGTCGTCGCCATCCTCAGGGTCCTCAGGATCTTCAAGGTCTTCTTCATCCTCGTCCATGGACCAGTACCCAGAATCTTCACTGTCCACAAACCAGTCGTCCTCTTCCTCGGAATCTTCGTCCTCCTCCTCCTCATCTTCACTGTCGTCATCGTCCTCTTCTTCGTCGTCGGTCTCTTCCAGTTGAGGACCATCTTCCTCAAACTCATCCTCGTCAGAGGAGAGAAGAGGAATGTCCTCACCTGCAACAAACATACCTACCTCAAACTCACCTGCTACCTGAGCGGCGTGGACCGGCAGATCCTCTTCAGCGTCTGGAGGGCGTGGGATGACGAAGTTTCCACCGTCTGAGGAGAAAAAAGTTCCAGCACACTTCAAATATCTCTCATGACATGACATAGTTAGGATTCAATGAGCAACAAAGTGACAACAACTACAACGGAGCAACAATCCAACTACCACTGTGTGACTGTGTACCACTACAAGTGTGACTGAGCCGCCAACACACTTTGAACACACATCATTTATTCTGCATTCATGAAACACTGGGGACCACTGTTTACTCCACTCAGTCACTTTGAAACCTTGTTAACACTTTTCACAATGACAGACATTCTTCAATAACAAGTGTATTCTCATGTCTGGCTGAAGAGTTTGAGTTATGGATCAGAAATCAATAATCAGCTGAAATATGGTTTCAGCCTGTTTCACTGCTCTACTTACACGCAGAGGGGGTGGATCAAAATGTAGCAAAATATATTAAAAGTGGATCAAAACTTAAACAATATTAAGGTGCACATGAGGCACTCTTCCTAACCGCCTGACAGGGAGCTCTGTTGTTACGCGCCGCGTGCTTTTACGCACGACCATTTTCCACTTTTGATGAAAATGCACTCCGCAAGAAAACTGGACAATAAGCAAAACAACAATACATAAACGAGAGAAAGTAAACATCCGACAACAACCAGACATGACGTGCGTCGCACCACAGGAGTCATTACGCACAGAGGACTATAGGAACAGGACTTCTCCAAAGTAACAAACATGACATCTATGCAGACCAAACGAGTTGTTTCTAATGGGTATTTCTTACACATTATGAACATCACGGGACGTCCACTCGTGAAATGCAGCTCAAACACTGGGAAGTGTCGCGCTGTCAACGTCCTGGACGCACGCGCAGCCCGTTACAGCTGCATGACTCATTTAATCTGCCTTCAAACTCAAAGCGAATAACGATCATTGAATGTTGTGAACACACCGACATGTTAAGTACAAACTGTGTGATGACTGAACACAACAGCTGAGGCTCCACGAACAGTCAGACATCGTTCACCTGATCTCCTTCACTCGCGCTCAGAACAACATTGATGCGTGTGTTTTGAGGAGTGTCTCACAGTCAGCTCATTTCACGTGATAAGCAGGACTCGATGTTTGAGCATCAAGTCGCGCTTCAACAATGAAAACAAAGCAGCTCAGGGCCCAACACGGAAGAACGTGCTCTGCTTTGATGGCACCTGTGCGTCCTGACGCCCGGACGTTCGGAGCGGACGGTTCCGTCGTCTCCATGGTGCGAAAGAAAACATAGTTTAGCATTTTATGAAAATCGCTGCTGTCGCATCTTTTTATCTGAAATGTCGATGCAAACTTTGGATAATTTGATGCGCTCAAAGCAAAATAACAGCGTTTTCAAACCATGACACTAATTGTTCAGACGGGTCCCGGGAAATTGAAGTCATTCGAACCATCAAATAAGCGTTTTACACGGAGAAAGCATCGAGTCAAAGTGTGTTTTCACCAAATCACTGTTTTCTAACCGGCCTGATAACATGATGTGAGCTGTCCACATTTAAATGTCCAAAGTTACACTGCTCTCTGTAGCGATAGCGCTTTGAATTAAAGGGATCAATCCAAAGCTCAAACAAATGTCAAAGTTGTCTTACCTGCAGGGTCCATGTCCGGCACAAGGTCGTGTCCGATCCGCTGGTCCTCCTCGTCGATCCGTGGACTACTGAAGGCCTTTTTAAAGCTTTTCAGTTTTCCACAGTAGTTGAGTGATCCAAAAGTTTGCTGCTTCTTCCTCGTGGATTTCTAGATCTCTTTTCACAGTTTGGGTTTGCAACAGGTCAACTCTGCCAAAGTCCAAATGAAAAGGGGGGGGACTCAGAATGCGCTGCGGCCTTTTATAGCTGACCTCGTCGGGTCATCATTCTGTTTCCATGACAGCTATAGATGCGCGTGCGTGCGTGCGTGAGAGCAGCCATTTCCACTGTTGTCATTGATCTTATCATGAATATATGATCTGAGTGTATTTGGACTGTTCAGTGGTTTCTCACTATGATTGGTGTGTTTGTGGCTGTGCGAGAGAGAGAGGGAGTGCAGGGAGAGATCACACAGACCAACAGATGATATAAAGTGTCCAGCTTTAGTGTCACGTGTTGGTGAGCTCCTGGGATCCTTCATTCTGTGCACATTATATTAATTTTCCATCATAAGTTTATTCAAACATGTCTTATAATTAGGCTTAGCTTGTTCGGCCAACATATTATGTCTGTAGGGTTATGAGCTTGAATGAACCACCTCCCTGAAGTTGTTTAAGCTATATGCTAACATAGTTAGAGACCACAGCAAAACATCTAAAGTTGATTTAGCTACTAAATGAAGCTTCTTAAAGTGCTGAGTTGCATTTTTACCTTAGTGAACTTGTGATTTGCCATGCAAATAAACGTGTTCAGGCGCCCGGCTATTACACACTGTATTTACTCTTAAAGGAGAATAAACCGATTAAAGCAATGTTCCTGAACGCAACACAAACAAACACTCATTTATAGACCAGAGGCATTGTTAGCTGTGACACTGCGTATCACTCATCTCCCAACAATGAAGCATAACTTATCCACTTATTTGTGCTGAATTAAAATGTTAACTTTAAACATTTATTTCTGAAATAATTTTGGTGCCCCCAGCCCAAACAGTACACTATATTCTAAAATTTAATGAACTCCTATATTAGGTTGGGTGCATGGAAGTCATGGTAAGGAATCATATCACAGCAGGTTTAAAGGATGTTTATCTATTGTGGCCCTAAAGGGTTCTGCCAGAAGTGCAGTAACAATTAATTAAACAGCTTTATGACTGTATCTTGTTTTACTTTCTATCTCTTTTGGTAATTATCATGTTTCAATATTTCAGCCCTTGAACACTGCTCCCTCCTGTCTGGCCAAGGTGCTGTAATAACAGGTATGATCAGAACAAACTACTCAGTTAGTGCAAATCAGCTTCACATCAAGTTCTGAATATCATTTGTTGATGGCTCTTTAACATATGGAATTTCAGATCCTGGATGTAACAGGCTTTATCTGCACCCCCCTTCTTTGATGTGGTGCAGGTGACTCTGCGGAGTTTGCACATGGTATGTTAAGTCACACTTTTCTAAAGAAAACTGTTTAAGTTAAGTTTAGTTTGCTGATAGTCCTTTGTTGTTTTTTGTTTCTCTCTCTCTTTCTGTGTCTCTTTATCTTTTTTATTTGTGTACATGGGTTTTTTCACCACTAAAAGCTCAGTCAGTAACAATCCTTCTCTTATATTAGGAGCTTTCTCTGTCCTTTACTGAAACTTGCTCTCAGCACATTTGTGAAAACGTCTTAAAAGGAAACTCTCAGTAAGGAATTGCTAAGACTATTTAAAGGTGACATATTATGGCATATTATGGCAAACAAATCTGAAGTTCAGCCTCTGAGGAGGGTCTGCAGTCTTCCATTCTCTACCTTCATTATTTAGGCTATGATTATGAGGCACTGCACTGATTGGCTGTCTGAATGACGTATGGAGGTGGAGGATGCAGAGCGATGCAGGACCGGTATCCAACATGGCTACCGCTCCCAACGAACAGCCCGCAGCTGTACGCTATAGCTATGACCCCTTCTGGGGCTGGGACAGAATATAGGCAACTGTGTTGGTTTTTACAACCAACAACAGAGCACTCTGCATGTCTGGCTCTGACCGACAACACGCGACACACCGCTAGCTTAAACCTGGAAACAGTGAACTTCACCTAGCGGGATGAACGCCCCCCTCAGTGGTTTCACCCAGAGGACGGGCTATGTAAATCACTCCTGTGGTTACATAACGACAGGAGCTGGATCTGAACGGCCTGTAGGAGCCCCATTTTACCAGAGGGTGGGCTGTAGAGACGATGCAGGACTTGTCTGCCTTCCTCATTCTCTGAGTTGGTCAGCTGAGGGGGGACTAGTTTTCATAATATGTCCCTTTTAAGAGAGCTCCTAGTGGTAAGATGAGATTCTTTTGTGAATATAGCAAATGTTTGCCTCTTTGTCTTTTTTAGACTGAAGTATTTAGATGATGGCAGCACCAGTGAACCTGCTGATTTATCCTCGGTGCCAACAGTGCTGAAAAAGTGACCACAGAATCGGACACGGCAAAGTCGTTGGAGGACCTTTCAAAGGAGATCAAATGTCAGACATTAGACTCCAGTACAAAGACAGTGACCTTGATAATGAGTTTGTTAACCTTAAATAAATCAGCGATATTCAGGACAAGAGAACAGTGAAGTCATCCACTGGTCAGATGCTTCAGACCTCAGGAGGCTGCATGAACCAGAGTGGGGAAGAAATATCTTCGTCATCTTCTGACACAATATTACTCTCTTCCCCTGATTCAGAAAGTGCTTGATCTATCAAAAACCCCAGAAAGGCAGAGGAACACTTCTGTGTCCCCTAACCTGCTGGAGAGACCCAGGACAGCCTTGAAGCTGAAAGATTGTATTGCATTGTATTGTATGTGAGACAAGAAGAGATGTAATGAGAAAGTTGCCAAAGAGAAAATGGCCTTTTCATGCAGAAGGCAGGAGGTCGTCAGAGACAAGCCCATGACTGTGGAGCTGAAGACCAGAAGGCCAGGACTGTTCTCTGTGATATATGACATGCTTCTGAAATTGGCTTGATACATAACAATGCACTAAATGACAACATAGAAGAGTTGTAATCGTAGCAGTATTGCAGTAGCACAGGGGAATGTTGGTACAGGAACTGTGGTACAGGAGACCTGTGTGGATTGTTCAGAGCAGTCTTTTTCTCTCATCTTTTGAGAGCATCTTCCAGTCTCTTAGTAATTCAGGTGGTAACAGGGTAGTACTGAATTTAGATGTATGGCGGAACATAGACAAACCTCTGAGGTCTGACAATAAGGTTAAATATTTTAGTAGGTACCAGTAATATATTGTGTTTGTGGACCTCACATTTTCAGATGGAAGCAGAATGTTCAGCCAATGCTTGTAGGTCTGGTGGACCCACTGTATTATTGGGTCTTTAAATCAATCCAGCTATTACAATTAATGTAAAACTACTCAACAGATGTTCACTTTATCCCAATTACAAGCAATATAGACAGCATGTATGGTTAATATGTGTAATTAATCCATTTTAAATCACATTTCTGAATAAAATTGCTATTTGTTTTTTGTTATAAGATGCAATTAAAAAAAGAAACCTCAATTACAATCAAAACGGCTGCTGACTGCCTGGTCCTGGGGCTGGCTGTGGATGGGCTTTCTCTGGAGCTGGCTGATGGTCTTTTTCAAGCTCATTGTCAGAGTCCGAATTGTCAGAAATATGATCTTCATATTCTGAAAACTCTTCCTCTTCATTGTCTTCCAAAGCTTCTCTCTCTTCAAAAATCATTTCTAAGCCCCTCTGAGCAGACAATGTTTTCACCACCTTCATCGATTGCGATAAGGAGCCACACAGTTAAAGCTATTTATATGTAATATCCCGACCATACACTGTATAACCCCACCCCAAATTTGCAGCTGGAATAGTGTGAGAGAAAGTATAGTGTAATGTTTCCCATAAGATCTAGGGTAAAATGTGTGGGGCAAAGGTGCTGGAAATGTAAAAATGTTGAAACCTTGTGTTGGAACAACAGGTGCAGAAATTCAGAATTCACTCTCTCTCACACACACACACACACACACACACACTGTACAGTAGGAGGAATGAGTGAAGCTACATATCACCTACCAATTCCACACTGTCCTACCCCCGGGTCCAGTGGACCCAAGCGACACATATGTAATATAAATGTGTGATGTGTAATAAATATGTTTTTCATGTGTTCTTCACAGAAAATGAGCCATGGCCAATGAGTCCGAGGTTGAGAAAATGAATTGCATGATTGTTCTTTTAGCAAACATTGAAATGTATCCCACAGACCCAAACGCCACGCAAGGGTTAAAGTGTTCAAGAAGAAAGGAGGCGCTGCAGGGATGAGCAGACCTTTGGCTCCAGTCCCACAGGTTTGTTTTGCTATTGTTAGAAAACAATATGGAATTAAAACTAGTGGCTTTGTCACCAAGTCAGTTGGACAGGTATAGGGACCAGCAAACAGTCAGCAGCCAGTCACATTTGCAGATGCGTCGTAATCAGCGTAACATTATTTGATTACTGCTCACAAAAACTGACCTGCGACCTGTGCTTCTGTCAAACAAACTGCTACTTTGAGTTGCAGTCACCACACAATCTGGATACAGATCAGTGACAGTAGCTATGTGTAGGGATCAGATGAGGCATCAAGACATTTCCCTGACTCACATTAAATTTCATATTTCCGAGACTGGAACCAGAGAATTTGATTTTTTATGATTATTCAAAATGATGCATTCACTTGGCAATTTAATAATATTTGCTGCTCTAATTATATTGGTCACACTAACCATGCTAAATGTTTTGCTGAGTCATTTTTTGGACAGTGCCACAGCTCTACTCATGATTCACTGTGCCAGAAATGTTGCTCATGCCTCGTCTTGTCGGCCTTCAGATCGAAAAGTTTAGTTCAGAGATGTTAAAACAAAGATGGAAGATGCTCTTTATTTCCCTTCCTGGCCTAATGTGGACATTTGCAAAATGGTAATATTAATGTCCATGTGATGGTTAGTTGGTCATTTTGTACATGTACATGTACTGTTTTCTGTTTCACGTGTATTTCTGTTGTTTTTCTCTCTTTAAAGTGAAGCTGTTGGAAAGAGGAGGGAGTGCATCCTCAGGGCACTTTGTATCGGATGAATGAAGACCCAGACACCCTCTTCAAGCAATACCTGGTTGGTAATTGTGATACTTTCTATATGTACTATATATACTTCCTTTCTATATTCTATATGTATTAAACTAAATCTTCTACTGTTATGAAGCTTTACATTTTTGCTCATATTGTCAGAAAGGTGATAACTCTACTTCACATTTGTCGCTGAGGTCGTGGTGGGTGATGGTGGTGTGCTGGACTGCACAAAGGGCCAAAATATTAGGAGCACTTGACACAATGTGAACAAAAAGTGAAAATGTCTGAGCTCAGTATTTAAATATGGCAGAGTTGTTGTACTGGATTGCATTAAATAGCATTAATGCAGTCCCCTCCAAAGGTATTGGCACAGCAAGGCCAATTCCTTTCTTTTTGCTGTACGCTGAAAACATTTGGGTTTGACACCAAAAGATGAATATGAGACAACAGAGCGGCAGTTCAGCTTTTATTTCCAGGTGTTTGCATTTAGATCAGTGAAGAAACTTAGGAGATAGCATCATTTGTAACACAAACACCAAATCCGTAGATAAGCAAAAGTATTGGGACAGCTTAAAACTGAGTAAAGTGAATAATACTTAATATTTAGTGGCAAATCCTTTTGCTAGAAGTGCATTAAGCCTGTGACCCACTGACCATCACCTCTTTAGCAGGGGGAATGTATGCTCAATAGGGTTTAAGTCTGGAGATTGACTTGGCCAGTCTAAAACCTTCCACTTCTTTCCCCTGATGAACTCCTTGGTTGTTGTCTGTTGTTCAATATTTCTTTCTTCTTTAGGACCTTCCAAATGGTTGTTCTGGCTATAATCAATGTTTCAATCTTCTCTCAGCTTCAAAATTGCTTTGCTTTTCTCACACTGACAGCTCTTTGGCCCTCATGTTGGTAACACCTTTTAAACTGTAAATAAAGTCTGCACAGGCAAAGCCCAAATGTGATGCTGAGAGCAGACATTCAGCTGCATTTATTGTTTGAATAATCAATCGATAGGACTCACTTGGGCAACAACACACCTGTCACCAAGAATAAATGATGTTACATCATTCTGCTGTTTTACCATTATCCTGTTGGATTGACAAACTCATGCGGAATTCTCCACTGTTAGTGTAGGACCATGCAGCACCGTGTTGCCAAATGAAAGTATGTTTTTTCAGACAGGACTGCAACTAACCATTGTTTTCAGCGTTAATATCTGTCAGCTATTGTTCCTGTTAATTGATGAGTCATTTGGGAAACTGTGATTGAACTGTGTCTTATTTTATCTCAACCAAGCCAAATCTATTCAGTGAACAGTCAGAGGACTCAAGAAAGCAGAAAGTGTTCACATTTCAGAGACTGGAGCCAGAGACTGATGGCTTTAAATCAACAAAACAGATTCAGATGGCTTTTTTTCCTCAACTGACTGATCCATTGATCAACTAGCAATTGCAGATCTGATCATATCGGTCACTGTGGCAAAACAATTGCTCTGCTGTTTGTTTGGATAGTGCACATGGTTATCACATGTTTCACTGGCCACAAATGTTGATGTGTTGTTTTCAGATAATGTGCACCAACATGTTAAATAAGTGCTGCGTCTGTTGCTCTGTCACAATTATTTAACTACTACAAATAAGAAATCTGTTGAAAGGACAAATATAAAATCTGCTGCCTGTAAATTTATTCCATAAGCCCATATAACATAACAGGCTTCACTTGGTGAGCTTAAATATGTTTAGTAGCTCAGTTCAAACTCTTTATGTCACTATAATAGTTTGAGTTTCCAAGCCAAGGTTTTCTTCTTTTGAAGTTGAATCATATCATCTAAAACATAAGTACAGTAAACACACATAGCAACATCAGTCATTTTAGTTTTTAACATGTTAAATTATTCTGTTTTTCTATTTTTGTATGGATCCAATCAGTCAAAGTGTTTCACTCCCACGCTGCTGAACGACAGCACTGAAACAACAACCATGTGCTGACATTAGCTTCAGAGTTAGCGCACAGACATGAGCTGCGTCAAACATGTTTTCTCAGCGTGGCCATCGACCCCTCTGTCTCCACAGGTTTCCTGTTCGCTCTGAGATGAACAGTTTGGACGCAGTGACAGCAGCACTGTGTCCAGCTGATGACGTCCATCTACAGGTGACCGATGTGAGTGAAAGACATCCTCCTCACTAGATCTATACAGTTCCAGTTATTCCAGGGGGACAGATTACTTGTTATTATCAGAGCATGGAGGGATATTACCCAGAAATACAACTATAAAGGAAATTGAAATATTAACATTAATCCACCTTAAAAAGAAAATATAGAAAAGGATGCAGGATGAGAAGAAACATGACATGTTGCCCTAATAACAACATGCTGGCCGTGATTAATTAAGCATCAGTTAAATAGAACAGAGACAGAGCTGAGCAGAGAGAAAGGCTCCTGGAGAGCTCTCAGCTGCTCCAAGCTGCAGGACCAGCACCTTGGAGAGCATCAGGGTGCACAGTCCTCACAGTTCCACTGAGTTTGAAGAAGAGTAAAGATCAGGACTTCCTGTCAAGTTTCAGTGTGATTCTAAGTGCTGACTCAGGGTTGACAAGATAAAGACTACAATCATGTAGTCTTTACATCAATCTGTCTCTTCTCCTTTGTGTGCTCGGTCTTCGCCTCTTCCCTGCTCCTCTTCGTGGTGGGTCCAAGGCCTGAAGTGGAGGGAGCTGAGTCTTTGTGGCGGTCTTCTTTGTTGCATATCTGACTTACCTGCAGGACGAGCAGCAACAGGAGGAGGAGAAGGAACAGGAGGGTATTATTCTCTCTTCTCTCTTCTTCTCCGTGGACTTTAAATAATGAGATTTTAAAGATTCCTTCTTGGTGGAATAATAAAAATCAGTTGATTTGCACTCCAGCAAGTCTTTGCGTAGTCACCCAAAAGACACTTCCTGTCTTATTATCTCATTGTTCTTTAGTTGTTCTTGTTAGCTGCATTGTTTTGTTGCTGTTGTTGTATGAGTCCACTTTGATGCATCTGTTTTCGCTGCAAGCCAAGTTTCCAATGTGGGACAATAAAGACTGTATTGAACTGAACAGAGCTGAACAAAGCCGAACATTAGAAAGTTTGAATGAAGTTTGTGGCTCGACACAGCTCAAGTAGGAGTAGCTGAGGGGGATAATGAAATGGAAACACTGCAATCAGAGTGTGATTCTGCAGGCTGGAGACGTTTTGTGTGGTTTACTCTGATTACAATCAAAAGTTCAAGGGAAACAACAAGGGTTTATAAAGTTTTTGGTAAAATCAATGACAACACAATTTAAAGCTGCCTCAGTCAATATTGTTGTATTAATAATCAATCAAATGAGTCATCCCCTGACTCTGCTTTCCAAAGCTTTTTAGCATCTTTTAAGTCAGTACTTTAGTTTCATTGTTTTGGTTCACTCATTGTGTCGCTGGCAGCTGCTTTGAGAGAAAAGAGAGAAAGAGCACCCACTGCACATTAGCTGCTCAGCACCAAACAGCAGACAGACACATTCTGAGACCAGCTGCTGAACACAGTGGATCACTTAGCAAATTAAAAGCCAGGAGCTGGTGGATACCAAACCAGGTGTTTAAACATGCAGCACTGCAAGTCAACCACTGAGTGAACTTCATGTGACACGCTCGATGATTGGTGAGATCATTTGTGTCATGGTTTTGAGTTTCTGTTGGTTACTTTGGTTACTTCCTGTTTTAGGGGTCTGTGTTTCCCTCTTGTGTCTCTGTGTGCTTGTTTCCTGTTTTGGTTGGTTGATTGGTTTCACCTGTGTCTCTTGAGCGTTCCCTCCTGAAGTTTATATGCTTTGTCACTTCCTTTGTGTCCCGTTGGGCTGTCATGGTTCATGTGTCTTTGTTGCAGTGTATCTCCTGGTGTTTCCTCTGATGTTTGGATTTATGGTTTTGCAGATGTTGCCTGACTCATGGACTTTGTTTTCTGCCTGCTCCCTATGGATTTGTCTTCTTCTGTTCAACTGATTGTCTGGATTTGACCCTGCCTACCTCAACCACCTGTAAGTCCAAGCCCTTTACTGATAAACTGTTTAACTGCCACTGGAATTGGGTCCATTCCCACATGTTTCCTTGTTCCTCCGTGTGGCACAGTTCTGACATTTTGCAGGAACAGTTTCTTTCGCCTTTGGAAACATGCCTATTTGTTTTCTTGCTGAGAGTCAGATGTAACAACACTACAGCACTAGTGGCTATGTAGCTTAGTTTAGTAAGTGGAAATGGGGCTAAGAGCTAGCTTAGCTCTGCCCAAAGGAAACAAAATCAGCCTTCCAGTGTGTTTAAAGCTCAGTTTGACACCCTGTGACTTTCATGTATTTACACCTGCAGACTGTCAGGCAAAGCCATTTTGCAGTGTTTATGCTAAACGTTATGCTAAGCTAACTAGCAGCTAGCTGCAGCTTCATATTTGAGCATGGTATTGATCTACTTATCCAACTGACAGCAAGAAAGAAATCAAGAGTGTTGCCTAAAATGTACATTCAGTGCTCTAATCTGCAGTCTGATGCCACAGACGCACAAGAGGTGCCTGCATCAACTGTCTGTAGCATTAAGCATACTCGATGATCCTCTTTTTGAATTAGCATTTCACTTCATTTCAAAATGCATGAATCCTTTATCACCTTGATCTGTGGGGAAAGTGGGTGCACTTTAATGACAGACTTAAGGGGCCCTGAATTCTGGCAGTTACAACAGCGCACCAACCAGAGAATGATGATAAAAAGGCCGGACTTGGACTTAAGTACAAGTTTTACACAATGAGCTGATGTCTGCACATCTGCTTTTATTCAAAGACGCATCATTTTTCAGAAGAAGTCGGCGCGAATCTGTTTTTTTCTTCTTTTTAAATTCGGTGTGAAGTAAAATCAATGAAATGACACGAGCCCGGAGCCTCTGGAACATTCATCTTGCAGCGAAGAGGCTGGCCCTCAACCTTCAGCATGCATAAGCTCCACTCCTCACCTCTTAAATCTCCACAGAGCTCTGGAGAGTTTACAACAAAATAGAGATAACGCTTTAAGAGCGGGGTTGCAGGCTTCCAACCCCCCCCCCATCAACCACCCTCCCTGCACGTTATCTTAATTGTACAAGACAGGCAGCCTCAAACTACAGAAGAATCAAAAGAGATCAACACGTTCAATTTAAACTGGGAGACTGTGCAGGCAAATAGGAATCTCTAATTACTTATGCTAATACGGCGATGACAGAGAGGCAGGGAGGCAGAGCAGGAAAGGAGCGAGGAGGACGGTGGGATGGCTGCGTTTGGTGTATCACTCAGGGTGTGCTCTAATTAAAAACAGAATTAATCTTTCGGACGTACAGGCTCAAGAAGAGGCAGACCTCTCTCTCGCAGTGTGTCCCCAGTGAGGAGCAGAAGCCACTGAGAGGTAATTACTGTTATCTGCTGGCTGTTTTATTAACATGTGTCCTCAAAGAATGGAGAAGCTTAACTTGGCCCCTGCTCTGACTGATGCCATGCTCGATAGACCAGCACAGAAAATGATTACAAAATGGAAAAAGGGCCCCGTTCCTTTCCTCTTGATCCTGAAAAGAAAATAGAGTGCGTTTTCTTTTTTTTTTTCTCCCACTCTTTAAATTCCCTCTGGGGAGTGATATTTCTTCCGATATATGGATAGAAGAAGAGGGAAGAACAGAGAGAGCTAGAGTGCGAGGAACGGGGAGGAGATAGGAGGGAGAAGATAGGAAGCAGACAGGAGGAGAGAAGGAGGTGCAGAGCGGAGAGGGGAGATAGATCAACAAAAAGACTTTGCTGCCGTAGTGGTGAGCAGAATGAGAAGAGAAGCCCAGAGAAAGCACACATGCCAGCAGCCAGTAATTACACGCCAATCATCTGCCCACAGGCCAGTGCAGGGATTAACTAAGCAGAGAAATGGTGGGAGAAATTCAATTAAAAAACGAATTAATAAGCAGGCAGTTTTTCTTCTGGCCACAGGGACCGGCCGAGGGGCGGGACCAGGCCTGCACGTGCCGGTCAGCCATTGGGAGGGAGAATCTGGCCGCGATGTGATTGGTGGTGTCCGAACTGAGGGACCATGGGAGGAAATGAGATGATAAAACTTAATGATAGAACAATGCATTCGTGTTTTTTTTAATGCACGTAATTAAACTCAGGTAGGGAATGTGCTTTTCATGTTGTGTTTGGAGAGCAGGGCGGGCACGGCTTAAAGGCACAGAGAGCGTGAGTCAGACTAAAAGGGTGTGAAGGCTTCATTCCAGACACCGTTCTCCCAAGCTTTCCCACAGACTTATTTTCAAGCCCAAAACAGATGAAAATATGCAACATATGTCAAAAGTAAAACAGAAATGTAAAGCATGGTAACGATCCACGGATGCATTTTACGTAAGAGCAGGAAAAATGACACAGTGGGTGGGGGCAGCTGTGGCTTAGAGTGGGCCCTCTCCATGGATCTGTGGTTTAATCTCTGGCTCCTTTGGGCTGCATGACACTGAACCCCAAAGTGCTTCTGAAGCCTGTTCCATTGGAGAGTGAGTCGGTTTGAATGCATACTTTCCTTTTTGATGAGCAGCTGCCATAATCTCAATATCATGAGATGTGACTTAAAATAGTAAAAATGTTTTGCCTGAAGTCACAGAAGCAGCTTCGGTCCACGCACAGCAGCAGTGCCATGGCTACAGCTCCTCTGGCTGTCCTGTCCTGGGGTGCAGATCCCATCTCTGCTCCTGTCAGAGGTGTGTATTATTCCAGGATCAGCCAAGAAGGACTTCAAATGGATAAAGAAAAATAAGAAAGAGAAAACTTTGGTGAAGTCAAGTTCAAGTGCTAAATGAACTAAATTAAATGAGCTATTTAATGCTATGAAGAGGAAGTGTTACGTCATGATTGACAGCTCAAACACAACTTATGTCAAGGGTACAGGAGAATGACCCCTGAAAGTCTTATTATATTTTACTGGATATTATTCATGATGCATTGACATGTAAATTACATTTTGATGTTGCAGCTATAACCATCAAATTCATTTCTAATGTCTCTAATAACGAAAAATGAAATTCAGTCAAATTACACTTGAATGCAGGAATGAAATACGTCAATGCTGCAGTGACATTTAACATGAAGCTCACAGTTGTTTATTAAACACATTTCCCTTGTCATGATGTGTATGTATAGTCATCAGGGGCTTGTATGGTTTGCAGGTAATTAAGTACAAACAAACTGAGCTGCTCTGTGATGAAAAGCCCTGCACTGACTTCACACAGACTGGTTCTATTCCTAAAGACAGCCCCAGCCTCTGGATGCTGGCTGTCCTCTACATAGAGACTAACACATTCATTATGGTGCGCGTAATCTCGGCGACAGGTCAGCAGAGACTGGCCCTGGAAAAGCATTATTAACCAGGTAATTGGTGGGTAATTACACCATTGTTTGTTGGCACTTCACCACTGGGCATTATTGCCTGCCCACTAACATGATTTATGAGTCCATAATTCATATTGTGCCACTCTAATTATATCCTTTCAGCCCCCATTACTGCTGTTCTGTTAATGGTGATGCCTCAGTGACGCATATGGGGAAACTCTGCTGAAACAAAAGCTAAAGCAGACCTGGTGTTTCTCTCTTCAGTGTGTGTGTGTGTGTGTGTGTGTGTGTGTGTGCGCGTGTGTGTGTGTGCACAATGCATGGACATGGACATAGTGTTGAGACAAACTGCAGGGACCGCAGGAACAGGCCTGATGTACGGCAGCTCACCACATCTCATTACATCCAGTGCTACTTAATCATCTTCATTAGTCTTTATTGGTTGTTCTGTAAAGTATCAGAACAAATCTCAACATGGAGCCAAAGGGCAGCTGTTACAGACCTGCTGATAAGAATTGCTAATGTGTGCACTCTGTGACACTGAACTCGCTGAAAGTCAAAATATAGAATTTTTATAAGCAGGCCCACAGCTTATCTGGGAGGAAAATGTAATGAGCTAAGCTCTCGTGATTGTAAAGAGTGGCAAATTGCAAGTTTTATGCATTTACATGTGCAGTTTAGAAGGTTCACTAATAGCCCGATCTGCTTTTTCGCTCTCTCTTTGTGTGGACGTGCAGTAGATGGTGCATTTCCCACAGCTATTCTTCTGTTTATTGCGATGATGTGGTGCTGATGATGCCTTTTCATGCTGCAGGATAACCTGAAAGTTCAGATCTCTAGCTCTTAAAACTGTGTTCTGCATCAAGATGATGCATAATAATTCAGAATACTGAACACATCAGTCAGAGCAGAGTTGTCCTGGATGGAGATCTTTGGGGCAGCACATCAAGCCATAGCATCATCTTATGAAGCTATGAAGCCAGGACCACCAGAGCCATGTTGGAATGGACTTTCGTCCATGTTTGAACCCACTGTCAAGACACCCAAGAGATTTTCTTTCTTGTGGATTTGTTCTGGTTGTTTCCCACTTGCTGTCACGTACTTATGGTAGCGGCCATAGTTCAAACACACTGACTCACAGTTTAAGGGCTCTAAATTGCTGACCTGTTGTGCATATTTTAACCTTTCCTAATTTTTTTCCAACACTCTTACAAACTAAAGAACACTCCATCAACAAAACCCAACAATAAATGCGTTCTTTTAACAAGATCAACTGATATTTTAGCGAAACTAAGGAAAATAATGTGAAAATAAGATCCGATTTGAAAGAACCATAATGCTCCTTTTAATATGCGGATCATACAGTGTGGCTTTTGTGTCGGGTCATTATGATTTATTGTATGATTTTCATATAAGTGACATAATTACCAAATTGGAGTCTAATTTTATACCCTCTCGGGAGAGGAGGCAGCATTAACAGTTGCCGCAGGGCTGCTGAAAAGTATTCTTTGACACCGACCACATAGGTTTAATATAACTCGCTGTGGGTGTATGATTGCACTGATATGCACTATATTCCTCTTCCCAAGCTTAGAGGAGACAGGCCTCAGTGTGGCACTCCTGTAATAAGTACATTGGAGTTTCTTAATATAACCCAGGATTGAATTGCTATATTCTGCCTCAGCCCTGAGCCAGAGAAGTTTATGTTTGTCAGGGAAGTGTCAGAAGCTCAATGAGACCCGGTGTCCACCCACCAGTGACGACTCCACCTGCTCCAACCAGGGAGGGCAACTCAAGTTTGGAGCTCACACTTGGATCACACTTAAGTTGCATACAAATTGGCTTCAGACTTGATGTCTGCATAAAGGAGATAGGGTTTGCCAAGCCTAGCCTCTGTGTTACCCGAGCACAGGGTTCAGACTCTGGGCAGTGCTGCATTATCTGCAGGCATTAACCTATAGGGCTGTGCTGGGACTGGAAACTGCACCGTATTTTCACATTTCCTGGGTTAAATGCAGGCTGTTTTAGCCATCATTCACCTTATCTAATCCCTATATATGGATGATCACCACAGTCTATGTTTTCCGTATGGATTATTTTAGACTCCTGCTGCGAAAAAATGGAACTAAAGCAATTTCACCCACAATCCAGGCCCGTGCTATAGAATATCACAACAATAACCAGAGAGTGGGCCAGGCCAGTCTATTCACACTGCGAGGTGACAAAAACATGCGGATCTGCAAACTGCACAATATACTTGGCCTGACTAGATTTCACTGTCGCTCACTGTGCACGGTATACAGCGGTGAACTGGTAAACAATAAATCACTGTCAGCACACCTCCAGACTTGAAGATTAGACTGGAAGCGAGGATAGCACTAATCTTATTTTACTCAATTTATTCTCATTTTAAATTTCTGGCTATACATTTGGTTTATTTGACAAACACTTGCCTCATTTGCTTATTCATGCTAAAAAAAAAAGCCTCATTTCTAAAATATTTTCATTTAAATTTGATAGGACATGTTTGCAGTTCATCAATATAAACAGGGCCACATTATCCTTTTATAGGGGCTGGGCGAAAATGAGCTGTGGGAACCCATGATTCCCCATTTCTCCTGTTTCCTGTCACTACAGGGGTCTGTGTTTTTTATTCTTATTTAATACCTGATAATCAGTGAGGCATTTATTGATTTCACCTAGAATATTTAATGTTATAAAATAAGATTTTGAACCAGGGATGTTCTGCAACAGGGAATTCCAGTCTGGTGTCAATGACTCACAGATCAAGATGAATCAGGATTGGGTTGGAATCTTTTTCTCTGTGATATATTGCGTAATTTAACTTCTCCCAGATTCCAGAAATTAATCTATATAAAACACGAAAATGACTTTAAAGTGCTCAACACCAATGAAATAGTGTATTACATTACATTACACAAGCTTGACCCACATAGGTTGAATTTAAATGAAATATAAAAGCTACCAGTTGCTGGCGCCCGAGACAGGCGTTCTCCAAACACCTCTGCCAGCTCTGACAGAGAGGGTCGATGCAGCCCAATCCAAGCGAGCCAAGAATGAGACAGCTAACTGTAGCACGGGCCAAGCGGACCACTCAAATCTGTCCGAGAGCTCCTCTGCTGCGACGCCTCCTCTCTGCTCCCCAAGGACTCGACTGTCTGGGCAAATGAACTGTGCTGTGAGTGCTGTCCTCCCGCCAAACTCCTCTCAGAGAAGCCTGAGTAGCAGAGACAAAGGGGCTCCTCTGAAGATGAAGCAAACTCTTCATTAGCTTGTATTTGCATGGATAAGTCTCTTCACATGTCGTCCCTCGGTGTGGCTCTCTCACAGTCCCCTATGAGACCAGTTAACTGTGGGGTAAGTCATTTTTCACTATTACTCTGAATCACGCAGGAAGTAATGGAACAGATAACTGCAAGAGAGGAAAACATTGTTTAACAGCTTGGTGGAAACACATTACAGCAGAGAGATGTTATTTATTCCCTAAATTAATGTGGATTAAGTATCTGGCAGTGGTGCTGTTTGCAATGTAAAGGTCTTCACCTCCAAAAAACTTGTACCTACTGAAAAGGAGCTGTGACTTATCTGCAGACCTTAAGTGGAACCTTCCATTTAAAAGGAAAACCAATGCAGACTGATAGAAATCCAACATGGGCCCCTGTCGGGTGGACCATAACAAAGTGAGACAATTGATTGTGATACTTAAATAGTTATGAGTCACAACCTTAATTCCTCCTAAATCTATGAAAGTACAAGCATAAAAAGTAGTTTCCACATCGCACAACTCAGTTTTTCCTTTTCAAATTGGCTTTCTCTTCTTTTTTTGTTCACATATTTGCTTTGATTTGAAGAGAATTGTTGTCCACAAACTGCAGGTTTTAACTTCAATGCACCTGTCTGCTCTTTGTTTTCAATAGAGCAAACACAAAGACATATTACAGAGCCCAGCGGTTGGATTTAAAGTATTTCTTTTAGCGTCGAGAGGTTGCCATACCAACAAAGAACGTGGTTTTGTGCAGAATAAAGGATTACTAGCTCCAGTTCAGGACGGGCCTGAGCATCACAGTCCTGGAAAGCCATCTCATCGAAGTCAAACTGTTACTGTCAGTGAGACATTTTTAGAATTTGTCTCCGGTATAATTATGAAAGCTCACCTGGTTATAGACAAACTCCTTAAGCACCTGTAGGATAGAGAGCAGAGTGAATCAACAGCCACATGGAGGTTCTATTTAGACAGCTCCGCTTTGAGCTAAGTGGTGATGTCACTATGTTAACCCACCCAGGCTGACAGTGCTAACTGGCTATAGCAGGTGTAACGTTTACCATGTTCATCCACATTTCTACAAAGCGACACAACGTGTTAGCATGCTAACATTTGCTGCCAAGCACTCAACACAAGTTGCGATTGAATGTCATTAGCTGTGCAGGTAGTGCACTGATTGAAATTTTACCATGGTGACAGCGCTAGAGGACAATTCAGAAAAGCACTGAAGTTGCTTTTCATCATAAGGGGAACAGGGATGTCTGACCAAATTTAACTGCAGTCCATTTAATATTTGTTGAGCTATTCCACTGATAACCACAAAGGCTACAGGCAAAGTCAGTTGATAACCAAAATCATTAGTATTCATCTGCTTCTGTGAATATTTGTATAAATCCTTTAAAAGATTTTGGGATATTTCACTCTGTAGGTCAAGGGATTAGAGGAAACGCTATAGATCACCATTGTCTTTAGGATTCACCTTCTGGGAACACTGGATATCTGTATAAAACATTGTGATAATCCATCCAATAGTTATTAAAATATTTCAGGCTGGACCGAAGTGATGAACCAACCAAGAGCAGCCGTGTAATTAACACAGCTAAAAGCAACCTCAGTTGACGGGCAGGAGTGGCCATAAGATATTAAACAGATTAAAGTAAGATAGTCACAGTTAAAATGAAATTAAAATTCCATTGACTATTTTAATCACAGGATTGCTGCATTCAAGCTTCTGGAGACCAGTGGCAGGACCAAGCTCCACAGCTTGTGAGCACGATCTATATTTTACATGACTTCAATAGGTGAGACTGTCAAGGAACCTCTATGACGTGCAGAACAAAGGTCATGTTGCTGTTGGTGGCAGTCAAGATGGAACCAGAGCTAAATTACAAGCACAGTAAATGTCATCTTACATTGATCCCCATTGGGTGTGATTTTGAAAATGTTATATTTTGAGTTAGTTTAAAAAAGGTTCAAATCCTTACAGTTCACTGGAAAACAATTAGTAAAAAGCAATGTCTGGTCATTTTTTTATCAAAATAAAGCAGTTTGGAAGAACCTTTATCCTCGCGTATTGACGTAATATTGGTTTTATTTGCTTTAAACCCAGATTTGACTTTCTTTAACACTTAAATGTGGAATGCTAATGGAGTGACCAAGAGTCAAGATCAAATGGAGCGCTGTATATTGCACCAAAGTGCAAACGTAGCTCTATAACGAACAACTTAAAGGAGACCTAGCGAACTAGCAGTGCTCTGGGAAGATGATGCTAGTCTCTCTTTCAGTCCACCGCTTTGAGGTTGACCTCTTGTGGTTTTGAGTGGACTGGCGGATGGGTTGCCATGACATTTGGCACAGAAATATCTCCGCAAGGTGAAGAGTGTGCTCCATCATCAGCGCAATCTTCAGTTTGTGTTAGACTTTGCTCTCTAACCTAATACATAAAAGCGATCAGCACTCCCACCAAGCTCAGCTGTTGTTCATGTTTAGTGTTTTTGCATGTTTCAGTTAGACATGGTGGTCTATGAATTGGTTGAGAATTCTAAACTAACTGAAGTGAAAACTGAGAGTTCAACAGTCAAATTAATGTTATTTTCACCCTCTGTCAGACAGTTGTGGAGGAAAGACGAGTCACCACCTCAAAAAGCTGAAGTAAAGAAGCAGCAAGTGGAGAAAACTTGGAGTCGGAGTCTGTACTTGCTCTCTTTTTCTCTAACCTTCAACGCATACATAAGTGTGCAAACTGGTATGCACACCCACACACACACGCAGGCACAAACACAGGTATACGCACACACACACACACACACACACACACAGCCTTACCCAACTCCACTCTGCTCATGTGTGAAATGAGCAAGGGTCTTATCTCTTGGAAACACACCACTGAGCCAGAGGAGAAGTAGAGAGAGGGAGACACACAGCAGGAGAGGGGGGAGGAGGAAAAGGAGAAGGGGGAGAGAGATTGAGAGAGAGAGAGAGAGAGGGAGGGTTCACGTGCATGCTGATGACTGTGGACTTGGGAATATGACGCACACTCTGGAGGTCTCTGGCTGAGCCATTATCAAGCCTCTGTTCCTCCATTACACTCCTTTACTGACCTCAGCAAGCTAGCACCACACCGTCCACACACACACACACAAATTCTACAACAATTATCAGCTGAAATATGGTTTGATCAAATGAGGGATTGCAAACCGTATGAATAGTGAAAAATGAAAAGTAGGATTAAAGCCTGATGGCTTTCATGCAAAATTAAGCACCTGTAAGAACGAAACTGTGCCTGTAGGAGTCTGTGCTGAAGCGCTGCTGTTACAGAGTGGTCAGGTTCATTTACTGAATGTAGTCACAGTCTGTACAGCATACAACATCCTCTGGGGCAGCTATTCTGATCCAGGGGACTTTAACACAGGGTAAAGGCCTGATATTGTCATTATAAAGCTTTAGATTAACTCCATATGCATGTTAATCATAATTCTTAGGAAAAAAGCATTGTCATGATGATATGTATCAAATGACAATAGGAAAAACACTGTGATGAAGTGAAAGGGGTGATGAATAGTGATGAACCCTCAGAGAGCGAACAACTGCACCTCCACTTGGTTTCATGGAGCTTTATAGTGACTTTCAGCCCCTTGTTTAGCTGTCTGGCCCTCAGCTTTGCTGTTGCTCTCGCTGTTGTCATGGTGCGCGTTTGGTCTGCAGCAGGTAAGCCCTGAAAAACCACTGTCCACTACCTGATCAACACCAAACAGCATGCGGACAGTCATTAGAGACTCGCTGGTGAACACAGTGGAGCATTTTGCAGCTGAAAAGCCAGAGACCGAGGGTTATTATTGGACTTGCATTGATCAGGAACACAATTCCGACACTCTGTAACTGCTGTGTGTGTAAATAAGCAAGTACTTGTCAACAATTTCCGTCATATCAAGTTAAAATGTGATGGTTTGTCAGTGCCCCCCCTCCCCGTTGTCCATGTGTGCTGCAGGTTTGTAACCACATTCTGTTAACTTTCTGCTGATCCACAATTGAAATTGGTTAAATAGACTTTTTAAAGACAGTTGACACCCTACCGAGGAACGTAATAAGCAGAATTAATTAAAACAAGATGTGGGAGTGAGGGAACGGGATGCAGCGCTGAGGAATCCAGAAGGGAACTGGTGTGAGCACAGTGTGAGATCGAGTTTGAACAGACCAAATATGCAAAATAACCCCTGATTAGAAAAAAAAACTGTCTGGGTGGCTGCATTGATAGTCAAGACATTAGAAAGTATTTCATGAAGAAGCAGTCCTT
This sequence comes from Datnioides undecimradiatus, assembly GCA_008933995.1. Classification (NCBI taxonomy): domain Eukaryota; kingdom Metazoa; phylum Chordata; class Actinopteri; order Lobotiformes; family Datnioididae; genus Datnioides; species Datnioides undecimradiatus. The sequence continues at coordinate 37,233,679 of WARS01000046.1, read as the reverse complement.
CACAAGTGTGTTATCCATAGATACTGCGGTAGCTAAGTGCCTCAATTCAGCATATTTCATATCACAGTGATTTGGGTACTTTTAAACACGAGATGAATTAAGGTACAATAAGGTACTGACTGCCTTTGTTCCACGTGCTGGATTTAACAGCCTGGGAATGCACTCTACAGGTGGATCAATTGTATTTTGAAAGAAAGGCAGGTGTGATTTTAAAGTGCTGGTTAAGTCCGGAGCATGTTAGAGGACATTTCTAAATGATAGATGTTTCAATTGATCCACACACTCTCCCCCTTTCCTCCCACAGGATCACTGTCCACCTCTGAGTGATCGCTGCTGAGGACCGGCTGCCACCTGCAGGCCTCTGCCGCCACCTTGTGGTTAATGCGAGGTTAGTCAAGTTCAGAAAGGATCAGTGTTGCTCTGTGAAAGCTTGCGTGAGTAGAAGAATGAATAGATGAGGGCAGATGCTCGCACACATGTCAAAAGGGCTCACAGAGTGGTGTTATGAGTGTGTAAAATTTACACACTCATAACACCACTGACAGTCTCACCTAACACCACTGTTCCCTCATCTGGTCTTTTCATTTACACTGTAAATGAAAAGACCAGATGAGGGAACAGTTTGGAAGAATGGTGTCCAAGCCCACCAGCACCAGTTTCAAACTCCAGACAATGCTGGCAACTCAAAATTATATCTGCCTGTACTCAGTTTGTGTGAAGTGAAGTAACCAAAGAAAGGCAGTTGATTGAATTTGATTTTCTTGTGATTAATTAAGGTAATTATCCTAAATGAAAAGCAATTACATATCTTAAAGTGTTCAGACAAAAAGGAATTTTGAAACTCTGCAACAACTGGGCAACAGCAGATGATCATGTGATGCACTGTGACTGAAGGCGCTGGTGCAGCTAATGGGACTTGCAGAGTGTTGTTGTTTGTAACATAAAATTAAAAGGTTTTATCATCAGTTATGCTCTTATTATTGCTACAAATACTATTTTTCATTCTTATATATTTTATTTTACAATAACTAGTTTTCACTTTCTTCAGTTGCGCAATGGGAGCAAGGATATGCATTGTTTCCAATGAGGACAGAAGAGTCACTACCTGGGAGCCAGGTTAACAGTCGGTCGAGGCACACTGCCCTGTCAGCTGCAATCTCCTTTGTGCGCTGAGCAGCATCTCAGAAAACAGGCTGCTGCTTTTTCTTAGGGGCACATACAGGGATAACTGTGGAGAACACCTTATGACAGAACAGTATGGAGGCCAAACTGGTTGAATTATACATAAGCACAGAAACGTTTTGCTAACTTGATATAAAAACCATATATATATATATATATATATATTATATAAGCATAATATATAGAAGCGCAAGAGATCTGTGGACTTCCAGGTACAGACTGACAAGATGGTAATGGCTAACCAACCGGACATTGTAGTGGTGGACAGGAACCAGAGAGGAAAGCCGTTGTGAGTGGACATCGCATAATCCCAGCATTGGCAACATCAGGAAGAAGGAACATGAGAAGCTAGAGAAATACCAAGGCACAGAAGGAAGAACTGGAAGAAAAGCCTGGCAGGTAAAACATCAGTGGTGCCTGTGATGATCGAGGCACTTGGGCGGTGACCCACAAGCTGGAGTGATGGCTACAACAGATCCCAGGAAAGACAACAGACATCTCAGTCCAGAAAAGCGCAATACTAGGGACATGTAAGATACTGCGCAGAACCCTCAAGCTCCCAGGCCTCTGGTAGAGGACTCGAGCTTGCAGAGGAGGAACCGCCTGCAGAGGGCGAGATGGGAAATTTTTTTTATATATATAGGCCCATCCAATCACGGTGTTTGGAGAGTAGATAACATCAGATCAGCCTGCTGAATGGACCAAAGGCACTTTCCCACAAACACACAGGCAGGTTGGACTGATGGGAGTTTTTACAGCCCAGCAGTGAAACATATTCACGAGCAGCAGTTTTTTATAAAAGTAGTGCTGTGTGCAGAGCCTCCGTACCTGTTGAATACTGAGAGAGGGCAAGCAACAAGTATCAAGAAACCACAAATACTTAGTTCACTTGTTTCTGGTGAGAGAGTTCTAGCTGTAATCATGGACTAAATCTTATTTCACTCATGGCTACATGTATATTTAAAAGAAATAGATGTGTTTAGAGATATTGATGCTTGATTGACAGCTCCCTCATTCACCTGTTAGCTTTGTTACAGCTGTTAGGGCGGGACATGTAATTTCATTGTAATTTTTAGGAGAGTGACATTGTGTAATTGCCAGCATACTGCGTATTATACAATGAAAGTCAGGGGGAGTCAAGTTTTTCCCCATGTTTGTTACCTTGATGATGATGATGATGATGATGATTATTATAACGATGATGATGATGATAATTAATAATAATAAAGCCTGCGCTATAGCTTTAATGAGGAAGCCAGGCACTGCACTGAGAAGGACTCTATATGGAAATGATAAGCTGTCACATTTGAGTGATGAAAAAATTAAACAGCCAGCACACGTACTCTACTTTCAGCTAACAATCCCACAATGCAATGGATTGCGTTCTATAGATATGATTATAGTCACATGACACAATACTTATATATGATAATTAACAATGATAATAACTTGTGTTCAGTTCGTTGCTCATTGTAAAGTATGAAGTGTCCATAATATAGAGTGTGTGTGTGTGTGTGTGTGTGTGTGTGTGTGTGTGTGTGTGTGTGTGTGTGTGTGTGTGTGTAGCTTGAGCACTTGAATGATTTTGGACACAGCTTACAGGTCTAAGCATTAGGACAGCTGCATGCTTTCCTCATTGTGCTGTCATCATGGAGCTGTGTTTATTGAACTGAACTGAATTTAGATTTTCTAGGTCAGAGTCATGTTCCCCTTTAAGCACAGGAAACATTCCACTGTCAAAGATATATTACAGTTAATCTTTCCTTTCGCTAAACTTATGTTTTTTGGATAATCTCTCGTCATAATATCATAGTGCTCTTTAAAGTGACAGACATTTGTGTCTAAGTGGAAAGGTGAAACCATCCAGACAGACAGCTCTGTGTCGCATGTTCCTACATTCACTCCGTCATTCAGACAGAGCATTAGCCCTCAATTATCTCCCTCTGATCAGCCTTTCAAATGAGCGGTGCAGAGAGAAAAAAGGCCAGAGCAGGCGACAATAGAGGGCAATTAGGACCACTGAAACATGACTCAGCTGTTGGAAAAGCTCAAGCTGTCACATCGACTTCGCTGGAGTTGGACTTTACTCGGCAAGTGCAGTAAAGCTGACTGATGCTCTTTCAGCACACGCTTAAAAATCAAACAGCGGTCAAGTGAGCGGCCTCTGTCGACGCTCAAACAACGCTTAAGATTAGAGGACGCAGAAATCTACAGATATGGCTTTTTAAAGGCAGGTGTCAGTCATTTCAAATGGAAGCTGCTGATAACCACAGTAAACAAGATCCTTCCAGCAGGCAAACCTTTGTTGAAGTTTGAGAGGGAGTATTTCCACCGAGCATTATGATCAGCGAGGATAAAACTAACATTATCCTTTGGTTTCATCAACAGTAAAGATACTGACTGACTGGGCTCAAACATTTATATCTGCAGGCCTAAATCTGTTGTCTGTCATGTGGCTATCCACCATGTGTGTGCAGTGACTAACATTGTAGATGTTAGCTTTATTAAATCTCTTTAATCTTTAATACATTATATCTGTATATTAACAATGGGTGAAATGGAAATGTGGAATGTGCAGGCCTGCTTCTTGCTATATTGCGATTATGCTGCAACATAGGGCCACCAGGGGGTCCCCAAGCTGCCTTTCTAGCCATTGTCTTCCTCTATATTAAGAGTGAAATCACTCTTTGATATAGTTTGATTTAAAATTGAGATTTTATTTTCATTGATCCCATCTCTTTCCCTCTTCATGTGCACCATAGTGAGTCTTTTAAATGTTAAATGCATGGCTGGAACCCCAAATATGTAACCAAAGCAACATTTTACATAAAGCCATCAAAAAGCAAGAAAAGGCCTCTGTGCCATGATAAGCCTATTAAGAAACATCACATGACTCTGCAGCTCCACTCTGCTCTGTAGAGCTTTTTTCAGCATCTTTCATGGGATCATTTTGGATTTGGGGCCTCCAGTTTTACTATTATGGTTCACATCATGTTGCTTTTAGTAAAAGAGCACTGATAAATTGACTTAACTTGACTTTCTCAACACCAAACAGCAGGCAGTCATAGCTAATGACCAAAACACTGATCAACATTCCTCAGGTGGATGCAAACAAAACTCCCAAGGCTGCTAAGGTGACTCTGCATTTGTTGGAAGAGATTACTGCTCCCTCTACGCTCCTCTAGCTGAGAGGTGGAGAATGAGCAGTAATCTCGTGTCAGTTGGAACACTCAAAAACTGTGATGGAATAAAAGGAAGTAAAAGGCATTGAGACAGTTTGGTAGGAAGCTTTACTTTATAATCCAGCTAAGAGTTGTATTTAAAGATTCTCACATGCTGCACGTCCACTTTCACACCACTATACAGCAACCAACCATCTTGCCTCTTTCAGTTTATAGACAGTTTGATACCTGAAGTGGAGCTTTTCTGCTAATAATGCCGTCCTGCTGTGCCTGTTGATGTAAAGACCATGACATATGTGCAGCCACTACGTGCAAGCAGGATGTTCTTCAAAACATATATCGGCTGCAGGACAATCATCAGGACAAGAGGCTTTGTGGCATAACCTGTTATGTGCTTCCACCCAACCTTCCAGAATGAAGGGGATTTGGTTTTCCATGTCATAGCAGTTATTTAGGTCAGCGCAGTATTAGTGGGAGCCTGTGCCACTTATTCTAATATGTGGAAAAATCTAAGAAATGTGTTAAAGTCAAACAGCTTTCTGCAGGTAGGGGTAGGTAGAAATGTGATGTCTCTGATTTGTTCACTCTGTTGGTGACCAAACATGCCTTATTACAACCTAACACAGGCAACAATGCTTCACAGAACCATGCGTATAGCTCTGTGAGACTACTCAGGCACACTAGATTTAGTTTAGCTTTTCTTCTCAGGCCTATAAGAACTTTTAGGACTCCATACACATAATATGGTGTGATTGACCACAGACCTGAAGTCTGTGATTGGACCATTTCACTTGTAATGGGTCTACACCTAGGTAAGCAGTCAACCTACTTCTGTCTCCTGTTGTCTTTCACTTTCTGGCCTTCCTTTCCTTGTGTCTTCACCATTACTTCATTTTGGGCACAAGAGGCAATGAGGATGGATCATGATGTAGCTCAACTGAATCACGCTTGAACTCAGCAGAGATCATGCTCAAGAAGAACACATGCATTTTCCTTTGCATTAATTTGTAGACATTACAACAAGGAATAGCAAAAATTACAGCTGATCAACAGACAGTCACACGCTTTAATCACATGATTTCTTGACTTCTTGTAAGTGCAGTTCCTGTTGAGCAGAGCCAGAGCTTGAGTGACATCACACTGCCACCTACTGATCACTCAAAGTCTCTAAAGCTTTGCATTTCAGTCTTGTTTGAATTCCATAGAGTGGCTGCAGCTTGATGATATAGCAGATAAAAATGCTTAACTTGTTTTTCTTTCATTGATTGCAACATAGATGCAGCCTCTCCTGACCTTCCCTCAGCTCACACGCACATGTGGGCCGTGGGGCCACAAGATTCACTTTAAAATCAACAGTGTCCTTTATTTTTAGTACTGGGGAGGCATTATCATACCATCTGATTAATTTATCTAGAAAAGGGCCATGGTAAAGTGAATCAATACTGTGAAACTGTCAAACTATATATGTATATAACCTTCTTTTATAAAGATGAATCTGTGTACTAGATGTAGATTAAAGTGGAAAACCTTACTATACTTTTTGTTGTAAGAAAACGTGACTTCCGTTTAAAGCTAATCCAACCAACTGCTGAAAAGAAGGTCAAAGCTCTCCGCTCCCACCTGACAAGTTTCTCTTCTGATTTGGGAAACTACTTCTAAATAAACTCAACATCTAAAGCGCGTCGACCAAAGTAGTCTGAAATAACACGTTTTATTATCACAGTTGAACACATGACTGTTTGGATGCTTGCAAACGAATCAACCTCCTCCTGTGCGTTGTTATTTTGGCATTCAGCCTTATTATTTTAAATATGCTAAAGTTTCAACAGGCCATGTAAGTAAACTACGACGTTAATGTGAAAGCGGGTACATTTCGTTGGTCAAACTGAGCGGGCGGTGATTTCCATCTACGGTTGAAAACATAAATCCACCCGCCCGGGCTGTCGAGGTTATTCGAAACGAGCTAACCGTAGCCAGCCAGGAAGTGACAGCAGTCGGAGCAAAACAGAAATAAGAGGGTTTGTCGCGAGTGGCGGAATTGAGGAGAGACAAGCGTCTACTTTCGGCGAGCAGATAGACTGTATCTTTAGGCGTAGTGAGACTTCTCGGCTGTTCTGTTTCAACCATGGCGTCTTTTATAACCGACAGACGAACGCTGACCGCTTCGGTGTGTGTTTGGGCCGCTGTGCTGTGCGTTAGCTTTGTTAGCCTGGGGGAATGCCAAACAACTCCACCGCCGCCAGCGCGTAAGTTGAATTTTATGTTAAAACGCAAAACATTTACGCTTTTTACTGCAATTGGGGAAGCGAACGTTTCGCCTGTGATAATGTGACCTACTTTAACACCTGTTTACCGTGTGTATAGGTAAATATATGAAAAGACGTCACGGTTGAGTGTAACCGCAGCCTCAGTTGTCTGCTGCTCCACCGCTGATATCAGGGGTGTTTAGTACTTTACAGTAACCTCAGTGACGTTTCTGCGTCTCTCTCTTTTCAGCCTGCTCTACCTACAAAAGCTGTGACACTTGTGTTCCACACGCCAAGGTAAGGCTGTGGCAGAGACTCAGAAGCAGCTTTTGAAAGATAAGACCAGACCTTTGCTTCCAAAACATCAAACTGCTGTAATAAATCGTCACTTTATGGATCCTTGTTTGTGCGCGCGAGCGGCGCCTCCCCCGCCTCGAGACCTACTACAGCTTGTTTGTGTGTTTATATACTGATGAACTACGATTAGTCCGACCGATGTAACAGCCGATATTCAGCCAGGATTCGTCTCTCATGGACTTAAAGTCTGCAGATACGTGAGGAATCAGAACTAGGCCATATTTTGTGCAGAGTTTGGTGTGACGATTCTTATATTCAAATTAAAGACTTGATCTTTATCACAAACACTCTTGGCCTTACAATTAATGCTCATAAAACACAGTTTTGCTTTGAATTCTGCTGCAAACAAGCATTATTTTCACATTTGATTTATCCCAGTTAATAGTTTGGTGTAAAAATAATGTCAGGTAATAATGCCTGTCAAATTTCCCTAAAGCCCAGTTTGGTATCTTCAGATTGTAGGCTCTGCCCAACAAATTCCAAAATACCAATCCTCTAGGTTGTTTTAGTTTAAATTATTGATTGATTTAATCAAACCACCATGGTAGCTCTAGATTTGCATGTCAGATGAAGATTAGTGTATTTTATTGAAGTAGAACCATAACATCCAGAGTGTTGATCCTTGTTCTTTGTCTGCACAGTGTCTGTGGTGCTTCACCAACAACAACTGCACAGAGTACCCAGTGAGCTGGCTGCTGCCTCCAGCATCAGTGTGCCAGCTGTCCCAGGCCCGATGGGGGGTGTGTTGGAGTGAGTTCATCACTGTTCTTATGCTATAAATGCTTTTCTGTGTCATCAGTCATGTTTGTCGCATTCCATGATTGCCATCAGTCATCCTACTGGTGTCATAAAGAGGTGTTTCGAGAAGTAAAAGTGAGAAAATGTTTTATTGGAGTTTGTTGGAAAAGGAAACCGTTGAACAGGGCGGTCAAGTGGTAACCTGCTTCAGGAGTTTCAGGGAAATTCAGACAAATGTGCAGCAGTCGGAGGTTCCCCTGGACAAACACTGGAGTGTTTCAGCTGAGGGAAGCAATATGAAAAGCCACTTGCTTGTGTGAGAGGAGTCAGCCAAAGTTGTCTGTTACTCTCACTTCATGGGAGGCTACAGCTGATGATCCTACATTTCAGTCCTGCAGCACTCAACCTGCTTCCTTATTCTCATTAGGTACAGAAGTAAAATTGGTGGTGCACATTTTCTGTTGTGGGAGTTCCCCCAGTTTCAGAGTAGTCAGATGGAGAAAGCAGCCATTTTTGGGATTTCTGTGGCAGCAAATTCTTCATGTGAGATTGCGTTGATGAATGAAAACTAACAAAGGTCAAAAATGTGTCGCACATTTTATCAAAGGCTTAAAGCCCAGCTTTATCAAAAATAAATAAATAAAAACTACAAAACAGCGGTCACGATTAAAAACACGATCTTTCTGATGTTTACATGTAGGGAAATAACTGTCAATCTGCAACTATGGTAAAAGTATTTCCTTAAAAGTAGTTCAGCTGTTTGAAAATGCGCACCACATTATCAATCTGAATATGATTTTAGTGTAGTTATTAAAGGTCTGCATAATTAACAATTTATTGTTAAAGTAATGATGCAGTGAAGCAGCAGCATAACTGATTTTAAAAGTTATTTGCTGAAATAATAATAATAATACTCCAGACTACATTTAGCTGCACAGCTTGTACCAAGGCTGCATGGTGTTCAGTTCAGTATTCTCATATTTCTCTCCTAGAACACAGCCAATTCATGCCATAGGTCAACAATTGGTAACATTCTCAAAGAAATCTATATTTCACACATATCAAGTTAGGATGAAAATAAGAAAAAGTGTCTGCTGTGCATGTAGTCTCTGTCAGTCTGATACCACATTCCTCTCGCCCTGATCAAACACTTGCCTGTACAGAGAAGCTGGCTTCATGTTGGAGCCACTGTTGCCTTGGGGCAGCTGCATTATGACAAGTAGACATCACATCATTTCCTCTTTGAAAAGTCGTTCCACCCGTCCCCACTGCCACCTGCTGGGTTGTTCTTTCTCAGTTTTGTTTGAATTTCCCTTCTGTTTTTATTATAATGACTTGAGTGGCTGGTCTCCACTGAGGCCCGCAGGTTGCACTGGGAAACCAAGTTACCTGATGAAGAAAATGTAGCCAACATCAGCGTTGCTTTAATGATCTCTTTCTACTGCATGTCCTGTTCCCTGTTTTAAAAACAGTCTAACTGAAAAGGACAGATTAGTCAGGTAGTGTTGTTATTGTCAGTGTAGCAGCAGGAGGGGCAAGAGTTGTGGCCGACATTCACAAGGTTCTGGAAATGTGATTGAGGCCACAGAGGAAAGCCTAATTGTAGGTCAACAACCCACAAGCTCTTCACTATGTTCCTTCCCATTTCCTTGGAAATGAATTGTTTGTGTAAAAACAAGCCCCATTAAAATGTTGATTTTTAGAAGCTGCTCAAAATATTCAACGGCCTTTTAAAATAGCTCTGCTCATTCATGCATTCACAAGTGTCTGTGACTCACAGAATCACTATACTTCATTTGCATCCTTAGTCTCACTGTGGTAACCTGATCACTGCTGCTAAGTTTCAGTACTGACATGACACAGATGTTATTACTTTAATGTTTAGCCAACCAAAACTCATCATGTACAGTGCGGCTGCTGGAGCAGCGTCTGGCCTTGATGGTGCAAAGTCTGCGCCTGATTAAGTTTAGCTTGATATCTGTCATTTGTTTTCACTGGAACTGGACGCTGAGCCTGAAGTTTCATCTCTACAGTGTGACAACTTGTAGTGTTGTTGAGACATCAGCAGGTGGCACCATTGTCATACTGGTTGAGTTCATGGTTATTTTAGGAACAAGAAGGACCAGGTTAATCCCATATATAGTTTTTGTTATGTCAAATTACATTATATTCTGCCATATCGTATTACATTACATTAAACTGTGTCTTGTGTGATTCAGTGAACTTTGAAGCCCTGATCATTGCCATGGCCGTCCTGGGTGGAACCATCCTCATCAGCATTGCTGTATGCTGCTGCTGCTGTTGCTGCAGGAAGCGCCAATCAAGGTAAGGCTGTTGAACAACTCAGTGGCAGCTTGAGTTAACCAAACATGTTTCTGTTACCAGGAGAGCTGTACATGTATATGGGTTAAGTTTGCCACACCAAACGTCATTACTTTATCAGGAGAAGTAATAATGCAGTGAAGTCAATACCAGCCCTGACTCAGCTGTAGGGCTCATTTAACTTCTCTTTGACACAATGTCAGCAAACACTGTAACTGTAAATACAACAAGCCTATGAAGACAGGATTCATTGTAACAGATTGCATTAATTCCTCATGAATCAATATCATAGTGTTAAAGCAATCTTAAACTATGCATTTGATTGGAACTTAAATAAAGCACAGAAATGACCGGTCTGCCATCTGGGGTTGATTTTGATTTGGAAATCAAACCCAAAGTATGTGGGCCTGTTGTAACAAGTAACTCTCAGCCTGTAATGAAGGAAAGCGCGTCAGTCGTGTGTGTGGATCCGAGTGGTACCTCTGTGACGTTACTGCTGATCCCAAATAGAAGAGTCGTTAATCGCCCGGTGGTGAACTGTTCAATGCAGCCACCCTCTTCTGTTGATCACCGTGCTCACTCTTGTTATTCAACGGTTTTAGCTTTGTGTGTGGTGCTGTCATTGTGCTGGTGTGAAATGAAAATGTCATGTCAGTCAATCAACTGTAGGCTGGCCTGTCGCACACTGACAGTCCTGTAGGTAGAGCGCTCTCATCCATGTCTGGTCTGACAGGAAAGAACCAGGATGAACAGCCTGAGACACAGTCACACTGAGACACACACCAAGTGTCCACTGTAGATTTACCTACTGGCAACTTTATTTTCTCACCTCCTGATTGCTCAGCTTCCATCAGATGAGATAATTCCATCAACACATGTTGTTTCTGTAAGACAAGCTCTGACTTCAACATCAGTTTCCTTTGTTTCACAAGCTGCACAGGCAATTCAAGAATCAAATGTAAATCATGCTTTAAAGAATCCGAGAATCACTGAAATTTAGAAGTTGTTGTGCTTTGTGAAAAGAACATCCCTCGAGCGGCTGTGGCAGTTTGTAGATAGATGTAATTTGTCACAAGCCAAATGAGTGTGCTTCTGTTGCTCTGTGGTTCTGACGCTCTGTTCCTGCCTCCTTATGTCTCAAGGCCTGACAGAGATGAGGAGAGGTTTGCCAGGAAGAGAGAGGAGATCAGACAGCGCGCAGAGGAACGGTAAGAACGTCACTGCAGGCTAAAGTAAAAATGAGTTGAAGCTGTCTGAAATCTATTTTAACTGTCAGTTCTTAATCCTGGAAAATGTATAGAAAACATGTCAGATCTCCATCAAAATATACACAGTTATTATGGAGAGCAGACAGGAACAATGCAAAATATTAAGTGAGACATACTCGGACTGACAGACTGGTGTCTTGTAGGTCAATAATATAACGTCAGTGTGTGTGTCATCTGAATTTTGCTTCAACTGGTCAAAAGATTCCAGAATTATGGAAATTCATGTCACACTAATATGTAATTTAATACAATGTTTGATCAGTTATATGGGAAAGGTTCAGAGATGGAGGGTGAAAGAAAGTGAGAAAACAAAAAGTGTAAAAATGTTCAAATGACAGGAAGTCTTTGTTTAGAAACATGGCCTAATGGTTAAAGTTACATGAGTGGATCCATACCGGGCAACAAGTTAACATCTTATGGTGTAAAAGTTATGATGTCACGAGTGAAAGTGTACATTGGTATAAAAATGGTAACATCACCTGCAGCAAAAATGGGTGAAAACAGCCCAGCCACGAACTTGACTGACCCTGATTCAGCTCCAGCTGGAGACACTGGTTTCAAAAAGTCCCATTACAGTCAAGCTGCCTGTGTCATTGTATCTGGTTGAATGGCTCAGTCTAAAACATCAGATTGAGAAAATGAACCAAAGATCTTATCCTCATATCAACATGTTGGCTGCTTTTGCCTCTCAATATCCCAGCAGGATGGACAGAGGATTACTTACAACGGAATAGTTCACGGTCCCCGACAAAAGGCCCCATTGTATGTTTGGGAATCAAGCAACTGTTTGTGTGTGCGCGTGTGCGCGTGTGCGCAGCCCCAACAAGTCCATGTCCCAGAGGAGGAGCTCAGTGTTCCTCTGCTCGCATCCCAAAACACCAATTGGATTGTCAAGGCTGAGCAGCTGCTCTTTGGTAATGTGCTCATAAATAGAGTGTGCTACATCCCGTTGAGTACCATCCACTGTCAAAGAAGCAGTGTGTTAGCCCCTGAATCATACAGCAGTGTGTGTTGTAGCAGTCAGTGGACCTGGCAGCCTTTCTCTTCCTGCGCTCCATAAATGTTTCAGCCTCATCTTTCTATTTAGCGCCTGTGCTCCCAGTGCCTTCATCCTCCGAGGATGGCTGGGTGATGTGTTGGTAAGCGGGGCAGTCATGCAGAAAAGATGGTCAGTAACAGTGGTTTATCATCATCACTTGCAGGGCTGGGAACATGAGAGAGAGAGAGTGTGTGTGTGAGAGTGTGAGAGAGAGAGAGAGAGAGAGAGACCTGTGTTCGAGTTGAATTATCCAACCTCTATGAGCTTTTCTCTCACGTGCCAAAGAATCTAGTCAGGGTTTCCTGCAGTGAGCTTGATCAAATCTCCGAAGTCAGAGTTAGTGCAGTGACCTACATAGATGCAGCTCATGTTGTGAACAGGACATTCAGAATAGATCGGACCCATCACGGGAAGGACTTGTGCCTCTAGACACTGCTGCCTCGCCCCCAGAGAGCCCGCTCACAGTCCTGAACCCAGGCTAGAGAGCAGTCTGCAGGAATCGTTAACATGAGGGACTGACTGTACAGCCTTTTGGATGCTGGGTGATGTTAGAGCTGTAAAAACACACACACTGGTGTTTTATTTAGTGTTTTTGTTTGATGTTTGCTTCTCTCAAGATGCAAATACACACACTTATCTAAACTGTGAGAGAAAAACAGAAAATCTCCCCGACACGATGCTGGATCGACCAGTCAGCTTGCTTGTGTGGAGCCACGGCACCAGATTGCACACTTTTTTTTAAATATATATATGTGTGTGTGTGACCTAGATTATCAGAGGTCATGGTCAGCACATGTATGAGTATGTTGATAGAAGCTGTGTGTTGAGGGGCACAGCCTTCAGTGTTGTCCTCAGATCTAATGCAGCATTTCCACAGATGAGTGCAGGAAACGATGTTCTTCCCTTTCGTCTCTTCCCTCTCTTCACTTGTTGAATGCAGCCATATTTATGGAGATGGAGCGTGAACATGTCAGTCAATTAGTTTGATACAAGCCGGCAGCAGGGTGGAGGGGACAGATGGCAGGCAGAGCTCAGCCGCCCTGATTGCTCACAGATCACTACCTGGCAATAAAACAGTGAGTGATTTACACCGGCTCTTTGTGCAGAGATGAAGTAAAGTGACGCCCCTGGAGGTCCGGAGCACAAAACCTCCTCCCAGGCTTTTGTTGCTCCTCAGAGCGGCTGAGTGAGGGGCTGGCGGCAGACTTGTTGCTCTGTTTCACTGCCAGCTAAACCGTAGCATCGAACTCTGCAACAAGTGAAAATATGACTGAGCACTCCACAGCAAACCAGCGGCTGTATTGACGTTCCTACAAATGACACAAGAAACAAATGGACTGTGCAGTGCTGGCTCATACAGTATATCAATATGATATTAATAACATTATGAGACTAGATATCAATATCATTTTGTAATAAGAGTAGACTTTTCCCAGACTCTGTTGCAGCATGTGATAGAACGGTCTGAAGTCTGTTATTTCTCAGTAAAGTCAGTGATTAATGCACACGTTCAATCGTTGTGCAGACAGTTCTAATTATTATATCTCTGCATGTTCTTGTATATCTTTAAAAATCAAAACTAAGTATTTCCAAAATAGCATGAGTTAAAACTGTGTCTGTTATCCAGGAAGTCTGACCTCTCAGAATGGATGCAAGGTCCAATACGGTGGCCTGGCATGCAGATTTGTAGTGGAACCACAGCTATAGATAGGAATGAAATGTCGCAGCGTGCAGAGAGGGTGTGTGTGTGTGTGTGTGTGAGTGTGTGTGTGAGAGAGAGACAGGTTATTAAAGTCATTTCACCAACACTCATAGCGCTCCTTTCCTGTGCCACTGACTGTAATCCCATATTTCCATTTCATTTCCCCAAGTTTCTTTGAATCTGATCTGTCACCTGCGAGCTGTAAACCTGTGGCTTTCCTTGATGTTAACCTTTTAAGTTTTTTTGTTTGTTTTTTTTTTAAATAGGATCAGTGTAATTGTGGTGCTGCAGCTATGCTCATTCTCCCATTGCCTGAGGAAGTGAAAGGAGTTAAAACATGTGCATGGAGCTGGTGTCCTACTCCTCTTTTTTGGAATTTGGTGTTTTGTGCTGATGATGGAGGATGAGATGACTCAGATATGACTTTATATTGACAACAGAGTAAATGTGACACAGACATGAACTAAAAGAAAACGGTTCAGCTCTTAAGTCTTTGGGTCGCACTAAATGACCTGAACTACAGCCGTGAAATAATGGTTCTTTCTTTTCCTACAGGAAGGTGGAGAGAAAGGCAAAGCATGATGAGATCCGCAGGAAGTACGGTACGTACACTGTGTTACCATTTAGTCTGACAGGCCCTGAGCTGTATACACCTGCTGCACTCGAGCCGGTGAGCGTGTCTACCACAGGGCCTGATGTGGTTCTGTTCATGTCGGCTGCGTCTCAGGTGCGCGTTGAATTGCTCTCACATTTTCCAGGACATTGTCATTGACTGTCATTCCTGTACTCTGTGCCACCAATGCATTATTCAACAGTATAGGCCTTCTCCTCAAGGTAATTCAGGGCACGTATAGGTTACACTAGCTCCTGCCTGCTTAAATCAATTTAAGCATAATTTATCATATGCTGGTGTCAAATGTAAGTCCCCTCATGGCTGTGAGCAGGATTTCACAGGTCACTGAAGCAACAGACCAAGGTTTGTCTTTGAACAAAGCACACTCAGAGTATCATAGTCTGTGTCATACTGTATGTCTGTGTGACATGCTGCAAACCTGCCACACATTAAATCAGCAGTAACCGATAAGTCTCCGACAGCGCTGTATTCACCAAAGGTGATATTTCAAAGAAAAGGATCTTTCAGATGATCTTCAGTTTGGCTGGTTATTTTCATAGTTTGATCTATTATGATTACACCGTGTCCCAAAGGTTCATGCACCACAGAAAAAGTCAACTCAGATTGTGAATATTCAACAGAATGCATTTATTCAAAAGTCAGTGTACCCCCCCCACATCTTAATTACTGCCCTCAGCCTGTCGGGCATAGAATGCACTAAGTTCTTTAGAACGGAAGGCTCAGTGTTGCCCGACTCCCGCACAGCCCTCGCATTGAGCTGCTTCATGGTGGTAGGGGGTGGGCTGTGGAAGACCCGACTCTTCAGGATACCCCAGCAGTTCTCAATTGGGTTGAGGTCCGGGGAGTTGAGTGGCCATTCCTCTTTGTGCAGAAAGCCAGGAAGCTGCTCACCACTGCTGAGTTGTACGAGCAGTATGTGCGGGGGCACCATCTTGCACGAAGACCATTTCCGCACGCCTGTTGAACATCTTCCTAGCTGTGACGGGGCCCGATTTCTTCTTTCTGGTGAGTATGGGAAGTAGCACTGGCTGGAGAATGTTCTTAACATAACACTCAGCGTTGATGGTGGTGCCCTGGTGCAACATGCAACTCAGACAGCCCTGAAGATGACATCGGCCCCCAGACCATGCAATGGGCGCTGAACTTGACCTGTTCAGAAGGTGGTACTTCCATTCGATTGTCAGTGTAAATGCGGTCGTTTTGGCTGTTGGGAGTTGGAAATAAGTAGAGAGGGCACTCATCAGAGAAAACCCAGTTTTCCCAGTCTCTTGGGGTCATTTTAGCATACCTCTTTGCAAAAACAAGCCGCTTCTCCTTTTGCAGTTTGGTAAGGCGAGGAATCCGCTGTCTTCTGTATGCTCTCAGACCCAGTTTCTCAGTCAGAAAACGATGGATGGTACTCTTAGAGACTGCTTCCCCAAGATTCTTCAGTCTTCGACTGAGTCTGCGGCAGGATTGGTGTCTCTTTCCCTTGGCCTTGCGGATGAGGTCCTTGGCCCTCGAACTCAGAACTGAGGGGCGACCTGCACGGGGCATGTCTTCAAGGGAGTCACAACTCTGGTATCTCTGCCACCACTTCTTCACCCATCGTATGCTTCTGCCAAGGTCCTGAGCTACCTCCCTGCAAGTTTTCCCTGCCCTGCGACTGCCCCCTGGACTTGAGGCATGAAAGTGCAGCTTTTCCAGATTTTTGTTTGGCCATCGTGGCAACACTACGAAAAAGGTTCTCTCAGTGACATACTTCATGGTCAACCAAGAAATTTATAGGCCTATCACAAACAGATGAACTAATTAAACAACCTCACAACACCTGGCTGACCAGATGCAACCCATTTTGGAGATGAACGGACAGAAATGTTGCTTATTGAACTTTTGGGACACGGTGTAAACCATCAAGTTGATTCTGAAGGTCTTGAGTGTTGTAACATTGATCCAGCAAGCCAGCAGTTTGGCCTAGATGATCGAAACAGCATTGTTTGCATCACCCATAATTTTATTAACACCAGGAAACAAAAAGTTGCTTGACTCATAATAAATGAGCCATTAATTCAGTGCAGTTGTGCACACGGTGGTGAAGCCGAGCTTATTGAGCACACTAGCAGAAAGTTTAACGGATGGTTAAGCCGTCAATCTGTTATGCCATCGCCGTTGTCCTGGACACCGTGAAACTGCTGAGTGAGCTGTCACACATTCAAAAAAGAGGAGATTACCCAAAGGTGACACTGTGCACCTTAAGAGCTGTGGATCTTTTCTGCTACAACTCACTGATGGAGCCGACTTGGCGCTCTCCTTTGTGTGACATTAAAGCGATGATCCAGGCAACACATGACAGATGAGAAGTGCGCTCTCTACTAAACACACTGACTTCAGGCTGCGGCGCAAAGTGCACACGCAACCATGTGTGTTCAGATGAACCGCGTCAACACATTAGCAAAATGATATCTTTGTTTCAAGGAGCTGGTCCCAAAAACATCTTAGACCTGGAAATCTGATAATCGTGTGCCTGCTTATATCTGTTGTCACGTTCTCTGATCTCAACAGTTAACTCGGTGACTGCAGTGTTGCTTTAGTTGGTTGAGTGTTGTTGGAATTGATGAAAATTAAGAGTTAAGTTGTAAGAATTCAGAACTATCCATAGCGTATACCGGCTGACACAGAGTGAGGACACAGTCAGCATTTGCACCTGAGCTCTATGATGCTCAGTGTAGAGCTGGATACTATGAATCAGAATGAAAGCAGTAAATATTGAGCGGAGGGATGGAAGACTCAGAAAACATGGCCTCTGTCAGGAGTTTCGATGAAGCGTGCCTGCGTGGATTAGAGTCTCCTGGCAACATCAGCGAAGTAAGATGTCAGGTGATGTGGTTTTTGTGTATGGACAAGATGACAGTGATGGATGGCGGTGTGCTCCTCAGGCCTCCTGCTCTCATTAGTTTACTTCCACAGGGACTGCAGACAAGGCTGCACGCCTTTCATTCTCATCCCGTCTCCTCTGTACAACACCATCCAGGGAGCCGCATCACATCCTCTGTGCGACTGAACGCTACGTCCTGTTCTTTCCTTTAAGCACTGGCTCTCAGTAGAGGAGGAGCATCACTGACGGAGGCCAGGGATTCCCTGAGGGAGAGCCAGGAGGTTATTCAGCAAAGTGACGAATAGTTTCATGTCACTATCAGTTAAAATGTTCCCAGCGAGGGAATATGAATTATAATTACAGGTTTCACCAGAGGCACTTCCCAGCACAGGGTCAGAGCCTGTAGAAACAGATGATCACACTGAAAACCTCAGCAGAGCCTTATACGGTTAGCCTAGCTTAGCATAAAGATCAGAAGCAGAACGAAACGACTAGCTTAGCTCTGTCCACAATAAAAAGATCAAAACAACTCAAGCAAATATAAATGTTTCTGAAAATGTTCAACAGCCCCTAATTCTGTACCGCGCAGCCACCAGTGTACGATACTGTCAGTTAGAGTAGCTGAGTCCAACCTCTCCACGTCCTCCAACATCCCGTGGTCTTGGAGTTTGCCTCAGCTCACTGAACTTGTTGTGAGGCGTCTCTATCTAATGACCAGTTTATGCTTTAGAAATCCTCCAATTCCCTCCGCGGCCTCAGTCCTTCAGCCCAGCTGTTGTTTTGTCAGCAGTGTTGCTGCTCTGCCTCAGCTACAGTTAACTCTTTAATCATCACGCACCCCTACTGACACTGACTGGGAAAACACACACAATACAAAGCCACAGCAAGTATACACACACACACACACGCGTGACTTGACATGTTGTTCTCGTACTGTACCTCAAAGAGGGCACTCCACAAATCATCTGCTTCTCACCCCTGAGTGAGGAAAACAAAGAACTGTTCATCCATGTTTTAATAATGGAGCAACATTAATGATAAAGATGTGTCGAGTGATGTCATCGGGGTTATCTCAGTCTGTGTTTGAGATTTTTAATCCAAACTGTGAATTAAACAGAAGTGTGGCATCTGAAAGATGTGTGTGAGGCTCTAATGAAAGACACAATGAGTGGCTTTGTGGGATGTGTTTATGAAGCTTGAGCCATCTAAAAGTCAGGGTATCAATGCTGATATGAATTTTATTCAAATTTCATTTATTCATTTGTCCCGTCCTTCAGCCTCTTGCCTCAGTTTGTCTCAGCAAGTCCTTTAGGCTGGAGACAACTACGAGATAACTGTCTGCTGCATGATTCTGCAGCGCATCATGGCTGCTTTCTGTATCATGTGACTGTTGTGCATTGATCGTGCACGCCTTCAATTAATAATGCTAATAATAAATATGAATACAAGATGCGATATGTATCTTAACAGCAGGGGTATTTGAGTAGCACGGGGATGTTGGCAATGCCTGATGCTAGAAAGCAGAAAGCTGCTCTGCATCAGTGCAAATCCAGATGTTTGGAGTTCTCTGCTCTGCCCTCTAGTGGTGTCCTCCAGGGTTACTATAGGTTAGTTTGTCTACATGAACACACGGTTACACAGAAAGTGTATTTCAGCCCTAATGTCTTTGGGGCCATAATACATCACCTGTTTGGTGATTTGATCTTTGGCAATTGTAAAACATCTTCCTGGGAAATGGAAAATGGCAAAGAAGAAGAAAAATTAGGAGAAAGTGCAGATTGAGGAAAACCTTGAACTGACTAAATTGAGCTCATTTAAGAATGTAATATGTAGAGGGGGGTTGTCTGTTAGATTGTATGTCTTTGCGCTAATGTGGTCTATGGAAAAAGAAGAGACCACAGTACATGATGTTCCCTGACCCACTGAGAGCCTCTGTATTTTCATTTTGTCTCCACTTTCTGTGACTTCCTCTTTTCCTCTGTGCAGGTCTGATCGGGGACGCGGACCACCCATATAGCAAGTTTGAGAACGAGTAAAGCAGCTGCACTGGAGGACTTCCACGGGCAGCACGCTGAGCTGCTCTTCACTTTTAGCTTGGACTGATGCCTGCTTCTCACACAGGCCGCAACACTGCATAATGATCTAATTCTGCTCTGTTGTGGTTTCTGAGAGAACCGGACGTCACAGTGCTGCCTAATGTCCTAATTCAGACAAAAATCACCAGAAAACACGTTTCAAACAATAACGAGTCTGATAGCAGTAAAACAGAATTTTTTTGCCTTCTGATTCTCAATGAGGATGCCGTGCTGTGAGCTGACCTGATGTCGAAGCTTATTTTAAAACTTCCTGCAAGTGAAATTTCATTGTATCAATTGTCTCTTTTTAAAAATTGTAGTTTCATATCAGTCTTTGCACTTTGTACATACAGTATTGATTTATGAAATACAAAACAATGATTGTACTGCAGATGTGTTCACACACAATAAAACTCTTGTCTTTTAACACTGAGCTTTGGTTCATTCATGCTGCAGGTTCATTTAGTTCACTCTGACAGCATGCAGGGTGCCTACAGAGTTCTGAAGCTTCTCAGAGCTGATGGGGAGCCGCGGGCTGTGGCTGGGTCCTCCAGCAGTGACAGTGCACAGCACCACAGGCTCATAATGACACAGCACAAGACAGTGAGAACAATTCACAGCCTCCCCTCACACCCGAGCACCTACTGATGGTATCATCTATCTCGATGACCCATCACATGTGATGCCCATATAGGCTGTGCAACATCTAAACTCAGCTACAGCCGTCTACACTCTAAATACTGTCTCTGAAGCAGCACTTATTCATTAGAGGAGCAATGTGAACTCAAGCTGTTTTCATTAAACACATCCTATTTTTATCAAATCCAGTTACTCTGAGTCCTTTACTCTGAGACTCCTTCCTGTTCATTTACTGTGTGCTGTTAATATAAAATGAAAATAATGTAAAAACACCAGAAATGTATTGCATTTGGCCCTCAAGTGATGATCTGCTGCTGGAATATTTGAGTTGCTGCTGGAGTTTGAAATGTTTTGTTTGACGCACAGTGGTAGAATGTAACTAAGTAAATTGACTTGGTTTTGTCTTTTTCTTGCTTCTTTACATTTTTACCCCACAACAGTTCATTCAGAAATCTAATTGTATCATGTATTTAACAGCTCTGGACTGTAGTCACCTATTAGGTGAATATGTTTCACACAAAACTTCATATCATCTTAGAATAATCTGATTAATCATTATAAACTACCCAACCGTATCAGGCCCTTCTGAAATAACTAGATTAAAATGCAGCTGCAGTTAATATGATTTGTTGGTGCATCAGTCTAATAAATATTGTAAACTCAAACACGGTGATGGGGTCAATCTTAACATTTTGTTGGTAACAGCTGTTCTCGTCAGTGATCTAAATACTAAATACAAATGCATAGCTAATGGGTTTCAGTAAAGTGAGATACCCCTGTGTGTGTGCTGTCTAAATCTCATCCCACAGCTCCCCTGAGAAGACATCCATCATCAAGTGGCTCAGGCCGTAGATGCAAGATTCCTCTCATTTACAACACTGAGATGAACTCAGTGCATAGAAAACTCCAGTGGAGTGCACGTGACTCCCCCGGCCTTTGTGTCTAACCAGTGAGGATGCTCTTCTCATTGATTTCTTGAACATCTACAAATGGCCTCTAGAGGGGAGTTACAGCACCAGAGGAGCTTTCTCTGCTTACACTACCTGCCAGGCTGCCTGGGCTGTGAAATCTGTCCACTGCAGTCACCTCAGTGCCATCTGGTGCCACCAGTGTGCAACTCTAATGCTACTGTTTTTAAGTAAACCCCTCTCCAACGTGTCACCCTAGCCCTGTAGATGTTGTTCTGCGTTGTGCTCCTTGGGCATACCTATTTACAGGCTGTGGAGGTGCACTGCTCAGTTTATGCAAACTGTGTGCATGCATCATTAGCAAACGCTCTATAATGAAGGACCAATTCAAACTAATGATGCGGTACATTCATCTCAGTTATCACCAGGCTTCAGCCAGAGCAATCAGGCAGCAGTATGGAAACATTTGAGCCCTCTGCAGGACCGAGGTGTCTCCAGACCCCCGCTGGTCTCTACCTGGTTAACCGTGCACCACATCCAGTGGTGAGACCTGTTGTGGTATACATCCACTGCTCCACCCTTGTTCTTTTAATGCTTCTGAATTACTCATGCAGCTGCTGTGGTGACTGCAGCACAGACATGACCAAACTGGGGATGCCAGCCTGCACGTAAAGACAGACAGAGGCAGAACAGAGCTCATGAGTTCGCTGCTGCAGGATTTAGATTGATGCAGGGTTTGGATCACTCTGATAGCTCTAATCCCAGAGCTCCATTTAATCCCAGCCATATACTGTTGAAAGGTAAATGACTATGATTGAATATGATATTATTGTGGCAGAAACAGGCTGCTGGGTATCATCGTCAGATCACTGCCTGCAGCATTTTATCCCCAAAAAAGGGGGAAAAAAAGAGTTTTCATGAGAGTGCAATTCTGTTCATAATCATAATCAATTAAAAATGGTGCAGCAGTGTCAGAGTAATAGCATCAGCAGTCACGTGATCTCAGGTATGCTTATAATATCTATATTGTGTATTATACTATAACGTTTTTAACCAATGCATGGAAGAACTGGGAGCAGAATAACTCTGACCCTGTACCTCAGCGTCGGATTTACTCATTTTGATAAGTAAATGAGCACTATTGTGTTTAATAAAGCAAACACGGATCAGTCACCCGGGTTAATCTGGGGCTTTTGTGACGATCAACTAGTACCACAAGCACGCGGAATGCCGCCGATGGAGCTGATGTTGACCTGCGCGCAATGACAGGGTCTGGCAGAGGGCAGCGGGCTCGAGCAGGAGCTCTAACAACAATCTGGCTCCTCGTGAAAATAGTCCTCCTCCTGCAACACATTACAGGGCGGCGCTGGCTCGTTGACGGCCAGTCGCCGGGACGAATAGGAACGCGGTGCTCCCCGAGAGTCCTCCAATCCTCGCACCCAGGGCGGGGTCTGAGGGGTCGAAACCAGAGAGAGAATCCCAAAAATGACATCTCGATTGCGGTGGAGCAGGGAGCAACTGGGACGCTGAGAGAAGAAAGAAAGAAGTCGGAGCCAGAGCCTCGTTTTTAAGACCTCATCCAATCAAGACGCGTCAGAAAGGCGCAGCTCATTACGCACGCTCTCCACTTTGGATGCCTCTGCTCCGGCGCGGACTTTTATAGCATCTTTGGAAATGTAGTTGCATTCTTGAGAAAATCTCAAGAAGGCATTCGTTGTTCCAGCACTAGTTGATGAGCGAAGTGAGAGCCGCCGAGGCTCCGTTTCCTGTTTGCCAGCGCACTGCAGCTGGGCTGAAGAAGCCCCGCAGGGCTGCCTTGAACGCCTGTCCTCCTTCCCCGCTTCCAACCACAGCCCGTCCGCTGCAAGTCCGCTGCTGAACTCGCTGGGGGGGAAAAAAAAAGAATGTGCGACCTGATGCCAGCCTCCCAGCCCGCGGAGAAAATCGGCAAAATGAAAAAGTTGAGGAGAACTTTGTCGGAGAGTTTCAGAAGTATCGGTGAGTAACGGGACGCGTTTCCCATTTTTTGTTCCAGCTCTTTGTGCAAAAATCAGAGTTGAGACATGTCTCCAGCGGCAGGACGGGCTGCTGCTCCCCACCGAGGTGATGTCTGCTCACAGCTGGGGTTTAGCAGCCATGGAAAAGCCACATTAACTTGCCCTGTCCATGTTCCCCCGAGCAGAACGGAGCCTGTAGTGAGCTCTGTTTCTGAAGAGCTGTGTGTGTCTTTGAAGAAACATGATGGAGGCTTTTCCTGGAAATCTGCTGCTGGATTTGAGGCTGATTTCACAATTCTGATCCTCAGCTTTACACAGTTTCCCCATAAATACGAGCTGCAGCTTCACAGTCATCAGCTATTTCGTCACGAGGGCCAATCTCATGTTGGGTGTGCTTTGACCTTATTTTTAGGAGATTGCATTAAAAAAACCCCACATTTTTCTGTCCTATGTATACATACATATGGATGCATGTCAGGAACATATGCACTTTCACTCACATGTGTGAGAGGAAACATTCAGTGGATTCAGCTGTTTTTTAATGGTTTTGACAGTAGAGGAGGTGAAACCACGAGGAAAGGATTTAACAGTCCTGCCACAAAATGTGCCAAAACTGACCTCAGTAGACTCTGCTTCAATTTCTGTTCCTATTTTACAGAAATGCACGAGTCAGAGCGATGATGATGTAAGACACGTAGGGCTAAAATGAATATCGATCAGTCTGCTGTTTCTCTTAATTAACCGATCAATCCTTTGGCCTCTAAACTGTCAGAAGATACGAACAGACGATCGGCACGGTTTCCTGACATCTGTCAGTTGCAGAGGTAATTCATGCTCCCTTCACACTCAACCAGCAAACAGGAAATGTCAGAGGTTTTATTTCTGAGCGTGACTGAAACTGGAAATCTCACATAATATCGAGATGGCAGCTGATGATGTGCAGTGCTGAGCTGGAGTGAGAAGAAGGCCTTTTTGCATGTGGATTCTGCAGTGATGTCACTCAGGGCTCTGCTCTCTTAGACCAAAAACTTTATTAAAGACTAAATCTCACGTCGGTATTCTTTATATGACATCAGTTTATCACTGCAAGCAATTTGCTGTGTTATACTCCAGAAAACATATACATACATATGGATGCATGTCAGGAACATGCACTTTCACTCACATGACACTGATAGGCGAATATTGTCCGTCTGATACTTAGTTGGTGATCATTTAGGTGATCCACTGACTCATGTTTCAGCTCCATTTTGGGTTTTTTGGGTTTGGTTTTGCCAAACTCTGTGTCCAAGTGACCTCACTTCTCAGCTGACTTGCTTTCCATTAATACTGATAGAAGTCAGGCTGTATATCAGTTATAATCAGACGTCGTTGTAAGTATAAGCATGATAGCACTTCCTGTTCCAGTCTCATATGTACATGCAGAACAGTTCAGCACCATGACTGCATGGACCAGTCCAGGTCGACTGCTGGTCAGTGAAGGAGGCAGTGAGGCCAACCAGATTGCTTGGTTTGTCGGATCAACAGCCAAGTCAGATTTATCAATTATTTAATTGGTCGATCAGATATCTTTTCACTGCTGATGATGTCACTAACTCGATGTGTGTGTAATTCAGCATTCAGCACGTATATGTGTGTGTGTGTGTGTGTGTGTTAGAGTTAAATCCCTGCATCATCATCACGATCTCTTCCCACTCCTCATTTTTAAATATAGTCCTCATCCGACGATGCTGCCGCTGAAGGAACCTCGTATGTGAGTCTGAGAACAGAAATCATCACGAACCTGCATTCACATCAGTGGTTGTCAAGGTGCACCCATCATATCTCATTTCATCTCCCCCTCGCCCTTTATTTCTCTTTAATACACGCACGCACGCACGCACGCACACACACAACAGTGCCTCAGCGTCGTCACAGGGTTCAGTGGCTTTTGAAGCTGTGTGTGTGTGTGTGTGTGTGTGTGTGTTTGCTGGATGCGGCCTATAAGAAGAGATGAGGAATGAACAGAAGTGAGTTTGGGTCGATGTTGCGGGAGAAGAAAGATTGGCATTGACTTTTCCGCTGTGCTGACGCTCATCTCCTATTGGCCATCTTTCCTCCCATCTAAATCAACACATCTGAGCATTGATCGGGCGCTCGCTCCGCTCCACAGACGCTTTAACAAAGCACATTCAAGAGGCAGCTTTATTGTTTATGTCCTTGTAGCAGTGTTGATCCAAGCGGTCCCAGTGGGGAAGGGCTGCTCCACGTGTCAGATCAGGGCTCTGCTGCATCCTGGAGGTTTTGATTTTAATAGCTTCAAACCTGGTTAATGGACCAATGCAGGGCGTCTCAACCTTTTCTCAACTGTGAGTCCAGCTCTGGGCCTCATGAGCCAACTCATTAGAGAGCTGTCGGTTTGTCATGTGACTGTGCGGTCGGCAGGTTGAGTTTTTAAGATCAGGAGTGCTCTGGATGGTTTAGATGAAAACAGTCCAGCATCATAAATGACCCTTAGTGCATTTTTAAATAAATATATATCAAATATTAAGCAAATGTCAGTCAGGAACATGTTGGGTCTTCACCTCGACATCTAATAACTGTGGATCAAGATGTAACTTCACCGTAACTGTGTGAGTTTTCTACATTTCTGCCATTTTATAGTTACTGTGTTTAATTTGGCTTTGAACTACAGTTTTTTGATTGGAAGGTCATTGAACCCACACAAGAAATCAGGGCATAACACCGCTGATGTGCCTCTGAGCAGGACAGTTACCTGCACCTGAAGTGATGCACAGTGGTGCAGCTCCCGGGTGTGGTTCGCCATCCCAGCTTCTCTGTTGCAGTCTGCATACGGGGAGGTCAGACCTCTGCTAGCTTCCAAGGTAAAGAGGACGACTGCTCCTTACTTCCAAGCCAAGGTCAAAACCTCCGCTTCCCTTCTCTGCTGTGACCCTCAGTGGTGGAGTGAGCTGAGGCTGGGTCAGCAGAGTGACTGCAGGCTGGAAACACACCTTTTCAGACTCTGTCAACACTCCCTCTCTTGTATTTTAGCCTTTAAGATGCTCTTAGTTGTCACCTCCGCTTTGTGGATGGCGCCTCTCTCCTGTGTGTAAGTGACTTTGACAAACATGTCTGCCAGGTTCCGTCGCGTTCGTCTGGCTCCAGCATGGACATTCTCTCCACTGCTGTTTGAGAGAACCGAGCTTTTTGAAAATAATAATCTGATTATGTGCGTTTTCATGTTACACTTGGCGTTGTTAACCCTCTCTGTGATCAGTTTTCTTAAATATTAATATAGACGGTGATTGATAGAGGTCCTTATTTAAGTTATGCTTGTCAGATGCCGATCATAAACTAGAGATTGTATAAACGCGCGTGTACAGCAGCGCAGGAGTTTCTGTTCTGATCTCTAATAATCATTCACTTGTTGAATGAACAGAAACAGAAAGGCATGAAAAGACTTTTGCCTTTTTTTGTCTTCCCCCTTCTGTATGAGCATGAAGTAAAGTTTTCTGTGAAAGCTTATTCACACAGTGAAACTTGGCTGGATAAATAAATCCACTCACTGGAGGCTGAGGTCTGTCTGCGTGCTGCTTATA
Organism: Datnioides undecimradiatus; assembly: GCA_008933995.1. Classification (NCBI taxonomy): domain Eukaryota; kingdom Metazoa; phylum Chordata; class Actinopteri; order Lobotiformes; family Datnioididae; genus Datnioides; species Datnioides undecimradiatus. The sequence continues at coordinate 37,206,955 of WARS01000046.1, read as the reverse complement.
AAACGCCGGCCCAAGTTACTTCAGGTGGCATGATGTTAATTTACCGATGAAAACACCTTCGCTATACGAGAGACAGGTTCGGCTTCTTAAGGTCTCCCTCCCAGCTTTGATCAAAAGGCAGATTCCTTCAAGTGAGAGATACGTGTGAAAAGCTGGGGGAGCAGTAATGAGGTGTTATGGGTTTTAAGGCAGAACTACCATTTTTTTCCTTTGGACAAAACAGTCTTCTCTTCCCTCTGTAATATTCAATTCCCTCTGCATCTCATCAGCTCTTTCACAGAGTCGTTCTGTTCTTGTCTGTGTGCGTTCAGGAAGTAAATATAGTCTAAAAGTTATTTGCAGTGAACCAGAATCCTCTGACAGCGTCAGAATCAAAATTTGAATGTTTTGACACATCCTCATTCTTCACTCAATGCTCTTAAGACTGTCCCTCAGCTCAAATAACGGATCTCTGTCCAATGTTACTCAGCAAAGTTTCAAAAAGGTTGCATGTATTAATTATATTTGAGTCGCGGGCTTTCAGCGCTGGTTGGCATGGTAACCGTTATGGTTGCTAACGTGCAAATGTGAGACTCATCCCAATGTGAAGGTAGGATTTCACTCCTGATCGTCTCTTCTCCCATCAGACGTCAAACGAACAATTAACCATACTTGGGGGATGTGTGAAAACATGGATGTCACCTTTCAGATCTGTCTGAGGATGAAGCTCCAAGCCTCATCCTCAAAGAGATGCCGAGAACCACACTCAGCATGTAGCCCCTGTCGTACCACGACTGTTTCAGTTAATAGACACAGTAATGGCATAATGTGCTGATTAGCGAGCACTGGCGGTGTCAATGGGTGGTGTCAATGTTAATATCTCACTTTCTACAAGAAAGTGAACAAGTGTTTCCCCCAAGTTTTAAACTTTTCCATTAGTTATTTATTGACTGATAATGATTTTATGGATAAAACCTTACAGATTGCTAATGTGGCGGCTGATGGAATGAAATGTGAGCTGGAATCTGTGATTTTGCTCTGGTCTGACTCTGCAAACGTACTCAGCGGACTGCTTTCTGAGAGAAATGGCTTTATTAAAAATATTAGATTCCTTTGATTAAAAAGATATTTCAGTTTAACATGATGATATCGCATCATATAATTTTGACGGCATAAGCTTATCGTGCTAAGATCTCAACGTTAGCGTGGACAGGTATGCGCAAGTCACCTGTATCATCAGCAGTCATCAGGCCGGCGTTAACACACATCGAAATGGCTGTAAATGACACTTTGGGTGATGTATCTCAAGATCCAGGTCAATTAAGGAAACATATCATGACACCGCACATTTTTTGATAATTCAGTCAATGGCTAAAATGAAAATTTGAAATAATATTTAGTAGAAACGTGAATGTGGAAATAGGATTGATTACTTCTACAAACTGAGCTGATGCATTTTAAATATGTCCTTCAAAACATTAGGAATGTTTTTGAATTCATATTTAATATTATAAAGATTATTTTAAGTACATAAAGTGACTTGGCCACATGAGATGCCACATAAAGCTAAATCCCACATGTCAGCCGGTGCATAAGCTTTATTGTCTACCTGCAGTCTAATCCATTGTATTGAGCGTGGATTTGTGGCTGTGATGATGCTGTCTGGAGTGTCTGGGAAGTCTTTGGGGAACGTGTGTGTGTGTGCGCGCGCGCACGCTGACCCTCTGAGGAGAAGGAAGCAGCAGTTTAACGGCTCAGTGGCCGGGCCAACAATGCTCCCAAACACTCACTCCCAACACATAAAAAAGTCATTTTAGCATGAAGCGGCCCCCAGAGCGCTCCGTCTTCCAGCCATCTGCACCGCCTCTCTCATTAGACGACATAATCACGAGGAGGAGTTAATAACTGAAAAATCAGCGCTCGCCTGTTAATAATGCTCTCCACGAGCTATGAGAGTGATTCAGAAACAAACAAAGCGCCTGCTCCCGCTCCTCCTCATAAATATGAAGAATATTGATGTTGAATACAATCCTGTCTCCCCCTGCAGTAACTGCAGATCACAGAGGACTGTCTGAGTGGATGTAGCTGTAACAGTTTTCAGTTTTCACTTTTGATTTTAAAGTCTCTCAAACCAAAACCATGTCCATTCAATCCAAGCAAGCATCAGCACCCCCGGCATGGCTACCAAAGGGTGGCCTCTGGGTTCCTTCACCTGTGTTCATCCATCATGCGAGGTGTTTGACGAGTGTCAGTGTTTCAAACGATTTCAGGCAGAGATGCGATGTCGAGATGTAAAGACAACCTCACAGCCTCACTGAAAACATCAGCTGTATCAGTGCTCTAGGCCAGACTTGGTAGGACAAACAAGGTATGGTGATGTTCCAATCATGGGGTTGATTAGAACATCAACATCTCTACTCCTCTTTTAGCAGTACCAGTGAGAATTTCTGTTTTGGTAGAATTTGTTCATTTATCCACGCTGGTGTTGCTCCCTGCCCTCCCCTGACCAAACTCCATGAGGAAAGTGAGTTATCACCCCGATGAGCGAACTCCTCCTCAGCTTGAACCAAACCCAGACCCTCACTGCTTTAATGAGCACGATGAATCCCTGACAGGTTTCAGCACGGGGGACGAGGTTTCTGCGCTGCGTCTCCACCATTAAACTTTCTATTTTGTTCATTCTTCAAAAGATGTCAATACAGACACCGTCTGATTCTCTCTTCCTTTCTTCTCTTTGCAGCTTTCAAGAAAGAGGACAGCGGCTTTGATGAGGTAGGATAAAAACAAGTGAATGTTGGGGAGCTTGTGACATTACTGGCCCAGTTTCAGGGCCATACCACACGCTGGATTCCCACTAAAATTATTCATTGATGTCTTGACGGCCAGATGTTGTCAGGACTGCATTGCAGTTGATTTTTTTTTTTTTTTTGGATGTGAATCCTGCAGTAACTCAGTGCATATGCTGTGTAATATATTCATGTGTGGAGCAGGGTGGTTTTCCCTCTCATCTCAGAGACGTCCCTCAGGGTCAGTCGCCGTCGCAGAGCTTCTCTGGCCTGCCAAATGAGACGCCGCCAAATGCACCAATCAGATTCTCCCTGTATGAACTTAGCCGGGGCTCCAGACGTGTTTCACCCCGAGACCGTCATGAAACGGGCAAATGCAACATGATGCAAAATGCAAAAATCCCTTTTATTTCATAGCTGGAGATCCACACACGATGAGGTTAGTGCGCAGTAATGGCCTCCTCTCATTCTCCTTGAGCAGGTACAGTGAAGTCCCCATGTTGCTGCTGCAGTGTAAAGTATGCACATGGCCCCGCCCCCAGCCGCTGTGTAAAATTCAAATGCAGCTGATGAAACGTGGTGTGTTAAGTTGGCAGGTGGACAGCATATTAAGAGCAGCCTAGTGTTTAAAAAACACTTCATTCATGAGTTCTAAGCGGAGTGTACTCCAGACAGTCTATTCACAGTATAATTTGGGGCTATTATGGATATTGCACTGCTGTTTTTGGTCGCTAATGAATATGGTCACATTTATGCTTCTTTGCTATAATGTGGAACTGATGATTTGTGTTTGCAAACAGAAATGTAGCAATAACTTATTGCTCAGTATGAAATCTGCTGCATGCCAATGATGGAGGAGTCACCTATGACTTAAAGCTGCATCAGTTCTATTTTAATGCCTGTCTCCATTTCATATCATGCACATGTTTGGCTAACATTTGAGCTAATGGTTGCCTGTTTACCCGTCCAGAATACACAAAGATGCATCCCATGTGTTTGAAGTTTTGTGCACTATGGGTCCACCTCAGGAACGCTTATTTCATATCTCTGTTTTATTGGCACCACCTCCTGAGAGTCATATCTGGTTCTTAAGCTGCTAAATACTCCACCACCTCATGTTGACGAGCTAGTCACTAACTGTGTCTGTCAGCTGTTTGTGGGGTTCAGTGGGTTCATCCGAGCATGTTCACCTTAACACTGAGACTGGACCGAAACAGTAAAGTTGTGGGTCTTAAAACCAAAATAAATTGCTGAAAGCTGCTAAAATGCACAGGGGAACTGCACAGTTAGTGACCAGCACTATGAGCAACTTGTTTTATATTACACAGGCATTACACAGCCATTGGGGAAAAAAAATATTGATTACTACAGCTTCAAGGTTTGTGATGCAGATCCAGGCTAGAGGTTGCAGCTGTGAACTCAGAGAGGTCATTTTCTGTGCTCCTCAGTTTACCAGCGGTATTTTACGGCAGCTTCTAGGTGTGAGTCTGCATGTGGAATCACGAAATGATTAATGATGCTTTTAGAAAATCAATTGAGAAATGCTGTAGAAATAAAACTGAATATGTAAGAAGAAAAAATCCTATTAAAATTCAGTCTCATCAGAATGCAGTCAACATTTTCGACAGTAGGATAACACAACCAGAGATATTAAAGCGATAATGACCTCAGTATAAACGGAATGATGAATTAACATTGTCTCAGAGTGTGTATCATTGTATGGACCAGTCCTAGATGCTTCAAGTATTAGTTTATAAAAGTTTTTTGGGACGAGCTGTGTTGCAAGTTTCCACAAACATCCTGTTGTCCTGGGAAACCTGTGCTGGTGTTATTCTGCAGCCATGTACACTACAACATATCGATTCCCCTCACACTCTCTCTCTCAGTTTGCTGTTGCAGGCGGCTGCTTGATGAGGCAGTCAATAAGTCTGATGATGCTGGGATGTTCTGCTTTGCACTGACAGGGAAATCCTGCCCGGTTGCTCTTTTGAGTTAAAGCAACAGAGAGTGTGGAGCAGAGCTCATCCTGCACCTGCTGCAGCCAGCCTTCCTGAAGCTGTGTCCTTGATGTAAAGCAACCGCAACATGCTCTCTAAGATTTTGGAAGCCTTCCAGCGTATTGTCTGCAGCAGACAGGGGCATTGCTTAATGAATAAGTGATAAGACGCCAGGATGCTTTGCGTTGATGTGGCTGGCATGTTGCTGCTGTGGTTGGTCTGTAGCTTCCTTTTAATTACTCTGTCCAAACAGACGTGCCGAGATCCAGCGTTCAGGAGAGATCTGAGGACAGAAGCGTCAGTACTATCTTGAACATCTTACTGAAATGCTGTTTTCCTTCACATCGTTGAGAGTTTGACATTGTGTCCACATGATGCATTCTCTGTGTTTTAAATTTGTTCTTTCTAAATGGTAGAAAGTGATGCATCCATCCATCCAGTGTCGTTTTCAGCCGATGCTTGGCTGGGGTTTAACAGCAGCAGTCACTATTAATAAATGTGTTAATTTAAGACTTGTTGTTTCTACATGTAACGCTGCATTAATGTCATCCATCCATGTTGTCATGACAAAGGCAGGCTTTCTGTCACTATTATCTCTCTCTGTTAACATCATAATGTTCAGTTCTGTTGAAATATCGAGGCATTGATTCATTATTCTGCTCATTTTCGAGTTTGGACTTTGTGCTGCTGTTGAATTCTGTTCCCAGAAGCAGGTCAATGCATGGTCAATATGAAGGTTCATTCTAAAGCAACTGAATTAGAAAACATTTTCAGCTTATTATACAAACATAATTCTGAACATAATATTCCTTTTCTGCCGACAGAGCCATCTAAACTGTACACACTCCACCTTTGAATGTAGGGATTACTTTACCTGGACTTGACATGATAGTAAAGACTGAGTGAAGGATTAATGATTGATCCTAAAAGTAAATGTTCTGACACATAAGAAAATAGGGTTTCAGCATCTTTATATGCTCCTAATTTAAATTAAAAAATATATTCTGTATCCGTACTGAAAATCAGAAATTTAAATGGCATTGATATCAATATACAAGACTCAGCCCTTTTTAAAAGGTAGATGTGAATTGATCCTGAGCATTGTTGCTGTTTTATGCCAATTATTACATCGGCTTGAAAAACTATAATAGCGTATGTGTAATTAGGAGACCACCGTGTGGAATGAGTGGCTGTCATGTCCTGACTGCTGAAGGGAATCTTCCCTAGCTTTGACAATCACTGTCTCTGAGCTCCAGATGCTCGGATATGAGAAAAGAAGGGAAATAAATGGAACAGTACTGACGTCCATGGAATACTGTCTGTCAGTATTATGTACTTAAACCCTCAAGAAACCGAACACATGCAGTATCTTGGTGAATTAGGCTTTTTGTGTTGTCTGTGAGGCCCTCATCTCATCTTTTCTAATCTTCACATCCAGCAGGACTTCTCGTGGTTCCATTTGATTTCATGTGCCCCACATTCATCCCAACTAGAGGAGAAACGGTTTGCTCTCATACTGCAGCCTCAGCTGGAGTGTGGTGGTGTGGTGGAGATGGGGCAACACAAGAATGCTGCCCTGTAAGATTTTCCCATTGAGAGAACTTTGGAGAACCATTTATTTTTGTTGGCAGAGGCGCACGAGAGCTCAGATATCACGGACGTCACTTGAATTTGGCGACAGGGCATTTTGTTATTTGGATAAGAAGATATAACCCTTGTTCACGAAGGGACGTTTGTGGTTACACAGCGTGAAGCAGACCATTTCTAGAAGTCGGTGCTATGGGAAGCAGCTTGGGCTGTTTGCTATAAATGGGCCTTGCTGCTGCAGAAGAATGTGAAAAATCCCTGAAGGTTAAATACTCCTTCCTGTCCGGCAGCGTGTTGTTTTCAGGAGACTGAGTGATGGCCCACAGCTACAGTATGTCAACATATGGGAGTATAGCTTAAACAGCAGAGTGTAACTGTATCTGTGCATGCATTCATATCTTCTGTGTGTCTGAGAGAGCTAGACAGAGACTGAGAGCTTATTTGCCACTCGTGTCTGTTGAACTGATTATCATTTGTCATGTTTAATAGGAAACTATGCGTCTGTTTAAAGCATAGGGACGGCTGGTCAGACCCAGAGGTCTGAGCCCACGTTCAGACAGCCGCAGAGGCTGGGTTTCTCGGTTTGTCTTCCAGAGGTTTGCTGTCTTGACGTCAAATGGGACGCAGGGACAAGTGACATGGTGACATCACATTTGACGAGACTCGATATGGCAGAGACCCGGCAAGTCCTCCAACCTAAAAGACAAAATAGGTCATTTGTCTGCCCCGCGTCGTCAGGACGACAGAGTTCAGCAGGGGCTTTCCAAGTGCATCTCTGTCTTACAAATATAATCTTTGTGAAGGTTTTCTGATGTGCCAACGTTCCGGCAGGGGTGTGGAGTCATCACAGTCAGGGGGCACACACATGTAAAGAATGTGGCCATCAAGGAACAGCATCTAAAGCTTGAATGCCTGCAAAGCCGTCAAGATTCATGTTTGCAAGATTTGTTCAGGCGTGCTTTGGACAACCTTCCATCCAACTTAGAATGTACCATCTAGCCTAAGTGGGTTTGTAGCGCTGTAACAAGGTCCTGCAACCTCTGTCTTTGCTCATCAGTTAAAAATAGTCACTAGTCACAAAGCCAAGGAGGTCGATCAGAAAAATGTGAACCCAGGAAGTTTTCAGTGGACAAAGTGCTACTCAAAGTCTCTGACCGAGGGAGGAACTCTCTGATCCCATGCGAGTTGTTACAAATGGATGAAAGATTTGCCCATCTCTCTCTCTCTCCATGTGACTTCCTCTGACTCTAAGGAAAACAGCCTCAACTGGCTTAATCTCAATCTGAGGTAGAAGTGCTGCTCTCATCAGAAAGCCTGTGTTGGGCTTTGATTATTGAGGATGGTCTGTCTGCATATCTGCTTTGTGTGTGTGATTTTATTGTCCCGAAAAATCGTCTATAACGTTCAATTTAACCAGATTGTCAGGTTTTGTTGGAGGTTTTTGATTAGCTGACAGAAGTCGTGATGGCTACTGAGGTAATCATTTTCTCATTAGCCATCCCCGAGCCTTTGTTCTCATTCCCTTGTGCTCTTTGTCTCCTCCTCTGACTCTTTGTGTCTCTCCCCATTTTGCCTTTGTCACACTCGAACTTCATTATCTTCACTCGGCCCAATTGGAGCTGAATAATTTCATGTGTTTGGTGTCAAGATCAAAAATTAATGCAACAAATGTGTTTCTTAATTACTGGAAGCCCATGGAGAATCCATTAAAAGCAGCGCACCGTCATTAGTTGCAGGGCACGTAAACCTTTGTGAATTCTGTACATTTTTTTTTTAAAGGAAAAAGGAAATCCGTGCTTGGATGTCGTGATTCTCGCTGCTCTCATATGCTTTTGCCACAGTATGACCCAGGAATTATAATGTTCCATCTGCATTCAGAGTAGGATTAAAGTAGACCCAAACGAATTCAACCTTGTTCATTTTTCATGTCGTACCTCCCTGAATTAGCATTTCCATGACAGCCAAATATAATTTAACAGCCCATTTATGAAACCGCATCATGTGAATAATTTATTTCTGACTGAGACATCAGATGAAACCTTGGAATCCCAAAGTCAGAGAAACTCCACCATTCCCAGTGAATTCAGCATCGCCCCATTTGTTTTAAATGCAATCCTTGTAATTGTTTGTTTGTTGCTGCATTACTGTAAAGTGCAGAGATTGGTTTTCTGTTCTTACAAATAGAAATAGAATATATGCATATATAGATATTTTATATATTCCAGTTTATTGCCATTTTAGCCATTTTTAGCTTAATTGGAAAACAATGATGTATTGCAACTTTGGTTTTTCCGTGGTCACTGGAAACCGTTTGGAAAAGGGCGGGGACTTTCACGTAATACTTGGTAAGTGATTGGATGAACCATCTGTCTGTCACCATCTATCATGGGCAAGTAACCAATCAGATCAACTGACCAGACTATATGGTGGCTATCTGATGTAGTGGGAGAGAGCTAAGAGTGAAAAGATCTTTTCCATGAAAAAGAGCCTTCAGTGTCTTTCTCTGATCTTATTTCATTCATTTATGAACAAATACCCTCCAGCTATAACTGGTGCTGCTGCAGCACAGCAAAACTAGAGCAAAGAACTCTTAAGGTAAGGAAAGTAAAGGTAATTCAAGGCTGAAGGTATAGGTTAATAGGAAAAATTGGATTACTGGCCTGCTTCATGTATATGTGGATGTTACAGTAACCAGATTACTGCACTGTATGTAAATGCATTGTCTGTTTTTTTTTTTAAGTAACTTGATTTTAAGGGTAATGTGGTTTCCTCCCCCTTTGCAGCTCTTTTGTCTTGTGCCGGTGGGCGGTAATTCTTGTATTGTACTTGAACACGTGATTGAATTAACCACGACCTCCCGCTCTGATCCTGAGCTGTTCTGGAGATAGAAGCTAAAGAAGAACCAGAGTGGACAATAAAAAAACGGCGTTTTGGCTTGCGAGACCTCCTTGCAGGGTGATTGACAGTTTTGATCACATTTAGCAAACATCTCTCTCAGAGCGTTAAGCCCCGATGAATTTAGAAATGCCATCAGCATCGGCTCTGTCTGTTTCCATGAGCCTGACTGTCTGTGTCTGTGTTTACTGCGAGGGGGATGCATGCACTGGTTTTCCTTCCCTCTGTAATCTTTTTGTTACACCATCACTCCTTTTCCGAGACCAAGGTCAAAGGCGTGACTGGCTATTGGCTAAAGCATTTCCCAATAGAAATTTAGCATGCACAGAGAGCGAAACATTGATTTTTTTTTTTTTTTTCTGGTTGAAGTTCAATTACCAATGCTTATTTTGACAGCTTTGAAAATTCCAATCAATGCACGGCGTTGATAACGCGCCCTGAAATGACAAAGAAGGGCTGTTGATTAAAACGCTCTCTGCTTATCGTTTAGAAGATCCCCCTGGCTTTTATGTCCTACACGCTTGTGGATGTAAACCTTGACATGAATTCAATAAAGTGTTGAGCCAGAAAGCACGAGAGGTGACTGGGGAGGAGGAGGAACAACATTAGGACCTATCAACCTGTGAATTGGCAAAGAGCTCCGATGAAAGAGTGACATGGGTTGAGGTGGGTCTGAGGCAGTGGAACAGGGTACATGCAGCACGTTGTGGTCCACGGCTCAGATCAGATCACTTTGCCGTAGAATGTTACCTTTGCATGTGACCTTCTCAACTCTGGTCAGATGGTTGGCCCACATTATCAGGTCCTCAGCTCGTGTCATTTGGCTGCATCCTCCAGAAGAGACTCATGCCAGACGTTACACGATACGAGACGAGACGCAGAGACTGCATGGTGATTAGCAATGAAAGCTCAGGGTTTAGGAATGACTTTCAGGTCATTTTAAAGGTTAAACCTTTAAAATGGTTTGTCAATAATGACCTTTGGTTTCAGATGTTCATGGGAAATTTCTAAGAATAACACAACAGTGTTTCTGTGATGTGCTGAAATGCTCTTGACAATAAAGAATAGAAGGTATAACCCAGATATAGTGCATCAACAGAAATGAATGACTAACAAATTTAATAATAGATGAATCATCTCAGGAATCAATCAAATATCAAGTTACAGTCACAGCCCTGCTAGCAGAACATTTGAGCTAAATACTTACACCAGAATGTCCACAATCATCATGTCAATCAGCTGATGTTCAGCAGGTTAAAGGTTGATTATCTCAGTCTTGTGTGGTGGCATGTAGTAAACAAAAGGTCTGCTACTGACATCATCCAAGTCATCTTTAATGATTGGGTTTTGATCAATTCATGATCAATTCATAGTAAAGGTTTAAAAATGTCTCATGAACTACTTAATGGATTGTGATGAAATCTGGTTCACACACTCATGTTAGTTTCAGGATGATTTTTAAAAACCTTAAACCTACTGACCTTTTATCCAACACTGTCATCAGCCAGCTGCGTCCAATGCTTTGATTTACAACCACATATTTCCAAAACTAATGAAATTCCCATCAGCCTCAACTGTACTGTATGTCCTGAATTAATAAGCAAATGGCCTGCATGGTAAAGTGCTACATTAAACAGTATACCTGCTGCATGTAGCATTGGCTCTGAATTGGCTCTTAATGGGGGTGCCTTTATTATCCGACCATCCATGGATGAAAGCAGTGCTGTTATGATGAACGTATGTCCGGTGGTTGGGTTTTGGGTTTTCATGTGGTCTAAATGCTATTTTATGGGCTTTTCAAGCCTGAAAGTAAGTCAACATAAGAAACGGCTAAAAATGTGTTTTTTATGGCTTAAAGCCATGCAGAAAGACCGTTTTTAAATACTTTATTTTAAAAAAATAAATCAACTTTTGGTCGAACCCAAAATGACCAGTGAACGAAGAGGGCTCGCCTTTCAAAGTCCGTGGATGTGATTGCATTGTGAAGGTCTTCACATGACAGCACTGTTCATCCTCAGTCAGCACCGGCACCAGCAATATCACACTTTGTATCTCCTGAAGGACAGACAGCCTCTGCACAGTCTGTAATTGCAGACACAATACATATCAGATTGCTATTGTCAGATACTCATTGTCACTGTCATATCTCAGACACAACATTTCCAGCCAGTGGCACGGCGTCTGCCTGCTAAACAGGCCCTGGCCCATACGTTGCGGTACAGGATCGGAGCCTCTGCTTAAAACACTGTCTTATTGATATGATTTTTCTTCCTATTTGTTCACTCCGCTCATACTCCTGCGACGCGCAATCGTGTGAGGTCACACTTTGACTAGCATATTGAGTATTGCCCTCGGAATTGTCTGGCAGTAATCACACCCAGGAATTCACACATTTGCTCACTCTGTGCTTCTAATATAAGCCTCTTTGCATGCTATCAGTCACTTCCATTTGAAAAAAATGTCAGCTGCAGCTGAAAAGAGATGCCCAAGTATTGAGTCAGATGAGATTAATCCGGACATGGTCAGAGGAATGATTGTGAGAGAGGGAAATATTTGCCATGTTTCTAATTTTGGGGCTTATTACACTATAAAGACTAAAAGATTTGAGTGTCATTGACATAAAACACACCCAGTCTTGACTTTGGTGTTAGTATACTGCTGCCTCAGCTGCGTGCTTGATCCTGTGCCAGCCTATACAGCACTCAGCTGGTACCTGGCTCTTATCCATGAAGCCTATGGAGGGACAATCAGTGTCTGATTGATCATAGCAGCATTACTGTCCAGGAGAATTCATCATCCAGCTGGCCTGAGCTCTGTGCTGTCAGCAGCAACCTTTGACCCCTGCACTTGTTTAAAAGTAGCCATCACCTGAATATAGCACAGCGTTGGCTGCCTAATGGAGTTTAGTTAGTGTGTGGGATACGTGATCACTCCTCACGTTTACACCTTTGAAATGAATTCCAAGTATCTCCGCATATCTGCGTGTCTGCCGGGAGTCGGCGGTGAACGTGCAGAAACAACAAACTAAGCTGCTCAGTTCTTAATATAACATACTGTAGTGTTGTTGCACTAAGCTGTGCAGGGGCTCTCCTGGGTGCTCGCATCAGAGGCAGCCAAGCAGGCAGCATCAGCGTGTGGGTTGCATGTTCTTTCTATATGTGCCCCCGTCACCAAGTGTTAGTCGCAGGCTTCACGTGGTTTTGATGTGTTTATACTAAACCTGCCAGCAGTCTTTATTTACGGGCACTATTTTCCATTTTAATGCAGTCATTTTTAGTCTTGTTTATGTTTTTTTTTTGCAAAGAACCTTCTTTCAGAGTTTCCAATCTGAATAAATATCAAACGAGCAGATTCCTTCAATAAAAATCAGCCCAGAGAATAATGTGGATTAGATTATGTTTTGTCATGGAGGCAAAAAGTAATACACAATGTGCCTTGGAATCAATAAAGTGTGTAACTAACTGATTAATAGTAGTTTGGTAACACGAGTCACCTTTAGCACTAGAACCTCTGAATAACTGAATGTAACTGATAACAGTAAAACAGTGACACTGAAACTGTCTTTAATGTGAATTGATCACACCATGATCCAATTTAGTTGACAAGCTCACTATTGATCTGGTGCATTGACTTTAGAAAATCGTCAACAATATGTTGATAATGCTATTTTCTGAGAAATCCTGTGCACAAATGAATAATTAGCAAGCACTGCTTAAGTGATCAGTGAGGACAATTAAGTTGTTTGTGCACACAGTTAATTAATTAGAAAGCATGGTTTATAATTTTATTTGCACAGATTATTTCCCTGTGACACCCCGTGGGCTTTGTTAAATTTGAAAATTGTTTTATTTTTCCTGTGTCTTTTCAAACCCTCCTTGTTCTTCAAACACAAACGTACACTCACATTGTTCTCATGCTTGAAATTGTGATGATTATTTTAAATTTTTAAACCGGCTTTGAACTGTGATTTAAGATACAGAAAACAGTGCAAAGGCAAAATGAAACTGATGTCAAATGAATGCTTTTACGTCACCTGCTCAGGTAGGAAGAGTGGATGAAATGAGTTTCAGTTAAACACCAATGTCACCTTGATACGCATTGGTCACCAGATCCCGCTACAGGGCAGGATCAGTGTTTCAGCTTTGTGTTTGAAAATCACTTCGAGATGTCCTGAGCTCTTTCTCGTTTGACCTCTGAGCTCTTCGTTTCTCCTTTTCTCCCCTTTTCCCTGAGCTGGAGTAAGATATTGATAGATACCCTTGAATGCTCCCATCTCCTGTGTGTGTGTTTGTGAGTGTATATGTGCATATGTGTGTGGCTCAAACTGGCAAAAGGACAGCACTTCACGTTGTCTCTCTGGCTGAATGTTGTTTTTAGAGAAATATAGGCCCAATATTGCATTGTACTTATTCATGTGTTTTGTGTGTGTGTGTGTGTGTGTGTGTGTTTGCATGTATAGTTGTTATGGGCAACCTGTACATTAGCATTAGGATTAGGTTTATGCATGGATGATTGATAATTTCATAAGGGTTATTTCCACCCCCCTAATCAAAACCTGTATAACCTGACTGAACCAATGAAAAACACTAATGAATAATATAAATAACTCAGGACAGGCAATTCTGTTGTTTGTTCATTGTGTCAGGACTGGGCTATGGGGTGAGCTGGGCCCAGACGCAGGCAGGCACAGAGATGCACAAAGATCTTTCAATCAGTTTATTAAAGGGCTTAGGCTTACGGATGGTCAAGGCAGGCAGGGTCAATAATCCAGGGAATCAGTCCAAAACAAGGCGTGGAAGTATAACTCCAAAAAAGCCAAAAACAAACTAGAAAACTAGGATCTCTATGAGTAGGCTCGTGGAATCATGGAAACAAACATGGCAGAACATGGGGTCTAACTAAACACAACTACAACTAATGCAAAGACCGAGAACAAAGGCAATGGCAAAACTTAAATAGGCAGGGGGGGGGCAGCAAAACGAGAGACAGGTGAAATCAATGGGCCAATCAGAGGTAAGGAAACAAGTAGACAAAAACACACAAGGGAAACATTTTTCAAAATAAAACAGGAAACAAACAAATTCAGCTTAAAACAAGAAACTCAACCCAAAACCATGACACATTGCATGTTTAGAGATATCAAAGGTGTGTGGATATGGGTCATTTTCCTGATAATCTGTTTCCTAAACTATGGTTTGAATTCTAAATTATGGTTTAAAGTTGGTCACCAGAAATATTTATATTCACTCATCCAGCTTCGGTTTATTCCTGAAACCACCTAAAAACAACAGCCTGCTTTTAAAAGTGAGTGCGATTAAACCCAAAATGCTATAAACTTAATAGGCAGTTAAACCAAAACAATGAGCTGAAAGAAGCTGTTGAGACCTTTCACGTTATGTATACATTATCTGAAATCGGACAGAAATAATTTTTCTGCAGAAATAACTTTGTGCAGCTTTACAGGAGTACTCAATCGATTGCAGTCCAGTATCCTTGTCAGATATTTTGTTTAATGGACCAGCAGAAGCAGAAATATTGCTGTGTTTATTGGATGCATTTATTGCATTCATTCTCGTCAAAGCCTACATTATCCACAACGCAACTCTACCATCAACAATTGGGCCTGAGTTTTTGGTATGTTGCACTAGTTGTAGCTAATGCATGCTCTAGCCACTTAGCCTGAAGCAGGGGTGGAAGAGCAGGCTGCTGAGGTCATCTCAGCTCACTTCAGTTTCAGCTGACGTTGACTCGAGTGACATCAATTGAGGACGTTTATCAAACTCAACACAGCTTCCTCTGAGGACACTAACGGCTTTATTCAGAGTTTCACTTCACCAGAGTGTTGTACGAGTACTTATTCATGTGATGAACAGAGAGATGATATCAAATGAAAAGAATGCTAAAGTTGTGAGTTACTCATAAGTAAGTCATGTTATTTCTGGCTGCTGCAACTGATGGTCCCATCAGCATGAATAAACTGATCAGATGCTCTCCTTCTGTTGACTACAACTGTGTCATTGCCTGGCTTAAGAGTAGTAGTATGTTATATTAAAACTACTCCTAAAATTATAATTTACAGCCAGAAAGTCACTGAAAGCCTCTATGTGTATGTATGAAATATTCAGTTCCACAGAGGCAAACCTTGAAACTTGGAAACCTTTGACCTTATAAGCTGACGAGGACTACCCAAATGCGCCACTGAGGCTTAAAGAGGAATAGTTTTTGGGAAATGTCTACATGATTGACATGTCTGCTATTACAGTAAGTGATGGTCGTTGCTGCTTGTTTGTCCCAGCTCAGCTCCAACTAGGCTCTGTTCCCTTTGACCTGATTTGAATTTTCTGGGTTTAACTAACAAAGATAGCGGGGATGGTGTATCAAAGCTCGAAAATGCCCATCACTGAACGTACATCCACACTTTTCAACTAGTTGCTGCTAAGGTCAGGAACACACTGGCGAGGGTTAAAATTAAGGATTTAAAATGAATAAATGACTATACTCATCTGAAGTTAAAAATAGGCCTGTGATGATCTGCTGTTTCATTCCATGAGCCCAATTTTAGCGTATAGCCTTTTAGCTTCAGTGAACTCATTAACTTTAAGAGCTGTGCATGTGCACGGCTCCATATGACTCCCACTGTAGCGGCTAATCCTGACTGACTGATTGTCACAGTTCAAGTTGTCGCCACTAGCCATGTTTATTTGGCTCTGTCAATCTGATTTGTGACAGCTGCTGGCTAATCTCCGCATGTTAGCCTGCGAGGGCCCGGGTCAGAAATTCTCCCAATCTGAGGATGATGGCTGAGCTGAAAGCAAACTGAACGACTGTTAACCCTCCACATTTGCTCACTCAGCTCTCACTTCCCTCTGGAGGAGTCCATATTGAAGAGTAATTTAATTTTACCCAGTATAACTTCCTTCCTTTGCATCCATGGATTAGCACTATCTGTGTAAAGTAGCAAGGGTTCCTCTGCCATCACTCACACCAGCTTTGCTGTCCTGAAGATGTAATTCTGGGAGATGTAGTATTGAGGATATTTGTAGGTGAGTTCTCTCAACCATCATGGTCAGCAGGAGATCCTGAGTGTTAGCAGATGGGTACGGAAAGCATCTCATTATAAATTTGGAGTCTTTAATTAACCCTCTCCTAATCGGCCCTGGAGGAAACCTAATGGATTAAATATTGCTGAGGTATTAAAATGCAAATGGAGATGAGGAACTGGCCTGGTGGGCCTCTGTCGTGGAGCATGCCGCGATGATGGTGTTGAATGTGATGTCGCATCCATCATGCTGAAGGCTGTGGAGCTCCCCCATATGCTCTAACGTTCTGTGGTGTTGGTGTGTACAGGCAGGAAATGGGCCCTGACTGCGCACCAGAAGAAGTGATGGAGGAAGGTGATTCCGGGAAATGAGACAGGAGAAGGGTAATGGAATGGGGTATAACTGTGAATCAGTGAGACAGTTATGTTGTGGGTTTAGTGGGTTAGGCAGGCAGTCATGCAGATTGCTCATTACCCTTGCACATTTTAGGCAAATTGAATATGAAAGTCTACACCCCTGGTGGCCTTTAGGGGGTGCAATGGCCGTTATATCCAACACAAGGAATGGGTGACAGTTTCTGTAATTGTTCAGCCTATGGAGATAAAATGTTAATGGTGTCCACCCATGGTGTTTCAGATAAGTCCTTCAACAGAGAAGCAGCAACACCAACTCTTGTTTAAATGTCTTAAATGACCTATGCTTATTTTCTAATGACAATGTCATCTTCTAGCCATGCTAGCAATGACTGACGTTTGTCTTGAGCAAAGGTGGATATTCAGAATGACCTTAGTAAACATCGTAAAACTTCTGCAGGAAGAGGTCAGGATGGATAGTTGGGTTGACACAGCATGTAGCTTTGACACAGTAGACCTATGTTTGCATCACCTTTTCTACCATTACTCATTCTTTTGGTTTACTCGCTAACCTTAAAGTAGTTTTAAGGCATGCAAGGTAGCAGACAGTTAGGTGACAGGAAATGAGGAGGGAGGAAAGGGGGATGACATGCAAGTCCCTGGGTGGAGAATAAACTGGGGATGCTGCAATTATGTGGTCACCATGACAAAGGATATTTCTGTTGTTTAGTTGGGAAGCCTTTTTTTTTCCCTTAAAGGTCAGAGTCTCACCAAAAATATTCAGCTATATCAACAAAAAAACAATTGTTAATCCAAATTTTTTGTACCATGCTATGTATTGCAACAGATTTGGACAGGTCCATTACTGACCTGCGCAGTTCCAGTCAACAGAAATTGAAAGATTAGGACTTGGCACTAAAAATCCTGCTGCTGACTATGACATTTTACTCTGAATGTTTTTTGGCCCGGTGTGTAATGACGAGCCAAACAGGCCAAGAGTGGTCAATTTATTTAGTAATAGAACATGACATTTTGGTCTCTGCAATTTTTATATGTTATATAAACACATCGCCGACACTCAGCACCGGTGCAAAAGATCAGCGTCAATTAGGGCGTCCAAGGTGTTGGACAGACTGATGGACCGAACCGACAGGATGAGAGAATTTACCATCCTTAAACCTTCATAGCAGGGCAGAAATCAGTCTTTCATTGTGTTTTTCCATTATTGCTTGTCTCTTGCAATGAGCCAAAAGAATTGATGTCAGCCTGAAATGTCAAGCCAGTAAATATTGCCTTTAATGAATGGCTTGTGTGTGTGGGAGAGAGGAGAAATAAAATCATGCTTTCTGACCTTTGGAGTAAAATAAATACCAGCTCCTCTCTTTGACGGAATATTGTTCTTTGCCTGTCTAAATCTGGGTGCTGTTTTCACCACAGCCATTAGAGGAAGGGGTCATGGTTTGGTCACGGTGTGCGTGCCGGTGTTTTGTGAGAGTCTTGTGTACCTGCATGTGTTTGTCAAAGCTTGGCTATGTATAAATGTGCTTTTGCTCTAGCATTTCACCCCCATCCTTCGACTGAGGGGGCCCTCAGAGGGAGCGTGACATTTTTAGGAGTCCAGAAATGGAAGAGGGACATGGGAACATTGTATCTCGGTTGGTAGATTACAGTTTGTGGGTTGAGGTTACACTGATACATTACTTTGCTGATGAACTGGGCCAATTCTGGTCATTGGGTACAAATTGAATTCGCTTGAGGTTATAAGTAGAGCTGATACAGGTTATGTTTTTTATTGTAAACTGGCCGGTTCTGATTCTGATGATAGGCTATGGCAAGCTCTTAATGTCAGCTGTTTGCAATGAAACATCAAGTGGTTCCAATAACAGTTACTCGTCCCTGCCCTGCCAGGAACAACAGACGGTGCAGAATTCCAATCATACTGCTGGTCCCCCAACTTTTCATTAGCTTCTGCTCTACCTTGTGTTTCGATCCAATTAGCATATTAGCCTGCAACAACATGCAAACTAACCTGAACCTTCTAAGAATTAAATCTGTGTTGTCTGCCAATGACAATAGCCCCAAACCCAATGTGATATCTTCAAATATATTCTTTTGTCTGACCAAACTGTCCAAAACCCAAAGTTTACTATTGTGGAAGATGAAGGAGACCTGCTGAAACCAGAAAATTTTAGTATTTTATCTCCAAAAGCTTCAAATGATTTATTGGTTATTGGTTATTATAGGCTTATTAACCAATTAATTGGTTTATTAGCCATAGGCAATATTGACAGTTTGAACACTTTCAAAGTTAATATTTTAAACTAATTCAAACATTAAAGTGGGAAATATGATTTGGGATAGTGCAGTAGCCAGAGAAAAGAGACTGTAATGCACAGAAATTGACTATTTGAGTGAGGACTTGTGAAAGCAGGGAGACTCCTGTAGGTGGTGGCCACCGTACGGAGCTGGAGGCACTCAGCTCTCATGTTGATACCGGTGATTAAATGGTGTGCAGCAGCTGGTGCCTATATTAAAGCATCTAATCACCCTTGAATGATGGCGGTGGCACACTCTGTCTCCTCATTCAAACCTCATTTAAATCAAAGCAACAAGCATAAACACGGATGATATGTGTTGGTGGCCCCCGGACCGCTGCGCTGTAGAAATGTGCCAAACACGCAACAGAAAAATGTCAAGTCTGAATATTTAATCAGCACTGCGACACATGCTGACATGACTGCAAAGTGCTGTAAAAATGGACCGCTAATTAAGCATCTAGTTAAATAAACATGATGTATGGGTAAAGGAAGCATATAGGAACACCTCTGGATTATATAAATACTGTCAGTACCATTTGGAACTACATAAACCATCTGCACATTAAATCCAGAGTGTGGATTTATAGGGATCTGTTGACAGAAATTAAGTATAATATTCATAATCTTTTTTTTCATAATCTTTTGTGTGTATTATAACCTGAAAATAAGAATACTTGTGTTTTTATTAACTTTGGACAAGGGACTGAACTACTGTCGTGCAGCCATGTTCCACTACAGCAGCCAAGAATGGACAAATGAGGCACTCACTCTAGAGAGAGCCTTTTGATCCACAGTTATTTTAAAATGTTCAATGTTCCTTTTTCTTGTCCTTTTGATTGTCTTTTCCAGTCAGCTGCTTTGTTGATTCTGACAGTTTCATAGCAGCCACTTTGATCAGAAAGGTCCAGGCACTGAAACCTGAGGAGCACAACTCAAGAACAAACTTACAAAAGGCGAAGTTCTTTCAGAGTATTACCACCCACTCCTCAGTTCCCCTCAGCTCTGCAGAGACTCTGTGTCTTTCAGCTCATTGTTTTGGTTTCACAACCCACGACTTTACTGTTGCTGTCCATTCACACAGCCCTCATCAGCCGGCAGCGTTTGACATTTCTATGGGGGCTTATACGTGTCAGACTTTTTCTTTGCTGGGGGCGGTTGCAGGCAAGTAGCAGTAGTGACTTCAGGAAGTTAGAGACTTCTGAAGTTACAGAAATAACAAATAAGATCTTAGATGTCAATTACTGGGTTTTGTAGTTGGTAGTAGGGAAATAGCTGTTTACTGTAGCTTCCTCTGGAATAAACAGATGTTTCCATCTCTGGTTCTAACAGATAGTTCCTTTGGAAATCTCAGTGGACAGCAGCGACTTTTTAAAAAAGGTGAGGACATTAAAAAACAAATTTACTTATGGGATATAACCACTGTGAATTTCAGAACATCAGAGCACTAATAAACGTATCTACTATGGTTTCATGAATCATAAGACATTAGACATCATTAGACAAAAGCAAAAGCACTAACTGGTATACTGGTGTCTAAGTGACACGTGAACCTATTGTGCTGGTCTGCTTAACTCACTCTGCCTGTTAAATACTTATCATATGCCCAATGAAATCAACTTGTGCACATCACACAACGGCACAATAAGCCCACAGAACAGTGAGGCGGCCATATGACAATCATTTTTTTTCTCTGCTGCAGAAAGCCAGCAAAAGCTTCTTTGTTGACAGGCTCCCTTGCTGAATCTGGGTTGGCAACAAAGGATGTCTTTCATCCTCAGTGGCTGCGTTGCTATCTGCAGGAGGCTGCAACCTTCCCTTATCTAGCTCCAGATAAAGCACTTTGTCATTCAACAGTTTACCACTACCAAAGCCAGAGGATTCAAGGCTTCTTCCCTCTCAAGTGGAGAGCTCTTTGAGATGCAGCACTTCACATTTATAGCACAGAACTGTGCACAAAACCCAGTCAATGTAATTTTAACCTGAGCCATTTTTAGACTCTCTACCTGTCACTGGAGTAAAGAAAAGAGATGGTATATTGCTTTAATTATTTTCCCAAATGGTAATTTTAGATGTCTTTTCCACATCTTTGTCTGTGCAATATTGAGCTTAAAGGCCTTTGGTCTGCTTGACTGTGGTGCAAAGCTGGTAGGGTTCCATGGATCCCATGGATAAGTGGCCCCCACCCCTCAGATGTAAATCAAGCATTTGACATGAATATCTATTATATATTTATAGTTTTCCTTCAGATTCTAGTATCATTTTCATTGTGTATATTTATCTTTTAAATATTATGCAGCTGCAGTCGTTGCCATCTTAAACTTAAACTTCAATGGCCAAGAGTATAGGCTGTAAACACAAATGCTAACCAACTGCTACAATTCTACAACTCTACAATGTCATTTGACGCTTTCCTCCAAAGGGACGCACTAATGGAATAAGTACAACCCAAGTGAACATCTCTTGGTTGCAGCATGTTACATTCACAGTCCTTGATCATTCTCTGTTAACATTGACTTCACTTTTTGTAAGTGTCTATGTACTGGCCTGCCACCCCATTGTAAAACAAAGGGAAATGCACAGTCCTTCCCATAGGTCTTCCTTTCTCTTAACAAATATTCACGCCATCGGGAACCTTAAACAGTTAACTACCTTTAAGGCTGTTGCTAAGTAGCCAACTTTAGCTGGGAGCTGTTTACCTACTGAGCTATGAGATGCCTTCACATTGATGTGAGACTATAAGCAGCAAAAGTCAAAAGTGATTAAACTTAAGCCACCAACCTCTTCACAGCAGTCAACCTGTGTGGCTCCCAGTACTCTTGTCACATTAGCAACTAAAACTCCTTTTATGCAACATCCTGAATCAGGAAGTCATCCAGCCCTTCTCCACTGTGCCAGTGCTGCATCCCTTCAGCTTGTATTTCATTTTGGAGAAGAGGAAGTTGCCGTCACCAAATTCAGCATGTATGCTTTGTGAAGAGCCACGGTTGCTTCTCATGCTAAACTGAGGGCAGACTTGTTTCTGCAGTCACTCGCGATCACCTCTTGAGGTGCAAATCGACTGCTGGCTGGTTGACACACTAACTTCATTATGTATATCTGCAACACAATGCATTGATGTATTTTAAATGTACCTTTAAATGTTTGGCTCCTTTAAGATGCAAGTTACAAATTCCAATAGGAACCTGGGAAGATTTACGGTAAATACTGCAGTCTCATATTGCCACTGATCTCTCCTCCCGCTCCTGCTTTATCAGCCTGATGTGCAGTGAAATCAAGATGGATCACTTCCCCTCTCTGTGGTTGCAGGGGTGTATGTCTGTGTGGGCTAATGAGTGGACATTTTGGGGCACCGGCATCTGAAATGAGCTGCCGCACTCTGTGGCCTTGATGAGAATAAATCACTCACACATTAGGTGGTGTTATGGTTAGAAGGCATGACAGAAAAAGGCAAACAGAGAGTCCACACGCGCCTGAAATGACCTCACGGCAATGTTTTTGAGCCGAATTTCCTGTTCTGCTACAGGAGAAAAGAAAAGTCCCATCTTAATTGTCTTAATATGAACAATCATTAATTGACAACCACCTCTAACGACTGGGAGTTGTAGTGTGTATTTTCTGGTAAATGTTTTACTTCTAAATGGTTTATAGTCATTCTGAAGTGTCTTTCTGAGCTGTTGCAGGGTGGACCCGGAGTGATGTCAGCTCAGATGTATTTGCCTGTGCTCCCTCCCAAATGCTGATGGTCAGGCAACAAACATGCGTAAAATGCCAGAGAGAGTCTCTCCCAAGCTGATCAAGACCAACACGAAATGGGACCGCATAGCCTACACCAGTACTGATTATACAGTCACTAACGCTACCACTGCTGCTTACTGGAACAGTAGAAAAAACCTGTGGAAATGCCCTTGAGCAGCATCATCATCAGCCATCTGTATCTTGAATAAGACCAAAGAATGTGATCAGTCTCTGCAACCATGTCCACTTGCTTACCTGTTCTTTACTGACTGGATTATAAAAATATATATATGTGTGTGTGTGTATATGTGTGTGTGTGTGTGTATATATATATATATAGAGAGAGAGAGAGAGAGAGAGAGAGAGAGAGGGGCCTCCCTGTGTGGAGTTTGCATGTTCTCCCCGTGTCTGCGTGGGTTCCCTCCGGGAACTCCGGCTTCCTTCCACAGTCCAAAGACATGCATATAGGTTAATTGGTTACTATAAAAAATTGCCAGTAGTGCGTGCATGTGAGAGTGAATGGTTGTATGTCAATGTGTTTGCCCTGCGATGAGCTGGCGACTTGTCCAGGGTGTACCCCGCCCTCGCCCAGAGACAGCTGGGATTGGCTCCAGCGACCCCGTGACCCCACAAAAGCGGGCACAGAAGATGACAGGATGACAGTCTATCCACCAAACTCATATATCGGAGTTGCAGGACAGTCACCTCCTTTAAAAATCTAGAGTTCTATCAAAATTTGCTGTTGCACTGTTAAAGTTTTTCCCATTTACACCTGTGTAGACTGCTTAAAATACAGTTAATTCTGTGCCAGCTGTCTCCTGGATAGCAGTCCTCCAGTTTACTGCAGAGGTTTGTCAGTCTTGACAAAGTCTGTCCGAGTCTGGCCTGTCACGAGACACGCAGTTGGGACGATTACTCATAGCCTCGCCCTCACTTATTACACTGCAACCACAATCGATAAGCAGGTTACTGTGATCTGCGAGTTCAGTGTGATTGACATGGACTTCATTGTCTAATGTGTCCCACAAGCGGAGCACATTACTGGGCCTTCTCTCCTCGCTGGCCTTTTGTTGGACAGAGGGAAAAAGGTGGAAGCAGCCCATGAGAGAGTGGTTCAAACCCTTCAGACTGTCATGTCACTGCACAACTGACCCCTATAACCTTCTGCCTGCTTTGTGTTGTGTTGAGGAGAAGAGTTCAATCCGAACGCTGACGGATTGTCTTTGGGAAAATGAAGAAGACCTAAAAATGATCCTTCCCAAAATACACTTTCACTTCTGTCTTGAACTTCATGCACCAGCGTGTTCAAGGACTTTGAAGGCTCATTTTCCCAACCTGTAGGAGACTCATTGCCATCTGCTGGCCAAGCCGAGCCTTAATCCTGTCAATGTGTCACCATTTACTGACAACCAGCCAGTAGACTCACACACACGCACACACACACACCCCAACTCCTTTACATTTGTCTTAGTCAGAGCAGCTCTTGCCATTATCTCAGAGTCCACATGCGTGACAGTGACGCCTGTAGACAACGATGTGCTTGACTGATTTCCACAATGAAGGCTGTGTTAGACATTTCTGTTAGCAGCAGCCACGTCTTCTGCTTTACTTAAGTCTTAAAAGCTGCATGGCTACGTGAAGTGAAGAGTCAAGCCAAGGTCAATCCATCTTTAGAAGTCACACTTTTACAGCACTGTACGCTTTTGAGACTTTGGCACTTTGTGCAGGTTCGCTACAGTGAAATGGAAGCGCTAATCTGAGGGGCCTGGAGCAGTGTGCTTAGTGATGAATAGGGATTATAGTGCTTCTTTAAATTCTGCCGCAGCTCTGCCTGTTTCATGCGCTCGCGTCGTATCATCCTGCTGATTTGCATTCTGATGCTCGTCAGCGGCACAAAGCTGCAGTTTATCCCTCACGGTGAGCAAAACAGCAGACTGATGAGCTGTTTGACCACCACTATGAAGAAGTAATTGTCTGAAGGTTCACCCCCTCAGGCCGACCTATTGTTTTATGAATTAGTCCTAAATTAATTGCAATGCCAAGCTGGGGAGACAAAATGTTTTCCAATAAGCAGTTTTATTTGTGTTTCGCTGCGTGTGTGTTTGTGATTTGGTCTGCTCTTCAATTGATCTGCAGGGCCGAGAGGTGGCGGGCAATGCGGAGCGCACTGCAGAATAACAATGATAGAGTGATGGAGTGGCAACATGGAGGCTCTCTTTCTTCTGGAGAGAAGCCAGAGGCATCAGCAGGATTCTAAATCCTAATACAGACAGTGGGAGGGAAGGACCGCGCGCAGATGTGCTCTCAGAGTTGAAGGGGAAATTGGGCCAGGCACGGGTGTGAATATCACTGAACATTTGTCCACACACACAAGCACACATGCGCACACAAACACACACAGGCACACAAACCTATATAAACAGCTGGAGTGCTAAGAACAGCAGCTGGGCGCTTCATCCTCTCTAGGTCATTCAGTTCTCCGTCATGGCCAGCGTTAAGTGGATATGGTGCTTCTGCGGAATTATTCGCTTTTGTCCTTGTCAATCGATTGGCACTTTTCTCCGAGAGGTAGGTGTCGCTTTGTTGTGTTTGTGGTTTTTTGTTTTTTTATTTTAATTGACAAGGAGGAGCCAAGGTCAGCAGCAGGCTGAAACTCACTCCCACATATTTTCAGTTACACACTCTTTAAGGAATCTGGCGAAATGTGTTTCACAATGCAGTGTGTCTGCACCCATGCTGCGGGTACAGCCAATTACAGCATGCAGCCAGCATGAGGTGGGACTCTGCTCTGAGTGCGAACACAGCGGGCTCATTTTAATGGCCACCTGAGGCGGACCCCGCGTCTCTCACCTCATACTGGACTCTTCCAGCTCAGGTTTAACTCCTGTAATGGTTTGAGCTTCTCTGACAGCTTCTGTCTGACCTTGTTGACCAAACACAGGCTCAGCTGACAAAGTGCGAACACACTGTTGCTGCCGTTCATTATGAAATATTTTCCCACAAAGTTCCTCTAAAGTTGCTTCAAAGTAGTTCAGTAACTTTTTCCACATTGTGACATGAAGTATACTCCAAATCCGCTGCATACACAAAGACACTGAGTTCTGTTAGACTCATAAAACCTTTTCCAGCAGGTTTAATATCCCAGGGGGGAGCTGGGTAATAAAACGCTCTTGGCATGTCTCATTAAACGTATTGTGCTGGATGTGATTTGAGCCACTGCCACATTAGAGGACCTGGCTCTGTAAACAACAGTCTTCCATGAAAAATCAGGACAATGAAACTGTGGATTTAATTTTATAAATGGAAGCGTTGGATTATCTCCTGCCCGCATGGATCTGAATCCCTCTTGCTCCTTAAAAGTAAGAGTAGGTGCTGAATCCCTGTAGTTCACTGCTGACCAGGCCAGTCAAGGCAGACTAATCACCTGTTGTTGACGTGATTCTTCTGTTTTAGTTGTCATCTTGCTCCTGAAGTGGACTTTACTACTTGTTTTATAGAAACATGGAATGTTAACATCACATGGCCTGTAATTGGTTACTCCATGTTTTGGGGTTATTAGAAACTTTTGCATGTCCACTATAAAGGACAGAGGTTGTTTCAGCTGTGGCTGCGTTGCACGTGATTGGACCCACAGGTGGAGTGAACAGACAGTGGAGTGGCGCTGGGATAGCCAGGTCAGAGGAATTCGTCAGTTATTTGAGGTCATGGATGCGGATCAGGAGTTAGCCTGTATGATCATGTGACTCAGCAGAATGAATCCTATTATGAGGCTGATGTGGGTCTGTCTGCAGCTAAAGGGAAGGATCCTCTGATGACTGCAGACCCAGCTGTGACTTCACTGCTCCATTCACTTTGACTGTAAACATGGTCGCCGCGCGAGCACGAACTCATGGCACAGAGTGAAAACACCCAGTGAGTCTTCTCTCTGCTGCTCCTCAATTACACGGGAGTGTTTGAAGCTGCAGTCTGCAGAGCTCAGTCGGTATCATACTTTTACACAAACTGCTGCAGGAGAGAGGATCTTAATGGTTTTTATGCTGCGCTATTAGGTGCTGCAAAAAAGACATTTTGTCAGTATTTATTTCATTTCTTCACATATTCTACTGAAACCTATTTCAGAGAGAGAGTGGAAATTGTTGCTTGGTGCTGTGATTTTTCCGCCAGGTGAACGTTAACGGTGTTGCGATAAAGAGAGAAAGGTGTCAGGAGACATTTTGCTCCCAGCTGATTCAGAGCTGCCGGCATCAAAACTCAACAAAGTAGGAAAGACAGAGTCAGAACCTGATCCCTCACTAGGTTTTCACAATGCAACTGCTGCTGCTACACATAAACCAGTCAGCATGCAACATGAAGTCTGCCAAGAAACTGATTTATCCCAGTCACACCATGTGAAAGCGGCTGGGCAGGTTGTCCACACACGTCTCCAGCTTAGCGTGAACCTGAGACACAGATGGATGATGGGAGCTAACGGCACGTCTCTGCTTGCACCTTCCCTTTCCTGTTTGCATTTCAGCACTGCGGTCCAGTGGGTGCTTTAAGCTTAATATTATACACTTGATTTTCACTAAGACTTTATGACAGCATGACACCGAACCCTAAATTGCTCCCAATGTTGTGCCATCGGTGTGTGAATGAGTGTGTGAGTGTCACCACGTTCTGCTCCCAGGTGTCGTCCAGTCAGGGCAGACCCAAGACACATGAGCAAATATTCAGCTCAGGTGAAATCGCCTCACTGTTCAATCAGACCTGTGTCTGCTTCACGTCTGAGCTCCGGGTTACCAACCATCAAGGGCCAAATTCCACTGAAATCAGCCTTTGATGGATAAATCAATATGCGTCCCCTGCCATGCCGGCCACTGTTTAATGAGACAACAGCTCGGTGGTCGGGTGGTGTGCGGCCTGTGGCCCGACTGTTTGCACACCTTCTGTTCAGCAGCCATCACACCGTCTCTGACTTTGAGCCGGCTGAATCAAACAGCACTAACTTTGCTGAAAATAGCGATTGTGTATGCCAGTCAGATGTGAAGGATACTGAATATATAGGACCTGATTCTGTTCTCGTATGTAATAGTTACATTCGCCTCCATTTATCATAATGATGATCAACTGCAACACAGACTCGCAGATTCACTCTCTGCGTTTCACCGCCTCTGTTTGTTTACTGGGATTTCACCACAGTGCAGCTCAGGAAGCAGCTGATCTCTCTGATTTCACCACTATTCAAAAGCACATGCAGCAGACGTCGGCTGCAGACCTGATGATAACTTGCATTTACTAACAGATTTTCACTACATGCAGCGTTCATGGCGTGATGGACGGACGACGCTGCTCTTGCAAGTTCCAGCTCTGAAAGTTCTCATCAACGGATACATTGATACTTATTTATTGGAATCCAACTCACAACATGTCTGTGTGGTAAATATGAAACTACCTCCACCGCTTGGTTAGCTTAGCTTAGCATAAAGACTGGAGGCAAGGGGAAACAGCTAGCCTGCCTGTAACTTTATTTTTTCCATTGTTTGTACTGTGACCCCTGGTGGTAGAAATGATATACTGTTCATTTAAACGGACTTTTCCGAGCAGGCCAGGCTAGCTGTTTTCCCCTGTCCAGTAGAAATATCATGAAGTCATATCTGTGTTATGATTCAGTGCCCTATAAACTATTATTTATTCATATTTTAATATTTATTTTCCATTCCTTCAGATCAGAAATGAGTGGATATGTTTGCTCAGAGATGCTCTGTGTATCATGCTGCTGCCTTTAATAATCAGTGTGGTCTCTGAGACCTGCTGGGTTATAACTGGAGCTGAACTGCAAAGAATGAACATGCAAGAGTCTGTACATTCTAATTCAAACAGTCTACTTCTCTGTTTTCTCTATTTAGACATGTATGTGTGTGTATGCCTCACTGAATCGATGCACAGTGCTTATCAGAATGCACAGATTTGATTGGCATCATGTGAGATACTTTAAAGTGCATGGGGTTGATCGCTGAGTTTTTAGCAACTTTAAAGCAAGTGAACCAGTTAAGATAAAAACTCTTCATTAGCATATGATGATTCTGTGAATTGCTTCAGGACAGCATCTGGGTCCAGACCTGGACCACCATCCACCTATCAGTGCCATCAGGGATGATTTAGAAGGACAGGAAGTTAACCTGGGGACACATTTTGGTCACAATGTGGATGGCATCACCGCTCATCTCTCCTCAAACTGCCCACTGATTACAAGGAACATTTATGTTGGAACATGTGGATAAACCACAATGTTGATGCACTACCACGGCAGCAGACCTGGGCTTTGGTAATGCTTGTCTCACAGTTCATCTCACATGTGTCATGTGGATGGTGTTACGGTCAGGACTCTGTGCAGCTCAGTGAGGCTCAGGAAACCACTGCTTTATGCAGCTGTCTTTGTGCAGGAGGGGCATTACCACACTGCAACAGAGAACGGACAAACATGTACATATACAGAAACTATAGTAAAGGCTACTGACTCGTGCATGTAAACAGTATGTAAAATCAATACATTCTTTGAGTTCAGTGTATTTCACTCCCTGGTTAGTCTGTAACTTCTCTATCTGCTTCTTATTCCTCTAATGGTGGACAGTGGCATCCTCCATCACCTACTGCTCATCACGTATCCAGGCAGACTCCTCACTCTCTCTCTGCCCTGTCTCACCTCTCACCCTCTGATGGACCCCCCAGTCACCCCAGCGGCCCATATATGGAGCCTGTGTGTGCGTGTGTGTGCATGCTTTATCTGCCTCTGTGTGAAACACTGAATAATGAATGACCTACAGGCTTCCCCCCCACCACCACTATTTCACACATTTGAACCCTGTGTGTGTACATGCATGTACGTACGTGTGTGTGTGTGTCTGAAAGAGTGCCTATATTTACAGGGTTAAATCCTGTTTAAATGCAAATAATCTCCCGTGCAGTTTTCATGGTTTGAGCTGATTTCTGTCTGCTGTGGCTTGGAAATCGACTCCGGGTTTAGATCCAATCCGGACCCCCATCATATTGTGAATTTCACACCCTCCCGCCTCACTGCAACAGCCGTGGACATGCTGCGGTTCCTGTAGCAACAAGCCTGTCAGTCAAGGTCACCCATGACAGAGAGAAAGAGGGAGCAAGGGAAAGCAGGGTGGAGAGTGAGAGTGAGTGAGAATGTGAACAAAGGGAAAGTCTCCTCTATCTGATTATTTGTATGTTGTAGCGTGACAGAGCTTGACGTGGTTTGGGAGATGGCTTCTCCTCCCTGTGGACCGCAAACACTGATGACACAACACACAATGTGACATGCACACACTGCTCTTCTAACCAGTTCTGTTTGAATATAATACTCATATCATCTGTGTTTTTCAGCACTGGTGTTGTGCACTTGTTGCTGATGGCCTTTTGAGTTATTACTTTCACATATTTATTCATATATCTTCACCTAGTGGCTGTTTGGAGAAATGCCATTGTCAAAAAAAAAAACCTGACAGGAGCTAAACCACCAGTCTCCTCCCTGCAGTGCCGCTGGACTGCAGAGGTCCCTGTTGTGCGATGCTGGTTACACCTCTAAGATGTGTATTTCACTTCATCTGGACTGGATCCAGGCTTCCATGGCTGATTTAAGTGAATAACTGGTGTGTAGGTGTGTTCACCTGTATGTTCTTCTCTCCTTCTCTTCCCTCCTCCTTTCCTCCCATCCTCTGCCTGCGCTCTCCAAGTTACTTCCTGAGGAAAGCAGTGGTGGCGAGGAGGGAGAGGCAATGAAGTGGCATCGCTGCTGCTGTGTAGTGGTATATAGTTATTAAGTCAACTCCTTGTCCTCCTCCTTGATCCTTGACCCAAACTGAAGAGCATTACTAGGACAACTCGGTGTGTCAATATGATGGATCTTTAGTGCTTGTGAGACGTAATTTAATTTATTATTAATGGTGTATATTGTTTATTAATTTAATAGTGTGTATTGTTATGGTGGAGTTTTAGTCCATACTGCAGTTTCCAACAGTGTGTTAACCTCAGCATGTTACTTTGTAAAAAGAAATAAGTTGACCAGCTGACCAGAAAATGTAAACCTTGCTCCAGGGCTTCATTTGTAACTCTTTACTGCAGATTTTATTAAACTTTTTATTTTTAAAATTTTTATTTTACTGTTTGGATGCAGAAGGCAGAGAAATGTATAGCGTTAATATTGATATTAATTGTATCTTTTATATCGCTTAATGTATGTGCTGTAAATCAGTGTGCAGGTAAGCACATGCACGAAGGTCATGCTCAGGGTAGTTACTCCTCTGTACTGCCATATTTAGTAAAAACACATTTTTACTGACAAAGAACACGGCGTTCTTCCGAAGTTAGTGCCCAGGTAATGATGGGGGTTTAATAAAGAGATCTATATTTTGACTCGATGCTATCTTAGCATGCTGTAGCAGTACTGAGTGCTGTGGTTTGACTAGGCTTCACATTTCATCTGAGGTGCTGCAGCCCAGCGAGGCCGTTAAAAGCAAAGCCGGTGCATCACAGCTCGTCTTCACTTAGCTTAGCTCAGCGCAGACTGACACTCATTCATGTCGTGGTTGCATCACTGTAGCCTCAGCTGCTAGCTGCTGCTGCTGCTGCAGACACTGTTTGCTTCCTTAAACTCCTCTGGGCTGTACCATCTGAGCTGAGCGGGGGTCCTCTAGGGTTTCAGGATGTCCTCGCGGGCAGACTTTTTTTCTCCCATCTGCTGCATCGCACCCTTTCCCAACCCCCTCCACCTCCTTCACCCCCCTTTCCCTCATGAGCCACGGGCTCACAGTCTCCAAGGGCTGTCGGCCAGAAACAATGCAGCCTCCTAATACCCTCCGCCGCCTCAGATTTCACTCCCCCCTCTGCTTATAGTACAATCTCATCATTTCCAGCTTGCGAAGGGAGCGGAAGAGAGGGAAGAGAGAGAGAGGGAGTGAGAGAGAGAGAGAGAGAGAGGGAGGGAGATGTTTTGAGCTGGTTTGCAGGGAGAGAGATTGGCCTGAATGCGTTCTGTCTGCTCTTCAGAGGCATCCAGGTGAGCTGTTTCCTCCTGGAAGGTAAGAAGGAGACTGAGATTGGTGCTTATTTTGTCCTGCATCCATTGTCATCACCCCCCCACCCCCTCCTTCTTCCCTTGATTCAGATGCATCGCTTCTGTTAACGTGTGTGTGTGTGTGTGTGTGTGTGTGTGGCTGAGCGTGAAGAGTATTCCCCAGACATAGCACACACACGTAATACTGTACGAGGCAGTGTGCAGATGTGCAGGCATGTCGACATGTATGCATCTCTAGAGCGGATATGGATTGTAGATATGTGCATGCATGGTGTGTGTACGAGTGTGTGTGGTGTGAGGTTTTCTTAGGGGTTTGGGGGGGGGTTATGATGAGCTCTCGTGCTAGCATGACAGCTTGAAAGTAGATGGCCCACCTGAGTCTCAGTGCGCCTGAATGGTAAGGATGTGACGAGAGACTCTGGGGATAGGAAGGAAGTAGCGGGAAAAGGGAGAAGGTGTGTGTGTGTGTGTGTGTGTGTGTGTGTTTCTGTTTAGCTTTAGCTGCAGTTCTTGCAACAAAGTCTCAATGTTTTCCTGATGCCTCAAACAACGTCAGCACTGTCAGAACCCCCCCCCCCCCCTACCGCCAATCCCCTCTGTGCTAATAGGTAGCATTTCCGTTGTGGTGCTGAAATGGGTGCTGATGTTTACTGGTCTAATAGACGGGATGCTCTGCTGCAGCATTTTTCTGCTCACTCCACAATATGTCGTCCCACTTCAGGCGAATTTGCAACACGCTCGTCTTTTCCGAGCCCAGAGGGATGGAATGTGGGCACTGTGGGGAGGACGAGGAGGAGAGACAGGGACAGGCCATTTACCATCTGTGGCAGCGTCTCATGGCCGCGTAGCGAGGCTTTCTGCAGGGCCATATGCAGCTCCTTGGGAAGACAGCAGGCCAGAGAGAGAGAGAGAAAGAGAGAATGAGGAAGCAGTGCTGAAATCGGAGGAGTGGAGTGTCAGGGTGTCATGTGTTTGAGAGAGGATAAGTATTGTCCGGACGCAGGGCCAAATCTAGAGAAGTATCCTCTTAACTGAGACGCAACACAGGCTCTTTTTTGGCGGAGCTTCGAATGCAAGAAGTAAGTGCAAGCAAAACACATCTTCGTGTGGTTTAGATATTTTCTTGTTTTGGGGTTGTTAACAAGCTGTTGCCTTCTCTTATTGTGGCCTGGCAGAGCTCAGGATGCATCTGTGAGGGACAAATGTCAGTTCAGGTCAGCATAAGTGACAGCTCTTAACTTTAAGGGTATGCTTTGAGAAAACTAGTACAAAGTGTCATCTGACAGAAGTGTTTATACCTGTTCCAAACAGCGAAACCCTACTGACAGTGTCCCCCCGGCTGCTTCACACTGGTTCCGTGATATCTCCAAGAACTTGGTCTGTATTGTGTATGTTTGAAGAGTTGATCAAAGGAATCACCGCAGTAGCGACGAGGGCAGACATGACCAGACTATCTCTCCTGGAAAGCATTCATGGTGTTGCAGTGTTGAGGGCAGTACATTACAGAAGAAACCCTGCCTATCTTCACTGCTTCAGACACACGTCCAGTTGTTCCTTTAATTCAGGGTGTGTACGTTGCGTGTTTTGAAAAGTTAAATCCTGCCGTTGGAAATTTGGAAATGGGGAAATTTCAAATAGTCTTTGACTATCACTTAATATTTTTTTTCACGACCACAATCACAAAGCACTTTCTAAGAAACATACCGAGGCCATCACCGACTTGCCTTCACAGTCCTCAGTCATCAGCTTGGAAAAACCCCCCCAAAAAACGCCAATGAGTTCCAACCCTGAAAACATGACCCTAGACCCTGCAAACATCTACAACTACCTACAACAAGTTGTAGCCTTAATAGTAAAAAGGCTATGTGTATCAAGATGTACAACTTCTTATCTGCTTATGACCCCTTGTTACAGGTTACATATGACTGTGAGCAGTTTATCCAAAGAGGTTTGGAATCGCTGATTGAGACTTATCCATAGTTGACTCATTGGTGCAGATTCAGACAGCCAGTGGATGTTTTCCAGGCTTTCTGAGGCTCTATACAGGCAGCAAATAGCTGCAAGGAAAGGTTATTTTCCTCACTATTCATGTCACCCTTTTGTTTTTACCTTGTCCTCAAAGTAGTCTACCTTCTGCGGAATGTTTTGCTTGTCTCCTGCAGAGGTTACCAATTGGAATATTTCAGCATCTACTAAATCCAGAGCTTCAGCGCTGTTTCCTGGCGAAAAAAAGAGGTCAGCACAGACACCTTCACTCCAATATGAGACCTGTGGACCCCTGACAGCAGACACAATGCTTTCATTCAGATGCATTTCCCCAGAGTGGAGTCAGAGGCACACAGTGTGATTCATATCAAGTGCCTACCAAATGAAGGTGTTCGCTTAAGTGGCTCTCGTGTTAATGAGTCAGCAGTGAATGCCCAATTAGACCTGAAATCCACATCCAGTTATTCCTGTATTGTTGCGCTGATGTGTGTTGACATTGGAAAGTCTCAACATGAGACACATGACTGTACGCGCCACACAGGGCTACAACCTGATGGTCGTTAAAATCTGTTTGAATGTTTCACCATGCTTGCAGCTTGGCTTTGTGAATCATTAATCTGTCCAGACAGAAATATCTCAACTTTAGGATGGATTACCATTATATTCTGATTAGACATCGTTGGTTCTGATATGATATGGTTTGCAGACCTTTTGTGCAGCACCATCATGAGGTTGCCATTTTTATGTTTTATTTTTTAATTTTTTGAATTACACACTACCTGGGTTGACATGGAATTCTAGTGCTAAATCACCAGACTGCACCTTTTAATCACATCTAAGTGTCGACGTGGTTATGAATATTAAATGCATAGTACCGTCGCATATGTTGCTAACAGTCTGTTAATTAGGTAGCTAGCAAACGCTAACAATGATAAATAGTATGGCTGGTGCCAAACTGAATCCTCACAGCAACGCTTGTAATAAGGAAAGAGTGAGAAATTTGACACCAGCGCAACAAAGTGAAAAGTTGCTCTGTGTGATGAGGTATTTTCATTATGACGCTGTGCCCCTGGCTCAGGTTTCACATCCTTATATGACAGTGTTTTGAAGATAAGTGAGGGGAGAAGCTGCAAGGGCTGGTAAGGAGAGAAGGTGGTGGGGTGGAGGCTGAAATAAGGAGCTGGCCACGTCACAGCCATTCTCCTGAGTGACTGTGCGCTCTCCTGAAGCCATAACTGCTGGGAAGTCAGCCAATTTAGTCATTTATATGTCGGCACTTTCTATTCTCCAGAATACCCAATCAAAGGCAATGGCCAGCCTTACTAATCGGGATATGGAAGGCCTGGCTGAGTCAACAACTGGCCAGAACATTTCCTCCTCCATAGAGGTCTGCTGGCCCTCAGAATGCTCTTTCACTCTGGGAGAAGAGGCTGGCTGGCTTGTTTGGAGTTAGAGATAGAGGTACACATGGGAACAATTTGTAAGGCATCACAAGCAGCTGCGCAAGGCAGGAAATGATGGTGATGATTAAATTGTCAGGAGAGTGGTTGAATGTCATAGAAAATCTTGATATATACCACATTAAAAGCCTGCTTCTAATATAATATAAAGACAGCGGGAAAAACAAGACTCCAGTGACTGTGTCTAATGGCCATTTCGGAGATTATCGTTCCATAAAGAGGAATCTTTTTTGGTTTTGAGGAGCATCGAGCAGTCTTGCTTGATAGGTGTTAGAGCCAAATTTGCTGGCTCTTGTAACTGACAAAATGTGAGCACACATTACACCCAAGGTTTGTTGGTTTTCTGCAATCTGTCCTGTTAACTTCAAGTGTGCCAGTCTCTACAATGTAGAAAATGAAGTATTTCTATTTGACATTTTACAAATTTAATAAAGAAGACGTACCTACTTTGTGGAATGCACCTAACATTTGGTCAACACACTACATTTTCCGTACTATTTCAGTGATGGTGAGTTGAAATTTTACATAGATTTTTCATTTTTAGGGATGTTTTCTGTTTTCCGCAGTGCTGATGTAGGTACTAATTTCTGTAATAAAGAGCCACTATCTGGGGCATCTGTTGGCTGTTGGGATATTTCATTCCACCACATATGTTAATTAAGACTCTCATCCCCAATATCTTAAGGCTGGTGTTCAGAATGATAGAGCCACAGCAGCACAGTAACAAAAAATGCATTTACATATTTTATTTTGCTGGTGCACTTAATGAGAGTGAGTTGCAGTGAAAAGTCACAGGCCAGCACAACTCAGGGATATGGGAAAGTAGGTTGGTGTGTGCCAAAAAGGAAATTACAATATTTCATCGGAAAACAAGTCCTAAAATATATTAAAACTGACGGATTAATAAATCATATTCATGTGTATCTGTTCAGAGACAGTTTCTTGTCATAGTCGATCATGGTTATTGGTTTCCCTAACCGTGGGGCCAAGGTGTGGGAATGAGTACATACAAAGTGTTGTCTGACCACCACCATCATCTGATGTGGGATAAAACGCCTGCCATTATTCAAATAGGAACATAACAGCTCACACTTTTGGACAGTCTTCTCTCAAAGGCATTCATGGTGCTCCACATGGAAATGAAGAGACTAGTTGTGTGAAGAATGGAAAAGAGAGCTTGAGAGAGAAGTTCAGGCCCGGCTTTTCTTTTCCACTCCTGCTTGTGCTCGTTGGATTGCCACTTTGGAAAATGGCAAAAATAGCCCAGTTTTAAATGTTTGAAAGGTGTTGGAGGACTGGGTTTCAGATGCCTAATTAATTTTAAGCAAAATACCTGCTTAAGAATTGAGGGACTGCAACAACAAGAAGAGGGCTGAGCTAGTTCTCAAGCCAACTAGCTCATCTACACAGCTGGAAAGGTTGCTGTGATTAGAAAGTAGAGCCCAACCGATTAGAAACTAGAGCTCAACTGACATGGGATTTTTGAGATGAAGAAGCTAGAAAAACAGAGTGTAACCCAGATTTTACCAGTATGGCATCTGATTTAGTGAATTCTTCAGCTGAAATGAAAAAAGTAAATTTTTCTATGTGGATTGTGGACCTATTTTGCACTGGTATCACCATAGAAATTTACTCCAAGACTCTGAGACCATTCAGTCACATATTCCTCAAATAACTCTGTAGTGCCATCAGTATATTATTGTTAATAATACAGTATAACATATAGTCTATATAGTGTCATATAGTGTCATGTAGTGCTTTAGCATCTTTTAGCCAATTGTTTCGGTTTTGCAGCTTGCAACTTTATAATTTCAGTTTTCCTTTACTACTCTTCACTGCTGTCTGTCAGCAGGCTGCGGTTTGCTGTGAAAATGCTCTGATAAGCTACTACAATACCCGCTTTTTACCATACAGCAGACAGATACATTGGGAGAGTAGCTGACCAATACAGAGCTAAAAGGAGATGGACTGTTGGACTTATTGTGTTGTGTGTGTCTGCTGTACAGTGGTTGGCAACTGTTTTCCAATACATGCTGTTTATCAACTGCATTCAGTTTCACTGAAAAATAATTGCTACTCACCAACCTTAGATTTGTTTTCAACTTGCTGTGAAATGAAGTCATTGCCTGCTCATGTCTGTTCTGTGAACATCACCTTGAACGTGGCAGTGGTCAGTGATGGACCAGATATGGCCTACTGAAATGCTTTCTTGCTGACACGACAGCTTCCCCCTCAATCATACCCTTCTTTGTTAAACTGTGAGCCATTGTTGTGTCAGCTCGTCATTCCTTTCGGTTCACCCATCTCCAGTTCAAATCTCTGTCAGCAGGCAGTGGCCACGGCATCACACAAAAAGCTGCTGTGTTTAAGGGGACGCAAGCTATATTTAGCACGTGCGCATACACACACACATACTGCCATTCAAGAACAGTGAAACAAAGGCCTGTGCGCTCCAGACAATGTGGATGGGAGGAGGATGAGGTGTTTTTTCCAGTCTGTCCTCTGGTGTATCGTCTCACTATCGTCTTGAGCCCAGAATGATGAGCCCAGGCAAGCCGATAGCCCTGCTTTGTCTCAGTGAAATGGAAATGCATTCACGCAGTGGGTAAGCCCTGAATGTGGCCCAGTTAACAAGGCTGATAGCCGTGAGTAAGCAGAGCACATAAGCAGTCTTTATGGCTGATTGGTCTTTTATGGCCTCTGTGGTTTTTGTCATACTTCAAGCTAATGTCATCAGTAACTACTCCTCTGGAGATAGTTGCATTAGCCTGGGCCTGCCCGCTGCGTTACTGCCTACCTTTTCCATTACTGTATGACAACTCTAAGATAAGATAAATCTGAATGATCCCTGTGGGGCAATGGGGTCACTGCAGCAGTACAGAATAAATTATAGATAGGAAAACAATGCAGTTTATCACCGTTTGTTTATGTGTGTGCATGTGTGTTGGTGTCTCCAAGTGGCGGTGGGGGCGGAGGGGGGTATTAGTGATTAAAGAGGCTGTCCTTCAACCAGAATCGATATGGTGTAATTGCATCCGCGGCAGGGTTTTCCTGTCTTGGCGGGGCGTTCCCATCCTGGCAACAGAGGAAAGCCAGATGTAGGGACTCCACATGCTGCCATGAACCAACGAGCGAAGCCTTCCCGTCAGCCGCACACTTCACTCTGAGCGCCTGCACACTTATTCTATTCAGCTCATCTTATTCCCTTAAAGCTGCAGTTTATTCTCTTTCTTTAGAAATTGGAAATGATTGATGAGAGCAGTGACTTTCAAACTTTCAAGCTGCAGGATGTGAAACCGAAACAATGAGCTGATAGATGCTAAAATGTTCTGTAAAGCTGAGGCGAGCTGCAGAGTCTGGTGACATGTTGCTGTCAGATTCCATGTACATTAACACTGCTTTTAGAACTTCAGTACCAGAACAGGTTCAGACTTATTCCTGTTTGCTCCTCTGGACTGAACACAACGCGCTATTGGTCGTACACCAAAGCTAATATCACTACAATAAATACAATGTATATGGCAGCTAAGATTAGTGAAAATTGTTAGAACAGTGGAGTTTATAGCTTTCTTGTAAGAGCCATTGAGTCCGTGCACACATTCACCATAGGCAAACCAGCTAGTGTAGACTGTAAGTGGTCAATAAAACCATATAAAAGAGAGTTCTACACTGTCTTTTTACTATTTTTGCACAAAATCACTGTGTCTTGATAAATTTTAGTTGTCTTCTACCTGTGTAATATTGGCGTGTACCAGTGGATGGAGAAAACCGTACCAAGCTGTTTTGTTCTGGGTATTTTTACTTAAAAGTAGATTCGTAACAAACAGGCACGGCATTATCAGTATCCATGGTGACAGATGTTTCTTGCCTATAGTGAAGAATTCATGCTGCTACTTGAGTTCAAATGGGTTGGTTTTAGAAAAGGCTCGGTTGTGCTTCAAGGATTCATGCTGATCGCACATCATTCTGTTGTCTTTATCCCTGTGTGTTGGTGTTTCTGAGGTAGATTCGCTTGATCAGGTGGAGCAGTGAGGAGCTTCGCCAGCAACCATCAATAGATAATCTGCTCTCTGCCTAAAAATGTAATGTGGTCATATTGATGTAATAGGCAGCAATGGCTTCACAGTCATGAATGGAAAATTAATATTTGTTACTAACAGTTGTGCTGTATGTGTCAGTGTGAGAGTATGATATCATGATGAAGCAGTAGACTTGTTATTTCCATTACGATGCCTTTGTTAGTGAATGGTGCTGGATTAATGGACCCTCTGCAGTGAAATGTTGATGTGTTGCTGGGGGGTAGAGGTAGCACACAATATTTTAGACCGCAGTGTGTATTCCACCTTTGTGGCAACAGTTTGTGTTGCTCTTACTGTGTCTTAACAATACCACCATGCACAAAGGTAACTCCGTAAAGAAATAAAATGACTGTTTTTTTTTCTATTTCTGCAACTTTTACAAAAGGGTTTGCTGAAAATAATACTCAAAACCTGATCCATATGGCAGCACGGATTTTTGACATATGAATTCTTAAATACATGAGCTTGATGAGTGAAAGCTGCAGTGTGATGTTCTCCGTGCTGGCTTGTGCCTGCAGTGTGCAGCAGTGCATAAAGTCTGCATGAGTTTTCGGATCCACGCTGCTCATTTTCATCTCTGATGCATCAGAAATGAAATGTCCGTCCTGTTCCTGGGAGTCCAATTCAGACACTGACAGCCAGCAGATGTTTTAGGTTTCTGATTGGATTTGCTTAACTAAGCCAGTTACTTCCACATGTGAAGTTTTGTGTGGATTTATTATTGAACGTGCAGGAGATGCATCCATCCATTCGTCGCCTCCATCCAGTTATCTCTTCATCAACCCCTCCACCGGAATCATGACGGCAGCAAAACAACAGCAGCCAGTTAGGGATGAGGATCGATCATATTTTATCGAGTCTGAATCAGTTCCAAATTCCTTTGAGTCTCTGAAAGAATCCTTTTTTTAGGTGTTTGGTTTGGTGGAAAATGAAGGTACTTAGAGATTCTGCTGTGCTAAAAAGGCACTTTGGGGCTTTCATTACTTATACATTCTCAGCGCTATGACATGTTCAGACCCTGTTCGGACTCCTTTTCCTTTGGAAAACAGGGTTTGTCTCCACTGGGCACCTGCAGAAGTGGAAATGACGCTAATTATTCTTAATCAATCAGCAAATATCAGCAACATGAGCTGTCCATTTTTCTGCCTGCATGACATCCTTAAGATTCCCTGAAGGCAAAATGGTTGTTGCACTGCTACAGGTCATTGAATACGGTCTAACGCCTGCAGAAGGCAGAGGCAAAACACTTCTCAAAATCACTCCTCCTCAAAATAACACAAGTTGGTGAACGCTTTAACCTGCTGGACGGTGATTCAGGGACTCTTTTGCCATGAGGTCCTTCCCACTATTATGACTTTTGCCAACAGTTTGTTTGACTACAGTGAAGTATAACCATACTTTGGAATGTTACAGTTATAGAAGTCAGCCATGTTCAGGCAGTCAGTCCTTTTAACAACTGTTTTGCCATATTAGCATGTGTTTTTTATCTGACTTTTGTAGAGTCAAACAGTGTCAAAAGAGACTATGTAAGAGAGATTTTGTAGGAAGTTAGATGAATTAACTGATTCAAAGGCAGTGGAGCTTTAAGAATCTGGGTATTTTACCAACTTTCTCTCCTGTGGGATCCTCCTGCTTCTCTTAGGGGATCTGCAACTGCTCAGCACAGAGGCTGTTCATGGAAGAACCAGCTCAATGAGAACTCTTAATTCAGATGCCAGAGTATTCCTGGTGAGATGGAGCTGCAGTGTAGCTGTTTACCTATGAGCATGACTATAGAGGATGCTTTTGCTCTTTCTAGGAAACCTAACACACGTTTGAAGCCCGATGTTCATGGTCACTGTTCAGTTAGATCCTTTACAGCTGACACGTGACTTTCATGTGATATCCGGAGGAAGAGGTACTCAGATTGCTAACGTCAGTAAAAGTCGCAGTGCTACAGTGTAAAAACACTCGTTATGCAGGGTTTTAGAAATGGGTCCCTCTTCACCAGGTGGTAAAACTCTGTCTAACCCTGCTTCAGAAGGATTCTGGTGACCTTTTCATCATTCTGTCCTGTCCCTCTGACTCTGATGGTCCTGCTGATGTGGAGTGTTGGAACATAAACCTTGTTGAACACATCCTCCCCAGACACTCTCATCAAGTATTCATGCCTTGTAGTGTGATAGGTCCTAAATGACCGTATTTGTTTTTCTTAGTTTATGCGCTGTTCCAGATGACAATTGCTGTCAGCGAGAACACACTGGATGTGCGTGGTACTCGAGTTTATGACAGGCTGGCTGCATCGTTCCCAAACTCCTCGTTCCTTTTTGTTTCTCCTGCTTGTCGGACACGCTCATTTGCTTAGACTGGTTCTTCTGTTGCTCCGTCTTCTTCCATTTTATTTCCCTCTGGAAATATTTTCATGCGCAAATGTACACTACTCACAATAAGTTAGGGACATTGTTATTTACATGAGTGCTTTTCCTATTTGGTCTGAATTTTAATGAAATAAGTACAAGTTCCCTTTTATATTACTAATAATGAATGAGAAGAAACACCATTTTCATTAGTTTAATATTTATTTCCCCAAGAATTTAGACAATAACA
Organism: Datnioides undecimradiatus; assembly: GCA_008933995.1. Taxonomy (NCBI): domain Eukaryota; kingdom Metazoa; phylum Chordata; class Actinopteri; order Lobotiformes; family Datnioididae; genus Datnioides; species Datnioides undecimradiatus. Next base: position 37,165,093 of record WARS01000046.1, on the reverse strand, counting down.
AGGATAGCCCCAAATAACAAAAATTGACAATGTCAGTAGCGGGTGTTTCCACCATTTGCCGCAATGACAGCTTGACAGTGATGTCTCATGCTCCTCACTAGCCTCATGATGTTGTTCTGAGGCAATACGTTCCACTCTTCCACAAGTGCTACACGCAGTTCTGCCAGGTCACGTGGGGGTGGGGTACGATCATCCAGTCTCTGCTTCAGCTGGTCCCAGACGTGCTCTATGGGGTTCAGGTCAGGGGACATTGCTGGCCATACCATATGAGGCACTCCGACTTCCTGAAGTCGAGCTGTGACAATTCTGGCACGATGTGGTGGAGCATTATCATCCATGAACAGATAGTTGGGGGTGTGCTCGCGGAATTCGGCGATGATGATGGGTTCTACGGTGTCTCTGAGGTAAGAACGTGCAGTGACTGAGCCGCAAACTGAGCAAATCTGTTTTGCGCTGACTGGTGATGCCTGCCCAGACTGTTGCACCTCCGCCACCAAAGCTAACCCTGGGGACCATGTTGACCTCGGCGTATCGCTCACCTCGCCTTCTCCAGCAACGCTGACGACCATCATTTCTGTGCAAGGTGACCCGACACTCATCAGTGAACAGGACGATAGACCACTGCTGCATTGTCCAGGTCACATGGTCTTGTGCCCACTGCAAACGTTCACGGCGGTGTCTTGGTGTCAGTGGAGTCACCTGCAACGGTCGTCTGGCATTCAAGCCAAAGCGGTGGAGTCGGTTGCGAATGGTTTGTCTGGACACCCTAGTACCCCTCACATCTCGTAAACGGGCCTGCAGCTGTGTGGCAGTTGCATAACGATGTCTGAGTGCATAGGTCCTTAGGTACCGGTCATCGTTGCGGTCTGTCACTTGTGGGGCTCCACTCCTGGGTCTGTCACGAACTCTGCCAGTAGTTCTGACAGACTTTTAGCCCTCTCTAAGTTTGTCTTGTGGTTTTTCCATCATGTTAGCCTGTAGCCTAAAATATAGGTATAATTATTCATTTGTAAACTGTCAGTTGCCTGTCTTCCAGCAAGGCTCCCTCACTGTGTTTCATCTCGTGCAGTGCAAAGGACAGAATGTTCTCATCAACTGTAAAACACCAGTGTTCCTCGTTGTTTACACGTAAACATCCAGAAATCCAGAAAGCATCAGGCTGGATAAGCCGTAAAAACCTCGCCAGTTTCCATCAGTGCTGATCGGAGCTGGACCTGATAAATACCTGCAGGCTACCACAGAGTCATTTGACCTGGGTTTGAATGCTGATTGTATCTTTTCTCGCTGAAGACAAAAGCCAGATGTTAGTTGGTGTTACTGGGTGTTTAGTTCAGTGCGAAACGGGCTCGTGTTTCATTTGTTCTATCTCTAATCTGCAATATAAAAACAGTGATCTGGGGCCTGTGGCCTGCTCCTGCAGTTGTACTGTGACACCGACATTAACACTAGCTTTAGCAGCTCAAGTGCGGAGCGACAGTATCGCCATTCGTACCATAAGCACAGGAATGCAATATTAATAAAAGTGAAAAATAAAAAGAAATACTAGCCAAGTTGAGGTAAAAGAGTTTGGCTATGCTATTAAATGACATTTTGTTGCCTTCTGGGTCTGTTCTGTACTAATTTGTGCTGTTTAATTAGTCTCGTAAAGATGTATTTGTTGTTGCAAAATAAATTAAAAAATATATCATCAGCATCATTATTGTCATCATCCACAAGATCAATCTCTATTTTTTAAGATGCTTCCACTTAGAGAGGGGGGCCTGTGTCATGGGAAATGCTCTGGTGCTGTCTAATGAAACCTGGCCCATGTTAAAGAACAAGCCCGAGAGCTGCAAGATGACTCCTCCTTGTGTATTAGAGTAATTAGAAGTTCTTCCAGCAGGGGAGCCCGGGCCTAAATATTTAATCTGAAGGGAGCCGTGGCAAAACATGTCATGCCGCCTGCGTCTTTTGTGTCCAATACACACAGTCCATGGTGGAGGAGCGGCTGGTAAGATGCTTTGTGTTGGGAAAATGGACAGGGGAGTGTGAAGGACCGCGTGTGTGCCTGATGGGCTTCCAGGAGACAATCTGTAGCGTGCCTGCACAATTGTATGGATGTGTAGATGTGTGTCAGATAAGGTGGAGTTGTGTGAATGCAGCATGGTTACAGCAGCAGCAGCAGCAGCAGCCGGCGGTGTGTGCGCAGCAGAGCCGACATAGGCTGGAGCTGTTTTGATCAGAGAAAAGAGAGATGGAGATAAAAAGCCTCTCATCCTAGCAGAGAGGTAGCAGCAAGGCTCTACAGGGAGGGAAGAGACCCAGGCTGACAGAGAGATGAAAAACAGGCAGGATCTGGAAGGCGGGGGCACAGTCGGTTTTTGGCTGAACACTGGTAATCGCAGATGGGTTGTGTGGTTTTTTTGCTTTCTTTTAATGCTCACTTTTATCGTCTCGCTCTTTCTTCTCCTCTTTGCCTCCTCCTTTTTGACAGATATGTGTCACAAAGATGTCCACACGCAGCTGCCAGGGAACAGACTCGGTCATCAAGCCCCTGGACACCATCCCTGAGGACAAGAAGGTGAGAGTGCAGCGCACGCAGAGCGGCTTCGACCCGTTCGAGAAGCCCGCCAGCCAGGTGAAGAGGGTCCACTCGGAGAACAATGCCTGCATTAACGCCAAGAGCTCGTCTGCCGGCAAGGAGTCGCCCAAACTGCGCCGACACTCCAGCCCTAGTTCTGTGAGTTCACCTTTGTTTCACTGATCAGTAGTTATTGTAGAATAGGGCTTATAACCCTTTTGTGACTGTGACACAGTAACTAGAAAGTATCCTGATTACAAAGTATCATAAAGAGAATCATTAAACATCTTGTAGCTGAGATGAGTCTTCTTGCCTCTGATTGGCCACTGCTTGCATCACCAGGATATGTCTGCACGTCTTTGATTGTGGCTTAGATCTATTAAAAGCTCATATTCCACCCATACTGGTCATCAATTACACAAAGCTGTCTAATCCTTTAACGGTCTTAAGAAGGCTTGAATCATCTGGGTAAAAGTGAAGTGGGTCTGAGAAACTTCTCATGAACAAAATAACAAAGTCCTCCTCTTAAAAGATGAAAAGTTGACCTCATGAGCACTGAAATTCCGTTTTCCTCAATTAAAAAGACACAGAGTTGATGCCGATGTCTGCACAGAACTAGGGCTGGGAGGTTATTAGCCTATCTTAGCATAAAGATGGGGAGCTAAGGGGAACGGCTAGCCAGGCTTTGTCTAGAACGTTATACAAAAGCCACGGTCTGGGATCTGCACAGGCACAGTGGCACCAGGCAACAATGACAACCTCAATGTGGCAACAAGAATCCTGGAATCCGTGCAGCACCAGCTGTCGTTAGCCAGTCGTCACAGTGTGTAACCCCTCCAAAAGCAAAGACAGACTAGTAAAGCGGAAGAATGACGACATGCCCACATCAGCCAGTGGTGCCGGTGAGCCAGTATTCGGTAGGCAGTCACCTCTGCTTGAGCTGATAAACAGTGGGTGAGAAAGCAGTCAACAGTTGTGCCAGCGTTGCCATGGAAACACAGCTCGGAGTTCTGAGATGGGATGGGGGGGGGTGTAATTCATTTATTTATTTAGCTGATAATTATTCAGTCTTTATATTTGTGTTAAGGGGAAAATGAAATTTCACAAGGTGGAATAGTTGAAGCATTGATAAAAGCAAAATGCATCATTCACAAAGTGTAATTGCACCACACTCTAGAAATCAATCATAACCATCAATGAAGAAGATGATTTATGTAAATGTCCGCTGATGCTTCCTCTTCACTTGACGGACATCAGATCCAAGAGCTGTGACTTCACAGTTACAAAGACAGTCTAGATGAGCTTGTGATGCTCTGCATCAGCTATCAGGACCTCTTAAAGCCGGATTATGGGAGCTGCACAGTAAGATCACCGCGTGGAGATGTTAATGAGTAGTTAGCGACCCGCTCATTAACGTAGGTAATGAGCGGTCCACCCTGACCGCAGCGGAAACTAGGTCATTGGTTGGAACAACATCAGGACTACTTGAAGCCAATATAAACAAGGTTCTCACCAAATGCTTTAAAACACATTTCAATATCTAAAGACTTTAATCTGCAGGAAGCACTTTCTCTCAGTGACACCGTGTCATTTTCTCGTCTCCATCTGAAAGATGTTTTGCAGCCTGCATCCCTTCACACGGTTAATTGAAGGCTGTTTACAAAAACAACACAATTTTCTTAATCATGCAAATGAGATTTTCAGGTCTTCTACATATGTGCCTCCTTTTTTCATTTAGCTCCAAAACTGAACTGCCTAATGAATGCACGCACGAATACGATTTAATAAGTGTGATATGAGGCCCGACTGCCTGCCAGCGTCGCCGCGAGGTACTAATGAATTGTTTCAGCCCTGATTAGGAAAATGTGTAAATTTTCCCTTTCATGGCGCTTTTTGTTTTGACAGCCCGACTTAGATCTTACACACAACCTCCTGGGCTGAAGAATATCACGGAGGCCTTCTCTCTGGCCATCACAAGCGGGCCTGTGCCTGGAGATAATGGGCTTTAATTGGCCCGGGCACTCCATGTGAGTGCTGCACTCACGTCAGTCGGCCAAGTTAGAAGCTTCTGATGAGAAAGTGCCGTTCCACCCGGCTCTTCACACATCACACAACAGGCTTGGTTTCCAGACGCTGGTTCCATTTGGGATCCAGTTCTTGGTTGGTGAAGTGATGGGCGGCCGGGGTTTTAGCTGCAGGTTGGGGACGTTAAGTTGGCCTCCACTCTGTACAGCCTTTGCTGCCAGAGCTAATGAGGTGATTTTCCACTTTTTGTTATTTCTAACTTCAGTAACTCACAAACCAAACCAGTTTAGATTGAATGAGGAGACTGGATCCAACCTGAGCGGCAGGTTTGATGCTGGATTCAGATAAAATGTAATCACAAGCAAGGCGGAGATGTCATAGAACTGCGGTTACATACGTAACCATCAGGTTTTTTGCAAACTGTTGTTTCCTGCAAAACCCGTCTGATAGGACAAGGTTTACGTTTGCATTTTTTTAAAAAGTCAGTCATCGGGCATGTGTAAATGCTTTCAAACACTGGCTTCTGAAACATGTCACTGAAATTACAGCGAAGGAAAAACCACCTTCAGACCTCTCAGTGACACACGTCGAGCGTCATTTCACTCAATCTCCCGCCTGCTCTATCCGCGTTGCTGTTCCAGCGATTAGCGAAAACAAAGGCTGACTGATGGATCATTAATCCATTAGAGGTTTTACAAAACTGCTTCGATGCAATGATAAACACCTGATTCTGCGAATCGGATGTGTTTGTGTTCTTCACCTTAAAGGTTTGATCCATGTGGACGTAAAGTGTGTCATTTCATTCAGACCTATTGGTTTGAATTAGATGTTAATGTGTTTTGTGGAAATACTCCAGTCCAGTGTACAACAACTTTATTAACAGCTGTTTGTTGTATAGACAGTATACAGGCAGTATGTTTTTATAATTCTCTGTTTTGATACTTCATTGTGACCAATAATGATTAATAATCATAGTTTTCACTGATCAAGCCCTGTGTGTCTGACAGTTGTAGACTCTGCCCTAACTAACAGCACAACACTGACAGTCGATCTTATAGTAACTTATATTTATTTCATTACTGTTTCAATATCAGAAGGTAATTGATCAGCAGCTTGGCTACCAGCTGATCACTAATGCCTTTTAAGTCTGACAGAAAAAAAAGGTCAGCTGTTTTTTGTTGTGTTATTGTGGTTTATGTTTTATTAGAAATATTAGATGACATGCAGTCATAATTTAATCATTTCCCCCTTTTTGGAACTGATTTCTGTAAATCAGATTCAGGTGTGCAGCCACTCAGTCATGTACTTCCATGTAGGATTGTGATAATATCATATGAAGATAAATAAATAAGTGCATTTTAATGAACAAACAGGTGTGAAATGATCTGTACAGAGTGCCGTAGACAAGACTTTCTGTTTGGATGAACAATACATGAGAGGGAGGCAACACGAGGCTCTCCGAGAGGTTCCTCAGGCCACCAGGAGGGGAATATCTTACTGTCCAGCTGAGTTCTTTCACAGATAGAGTTACACTTCCTGCTCAATCCCAGGAAGTGTGATTTGTTCAGAGAAGCCCTCAGAAATGCCGAGCTTATTAGAGCTGCAGAGCAGGGTGAGATAATAACAGAGGAACGACGAAGCAGCGAGGACAGTGCAAATGCAGCAAAGACTGCACCTGGCACACATTCTCTGTCTGTGTGTGTGTGTTGTTATGGCACTCAGTAAACACATGGGAGCATGTGAGACAGCCCAGGACCTGCTTTCAGATACATTAACAATGTTAAATGGTAGCATTGTGCTTTGCTATGTGGTTGTGAAATGAGCACGAAGGCTGTGTGCCAGTCCCTCACTGCGCACTGACCTTGTGAGTCTGTGCTGTGTTTACACTGAAGTAGTGACCATATATCTGTTATTGTTCTCCGAGGCGATGACCCAGAGAGAGGAACAGATGAATCGGGTTCACTCAGGCATGATGTGCTGCCTCCTGTTTTTTATTGTTTTATAGTTTGTTGTTTTGTGATTTTAATGTGCTGAGTATGCGTTTGTGTTGTACCTTCAGGTCCATGTTTGGACGTTCCACTGTAAATTAGGCAAGGCTATGAATGCTTTGGTGTGTCTCATTCAATGAATCAGCTGTCGAAATGCAAATGAAAGTGCAAAGTGGTGGCTGTAGGGGTCCACCTCGGGAGTTCAATCACAGGAACCTACCTACGTTCACACTGACCTGGTTACTCTGATTGCTACCAGCTCTTGGGCAAAGGGATGTGTGTTATCTTGCAGTCCCTGCTGTTTAAACGAACCCTCTTGCTCCTGCTGTTTGGTTGATTGGACAGTTCTGGTGACGTCATCGTGCATCGTTGGTGCTACAGGAACCCGTGTGGGAAAATCTATTTCTGGTGGCTGACAGCAGGATGCTTCAAATTAGTGTATTTAAAGAGTTAATGAAGAAATTAGTTATTGTTAGCATTATTAGGCTGCATATCAGCTGCATGTATGAAAGCTGACTCGTAGGTAGAAATGGGAAACACAGACTACAGTAACATTCCTGTAGAACCACTGTGTTCTTACTGGACTTCATGAACTGCTGACGTGCACAGAGTAGGATACAAACTCAGCAGACGCCTGATCAAGCAAAATCCTACATGTGCTGACAGGCATACATGTTACCATGGCTACCAAATGCCGTTTTAAGTACTCATTGCTTGTACGGATTGATTAAGGCTACCTTGGGTACAGTTTGTGATCAGCTGATTCACGACTACTCATCAAACAGTGGAGTTGGTCTGTTTTTAGGCACATCACAAACAAACAGTACCAGAGTCTGGAAGTGGACCAAAACCCTCCTTCTCTACCAGTTTAGGTCTTCAGTTATTTGGTCCAAATCAGAGATAGCCTGACAGTTCTCAGACCAGCTTTAATGAACCAGACTAACCAGGTAAACACTACAGAGTTCAATCAGGTCCCGTGTGCAAGTCACTTCCTCCTCCGGCATCCATGAAGTAGAAGTTTCCCGAGCTGAGCTAGTGTCCCTTTTTCATACCATTCGGGTAAGAACTCATCCAGCTCTGGGCCTCATTTCCTCCCCGCTGTAGTTGTTACGTCTTTCCCTCTGAACTGTTGACAGTGAAGTGTCTAAAAGTTATGAGCTGACGATTAAATGAAAAAGTCGTCCTCGCAGCTCTTCACCAAGACTTTGTGAAGATCTCCCTCCTCCTCCTCGCTGACATTACACCTCCCAGATGATACAGCGGGGAGCCTCCACATTTTAATATTTCTGGTAGACTTGTAATGTCTTCCTGTGAAATCCTCCTGGGGTTTTTTTCTTTTCTGGGTTACTGAATTCATCCTTTTATATTACCTTTTCATATCTCTTCCCTTAGCCTACAAGCCCCAAGTTTGGAAAGGCAGATTCCTACGAAAAGCTGGAGAAACTGGGAGAGGGCTCATATGCTACAGTTTACAAAGGAAAGAGCAAGTAAGTAGTGCGTGCACGTCATATCAGGCCTAATCCAGTCACCCTCCTTTATAGCCACTCATGCAGGCAGTGAATGTAACATTTAATTATACAGGAGCACTACTGTAACTGCATGAATGAATTAAATGGAACAGCAATAACAGCTACAGAGACTAGTTTTATGTAAATACCCCCCCCCCCCCCCACCTGCAGAGCTGCAAATCCCACACAATGTCATTAGTTTTATTGTAATCACTATAGGATGGATGTTTTCATTCACTGATTATGTTCCACTGTTTTCTGCTGCGCCGCTCTCCTTCGAGGTTTTGCTAATTAAATTGTTGAAAATGAAAAGTTCACACACGGGAGACGCCACGCGCTCTAATCTCCCCAGCAATGATGTCAGCGCGCGTGTTGCTCCTCGCCACGGCGCCTCATTCGGTTGTAATCCTGCGGCCTCGTACCCGGGTCTCACTCGGCTGCTGCTGAATTACATCTCACCGACTTAACAACCCTTGCTGTTCAGCAGCTCCACTGCTTTTCATGCATTCTTTTGTTCATGTCACAGAAATATAAAAAACCAGGGTAACTGTACTTTGTCTGTCCTGCGTGCTGTTGCCAGGGTGAATGGGAAACTGGTTGCTCTGAAGGTGATTCGTCTCCAAGAGGAGGAAGGCACGCCCTTCACAGCCATAAGAGAAGGTGAGACACTCACGGGTGGAGTGATGATGAATGAGTGATGGAGCTGTTTAATATTATAGAACATAAATAAACAGACTGGGGCCTTTTTGTTCCTTAGAATGGTGCTACTACATCCACACCCTCCCACCAACCAATCCCACCTCCCACACACCTGCCTTCTATTACCTCTTCAATAGAGATCCACTATTGGAGGAAACAGTTCAGTGACGTGTCAGGAAACTATTAAACAACTTGGTTTTTGATTAGACCCAAAAGACCAGAAGAGGATGAAAGCAATGTGGAGGAATTTCAAAATAAAAGTATCAATTTCACAATAATTGAACACGTTTGTATTAACACAATGACTTTTTTCATACCACAGCTGTTTGCAGGTTGTTAAGGAATGTGTGTCTGTGTTCCTGTGCCCAGGCTTGTTGTCTTTTTGTTGTGCTGTGTAAAGTGTTATCAGGTATTCGCGGAACAGTGGCCGGGTGTGGTCAAAATGCCTGATGATGTATTCTTACACTTCCCCCCTTCTCAGAGGGAGTAGCAGACATGTATCCCAGCATGCATTTTGCATTAACCAGCAGGTATGACAGAGAAAACAAACCCCAAACTCATACTGCGCTGCTTATCGTGTCACCAGCACTGGCAGGTAACGTTACGCCAGAGCCCTCTCACATTTCCCCGCGCCCAGTGTTGCTGCACAGACCCAGCTCTGAGTGTGAACGTGACTTCACTGATCAGACTGCAGCCACTGACTCTTGTCATCCGATGTCCTACCTGTTTGTCATTGTGTTCGGTTGTACATTAAAAGTTTTGTTACGCGTGTGAAACGATGTATACGTGAATACTCTGATTACAAAATGAAATCAGTCAACATTTAAAATATAATATGAGGCTAACTTGTGAATACTGATGCTTAACAATTTGCTCTACAGTTGTGTTTCACTTCCTTTATGTACAGGTTGCTCACTGTGTCCAGCTTGTGAATGATCTCTCAATACAATATTGACTTTAAAATTTATTTTCAATAACTTGAAAGAAGACAGAATCCATAAAAAAGACTTTGGACTATTATTGGAAAAGGTTGAAACACTGTTTTGGCAGTTTCTTTAAGAATGTGTTCATCATGATAACGCTTTATGATACTCTCATAAAGCTAATAAAAATATTTTAAAATTGCTCCAAACACAAGCACATACTGGAGCAAACTTACAGTATATGGATCATCAGTTTTTACTATGTGTGTTCATACGTTTGTTCTATGCAGCGCAGAGGATGCCCTGACTTAGTTTGTTGTGTATGTGAAGCACTCAAACGCCTCATCTCCACACACACACACACACACACACACACACACACTCAGCGGGCTTTGGAATTTAGATGAGAAAATGATTCTGTCTGTTTGATCTGTGTATGATCCAGGCCTGATGAAGAGAGATCCATCCCGGGCTAAGTGCACACACCACACACACACACACACACAGTCCAAACTCTCCCTGAGAGCGTATCAGAAAGGCACTTTGAAATTGAACTAATTCAGCAATTACTGAGCAGGAAGCTCCCAGCGCTGATATGTGAGCAGCATTACAGACCGATGCTGAATAAAGTAATACATCTGGAGGAAAGGCGAGTTGAGAGCGTGTGTGTGTGTGTGTGTGTGTGTGTGTGTGTGTGTGTGTGTGTGTGTACGTGCACTTATTAAAACTGCACACACCTCGCACTCACGCTCATTACCAGAGATGAGGCGGGCGTGTGTGTGTGCGTGCATGCGAGGGAGGTGGTTGGATCTTCAAACGGTGACAGGATCTTTGAGGTATGTATAGTGCTAACCTGCTCACTGAGAGGAGCCCCTGCCTCATCTGATTTCTTTTTTAACAACCTTTAGGTCCTCATACAGGATGAATGTATTCATGAGGCTCCATCGCTTGCCAGCTCTCTGAAGATTTGTCCGTCAGAGCTCCCCCTGTGCCCTTGGAAAAGAACTTTGTGTTTGCTAAATTAATCACATTGGCGACCGACTGAAAATCCCATTTATGTCTCATAATAAAAACTGCTCATTATGCCGCGCTCACATTGTGTCCCAATGAAACTATTCCCTGTATTGCCTGACTGTGGCCCGACGAGCTCCTCCCTCAGCTGTTTGTTTGCCTGCAAATTCGTCTGCGTGATTACCCGAGGAAGCTGTGCAGTTTGTTGCTAATGTACAATCACTCCTCTGAAAAGTCATTTTCTAAAATAGGTTTTTTTTTTTTTCTTTTTTACCCTGTCTCACTGAAAAATAGAGGCTTCAGATTCATGAATATTACCGCTGAGGACACAAATGTGTTGGGCTATTTCTAAGAAGGCAGTGAGGTGATGCTGAAACAACGCAACATCCAAAATACTTAGCAAGGTCTTAATGAAACATCAACAGATACCTTATTAAAGCCAAGACAAGGGATTATGCATTCTATATAAAACAGAAGGCATTGGTCAATATTAAATATTCAGTCAAGAGTTCAGCATTGTCATCAAACATAAAGTGATGGATCCCCTTGGTCCAGGTTGCTTGGCTACACTGTGACCTCACACATCAGTGGCTCCGGGACTGTTTGCTACCCCCAGTGGGTGACACATGTGGCGTTCCAAGCCAAACTCAAAGACCACGTATTGTCAAAACAGACCGGACATGAACACCGGCTAAGGACCGGCAGCTCAAGATCTCACCTTGCCTTGTGTCAAAACTCAAGTCCAAGTCATCACAAGTCAGATGCAGCTCTGATCTCCATTCAGAGCCTTTTGCAGGGGATCATTCATTGTTCTGTCATACTGTTGATGAGTCACGCTAACTCTGCAGTCGGAGAGATTCCTAGGGACGTAAGAAGTTCAGTTTTGCCCAAATCACCTAAAACACTTCAACAGAAGGTAGCTGCAGACTTCAGGTAAATGCAGAGTGAAGCTCTGATAACAACCAACTGGGACTCTCACTGTTACAGGTCATCAGAAGCAAATTACAAGTCAAACCGCGAGTTATTCCGACTGAAGCCAAACAGAGCTGTTTCAAAGCTATTTTCATCATGTTTTTCCACATGCACAGTCATCATGTTAATATATCCACGATTCGAGGACTTCACCAGGTCAACACTTTAGACACACAGCTCACAGCTTATTGTTTAGAGGTCAAGTCCCAGTTCAGTCAAGTGCATCAGAGGTGTAGTACCCCCCCCCCCCGCCGCAGACCTGGGAGGGTCCGTAAACCTTTGCCTGCTGCACAGTTTTTCAGTTTTGCAGTGTTTTTCATACCTGATATCTCTTTCCACTGTTTGCTCAGTCCTCGCTGTTTGTATTTGAATCAGCGTGTGAAAGCCTTCAGCTAGTCTGTCCCAGAATGTACTGATCACACCCGGCCTCGTCAGGTAAAACAGTTTGATCTGAATGCATCATCCCTCTGCTCTGCTTCTTAACAATGCCCATTACATCATGAAACAGTGTTGACAAACGAGTGTGAGAACCTCCAACAGGAAATCCAGCCTGTGTTCTCTCTTTCAGTTTTAATCTTTTCTTAATCCCCTGTATGTACGTAGCGAGGCTGATCCGGGGCCTGTGTTGCATTCTAACGACGCAGCTAATGAAGGCGTAGATCATAGCGATTCCTCTGGTGCATTAACACTCCGTCTCTGCCTGTTTCCGTCTCTGCAGCGTCTCTCCTGAAAGGCCTGAAGCACGCCAACATCGTGCTCCTCCATGACATCATCCACACCAAGGAAACCCTGACTCTGGTCTTCGAATATGTGGTGAGGCCGCACACTGCCGCACTGAGATCACCCACCGGGACGCTTTATGGGCGGGGCTGCAGCGCTCTGAAATTAGCTGGAGAGTCTGTTTTTAGCGTGTGTGCAGAAGGAAAAGAAACCACAGCTTTAGAGGGCGCGGAGGTCAGCACTTGTCTCTGGGTCTTTTGTTTTGATTGATTTGACCTGTCTGATCGCGGGCTGAGTTTCCATTTTTAATGCTCTGCCCACAGAAACATGAGCTGTGGATATTTTGATTGGCATGCTCTTGTTTATAGGGCACTTGAAGAATGTTAGAGCAGCCCGGGCTTTTTCCACTCTTTGCTCGGTGCCAAAGGATGGCAGCCAGAAGCACCGGAGGCTGTGCTGTCCGTGTGCAGAACAGGAAGCCAGGGAGCCGTTTTATTGGAAGGTCGCTGTTTTAGGACGTCTCCACAACTGTCCTGTCGAGTCCTGTGGACACATGACAAGAAAGGACTTTTCTATTTGTATGACAGACAGATGGTAATTAAGCATTTACCAGAATTAGAGATGTTCTCTGCTGATCTGCAAGCTCAGAGCTGCAGCTAATCAAGTCTACCAGCAACTTAAAGGCGTATTTATAATTTTATCAGTCTCAGATGTTTGAAGACAAAAATGCCGCACTGGTGCCTTAACCAAGCTGCAAGAAGAACCGAAATTTGAAAAATCCCCCAAATCCCACAAATTTGAAATATTCAAATTTCAAATTAAAAATTGAAAATGATCAAATCCCCCAAATTTGAAATCTGGGGGATTTGATAAGACGATGTGAGGATTTGTTTGGCGCGAATTAAACTCGGACCTAACAACATATGTTTACGTTAAAAACAATATTAGTATTATTGACCCAAACAGATCCAGATAACTTGTGGTGATCACAGCAACCCTGGTTGGTCTAAAGCAGTGGGTCTGCCAGCACACCACATGTATTGTTACTGAACAGTCTAGGGGCTTCATATCGCTGCTGCTTAAAACCATCACCTCCAGCGGTCACGTGATCCTTATCACCCTTGACAAATGTGTCTCCTGCCTCCCATAGACCACAGCGTGCAGGAACCCTGCCCGAAGCCTCAGTTAGGATGACATCACAACCTCTGCATCCATTTTTACTGCAATAATGACACCAGAAACTAGTCCACGGTGTTCCAGCAAGAGAACGAGCGGCTCAACATTTTTTAAAATGCTCCGTAAAGTAAATATGTGGTGCAGGACAAAAAGTTTTCCTCAGTTCTACGGACAGAAGCGGATAACAGTCTGACTCCACTGATCAAAAAGGTCCAAATCCTGTGATAACCCCTTGCATAAATATCAACCGCTTTTGATGCTCACATTGATATTCAGGTCAACATTTGATCCCAAACTGCTGAGCGAGGCCAGATCTCTGAGGCAGAGTGAGCTTAGTCAGCTTTCCATCACTTCTGCATTTAATGAGACTGAAAACAGCACGATGCCCCCTGTTGGTTCACATAGCGCGTGTCAAAGGTTCAACTCTTGAAGGAGACGAGGTGAGATGTGAGCGCGGCTCGGCGGGTCCCGTTTGAAGAGTTGGAGCAGACGGCGTACAGTTTTTCATGACGGTTATCTATTCGGACAAAATCTGAAATTCAGAGCTGAGCAGATGTGATGGACCGCCGCTTGGTCTCGTGTTGATCCATCATCTCGAGCTGCAAGCTGTAATCAGCCTGTGCTGTTTTACATACAGAGAGCTTTTCAAGCAGAAACATCAGCTCATTGTTCTCTTCCCAAAGCCTAATGATGATTGGCAGGGAGAGGGTGACATACATAGGGAGAGGGGGCATAGAGCTGAGGGGGGATGGGAAGGGGGGGCACAATGAAATGTCTTTCAGTGTGAGAGAAAGGCTTCTGTGTGAATTATTCAGCGGAGGGGGCTCTGATGGTTGCGGGCAGCAGATTGCTGTGATTGGAAATATCAGTGTGACTTCTCTGCTAACAAAACACAGAGGTGAAGGGCAGGCCAGCGGAGCCCCAGCCCGTCCCTGAGTCAGTAGATGGAGGGAACACAATCGGCCTGGCTGCCGAACAGACCGCCTCCCGTCTCACATGATAAACACCGCAATGGCACGAATCAGATGTATTTATGTATGGAATTGCACCATGCGGCCAGAAATATGTGGCCACACACATGTACACACATATACTGTATATCACATGCTGCTAACGCTGTTCTCTGTTGCTTTCGTTCCACAGCACACAGACCTGTGTCAGTACATGGACAAACACCCCGGGGGACTCCATCCAGACAATGTGAAGGTACAGTACGTGTAATCATGCTGCTCATGGGACATGTAGTCTAATGAGCATGTTGTCCTAAAGGATAAAAAGGGTCTAGATGACATCACAGGTAGCACAGAGTTGTACTGTGATGGGTTTTGTAGTCCTCCTTATCAAACCCGGGGGTCAGGACCTCCTATTGGGTCTTATGATAAAACATGCAGAGTTGCAAGATGATTTAGCTTTAAGAATAGATGCATAACTCTGCAGCACAGCCATGCACTTTCAGAGCCACTGCTCCAGTCCACCCATTAATTTTAGTTGGTCAGTGTGTATAGGGCTGCATTTCCATTGGCTATGTGCAACACAGGTGCTTTTACGAGCCTCTGAGGAAACAAGTCAGAGCAGCAACCGAAACACAGAGCTTGCAGCGTTAATCATAACAGCAACTGGGACTTAGTTTGCAGTTAACTCGGCTGCTGGCAGGCAAATTGTACGAAAAGGTGAAGAATTCAAAGCAAAAGTTCTGAAATTTGCTCTTTTTCTGTTTTATTTTGGGGAATTAAAGACTTAATGTGTGCAGATGATGGAGAGGTGGCAGGAAGTTATGGAGAGAGGTGCAACAGTGGTCTCCAGCCGGAGTCAAAAGAGGCGTTGTAGTTCAAAATCAGCATCTTGGTTCTTATACAATGGGGTGCATGTTTGGTTACGCACCTAAATATACATCTTCTCGTCATCATGTCCAGTCACTGTTCTTGCACGCTGCAGCCGAGCAGCACCCCTCCCTTCACGCTGCCTGTGATATTTCACAATGTACTCCCATCCCACGTGTCCACACTCATTCCAGCTTTTGGTATCATGACCATCCCAGTTTAACAGCTCTATATCTGTCCACGTTTAGTTTGATGCTGAGCTCCACCAGGCTCCTGATCAGCTCGGGCTCAGCTCAGACCAAGTCAGTCTGTCCACCACAGTGTGTGAAGTGGCTTCATTAACCAATCATACCTTATGTGTGTTCAAATAACAAACCTGAATAAAAAATACATTATTAATTCATTAATTTATGTCAATAATTCAGCAAAACTGGAGGAGATTAGTTTTATCATTATCCCTCTATTATTCAAATTGGGCACATCTGGTAAAGTGCATTGACATCCCAGCTTGCGTATAATGTCAGGGCATTACGACAGGGACTGGTGGTCTGTGTGTCCTGTCCAGAGAGGGGGTCTGGTTCTCAGGAGGACCTGAAGCACCACAGCATCAGTTAGGATATGTTGAAACAGTACATTCATATACAATAAGCTCTGAGCTCGAGCATGAAGAATCATTTCATTAGTCACCTCGGAGCTACTGCTAACCTTTGTGACATCAGCCGTAGTGCAGGTGGTTGATAGTACGTTGGCGCGTTCCTCTGGGTGAGTCAACGCTCACTCTGTGATGCGTTTCCTGCTTGTGCCTTGTTGGTAAATTAACAGGTAGAGGGAACTGATGATGGAGTGAATGAGGCCATGTGCTGTTGGTGTCGGTGGGTGGGTGTGTGGATGCTCCATCACGCGGAGAGGTGACAGTTCAGGGTGTGTTATGTAACGCTGCTCGTACCTCTTCGCCGCTGAAGATTTACATAAGTAATATGTGTTTTTCCTGCCGACAGCCACCTCATTGAGATTCACATGAATAATTTAGGATTATTCTGAGAGAGCGGGCCGAGGTGTTGCTTGGCTCCCGCTGACTTTGTTACTTATTGGTGAGGTGCCTGAGTTGTGAATTCTAATCTGTTGATGGGGCTCGTGGCTTTGTTCCTGTGCAGCAGACATGTAATGGAAGCTGCAGTGAAGCTGCACAGCATGAATACAGTGGTTCTGATGATCCATCACCAGGAGAATAGCATCTCTATTCCTTTGGTATTGTTCACTGAAGGCTGCAGTTCACTTTAAATATTGGAGCTTTTAGTTATTTTTGTCATTTTTGTTAAACGTGTGCAGTGAGCTCTATGTGAAATGCAATTTAATGGATTGGTTTACTGTCCTGTCTAATGTTAGTGACATCGCATATGCTCAGATACCAGCTGAGGCTGTGATCAGCTGAAAGCAGTAATCTGATTCCTCACAGTTTCTCACTGCAGTTCTTATTTTGATCCGGCCAGTTAACAAAGTGCAGGAGACGAACAGCAAATACAGCAGAGACTGAGGTCGGACGTGCAACACAAACCCCCCCGGGTGGACCCTAGCACACCGCACCCGGTCCACCAGGGCGCCCCTCTGTGACATGGTGTAGACCACTAGTTTGTGCCGATTGTGACTCAAGTGCACTATAAAACATCATACATGAATTCAGAACTGGAAGCATGAAGGAACAGCTACTGTGGATCAGTGCCTTCAAAGCTGACTAATTAAAATACAACCTTGTACCTTATTTGCTAAATGTAACATTTATTTTTAGGGGGAGTAGCGCACCTGTGTCAGCTGGATGGATAGACTCAGATACTGAATAACGTCACCCCCCCCCCCATCTCACTACAGATGAATCAAAGTAATGTCTCATTGAGCTGTAGGGGTCTTTGATGCCCTCTTCCACCAAGTCTTTATGCTAAGCTAAGCTAACCACATTCCCTATCTTAACACAGTGACA
Organism: Datnioides undecimradiatus; assembly: GCA_008933995.1. NCBI lineage: Eukaryota > Metazoa > Chordata > Actinopteri > Lobotiformes > Datnioididae > Datnioides > Datnioides undecimradiatus. Next base: position 37,147,716 of record WARS01000046.1, on the reverse strand, counting down.
TGAGATGGACATTGACCTTGTTTGGACACACACACACGCGGTGTTGGTGCTGAGGATACGATCAAATGCAACACTGATAAAAACCAAGGCTTTCGTGCGTTTCAGCGACACGCAGTCAGCAACGATCCGCTTCTGACCCCAACACAAGCTCCACGGAGGGGGTTAATGCCCGTGATTAGTGTGTTTTATGACCGGCTGTGAGGATGTGCAGTCACTCAACCATCCTCCTATTTACTAATCAGCAACATAAAAGCTATTAGTGCCTCCACTGGTGCTAAATCAAATTAACATTCAGAGACACTCTCTCAGACACTCGCTTCTAATGTAATTATTGGTCAAGAACCAGAGAGTTTGTGTGAGTGTGTGTGTGTATTCCTGCAGTTTAAAACAGTTTAGTTTCTGTTTGAACCAGATCACCTACAGTGAAATGTGTGTGTTGGGAAACACCTCGTGCAGCACCATTAGCTTTTCCCGCCCCATGTACCCAACTTGAGTGCAGTTTGTTGGCAGCGCCGAATGCACCGAGTATGACCTCACCCACACTGCGGCTCAAGTGCTCTACTTATTAGATTATACGCAGCCGGCTGAAGGGCCGTGCCTCAATGACGTCTCCATAGATCAATGGGAAACTGACACCCGCACAGCGTTTACAAGCCGAATGACAGCCAGCATTCGTTCTCACAATTACATTAGAGGGGAAGCCACTGGCTGCACATCAGTCCCTGGTGCCATGTCATCGAGGACAGGTCAGGGTGGTTAACATAAACAAAATAAATAAAAAAACAACAGTCAAGTTCCATATTACACAAATAATCATATCAGTGCCACTTTATATGATTATGATGGATTAAAATATTTTATTGCTTTCTTTTACTGGACATTAATGGATGAACAAGTTCCAAGGATTTCCCTAAGTCTTGTTAAAAGTGACTCTGCGCTAATTGCAGAGATAACAGAGGCTCAGGTCTGACAGCTGCTTGAGGTGGTGTTGAGCTGGTTTTCTTAGTTTGTTGATTTCCTTGAATGTTTTAAGTTCAAACATGAATAAATGTTGAGCTGAAGATCAGCACTGACTGAACTCTATCGATTGCCTCTGCTCCTGGACTCGTGGTAAATTGAGTCAATATTCTGTTTACACGTATGAAATATACATTCAAGTCCTGAGGAATAAGTAATAACTCTCAGCTCCTGTACGCCGTCCGCACCTGCAGCGCTGTGAATGGATTTAACAGCTATGTTTGGCCAAAGATCTCTTTTTTCAGTTTTTCCAGTGTTTTCCTGCTATGCTCATTATTCAGTTAGCAGGACGCACCCACGTACGCAGGTTGACAGTGTGCGTACACTCTTACGCTCTGTTTGTTCCACGCACGGGGACCTCCAGCAGCACTCCTCCACCTCGGTTAAATATCAGTGCGTTTGCTAATATGCAGTCAGATGGGGTTGTCAGTGCGGCAGGATGATTGAGCAACGGTGGAGGCAGAAGATCCACTGGGCCATGTAGCTGTGCATCAGTTATTAAATACATAATGAGTTACGGATAGAAACCAGAGGTATAGTTCACTGTTATGCAGCCTCATCACAACTCATATTATAAAGCATTATGGCTAATGAGTAAGACACTGCTCTCGGGGAAGTGGATGCTGTGTGAACCCATTTACTGTATGCGTCCATCTGCATGAGGTGGAGCTTGTAAACCAGGCTAGAATAGAACCTGCCTGAGGTTCCTTTCTACCAGTTTGCTGGCTGCGGTGCAACATCGTGGAGGTTAAACTCAGAAATTCCTGACTTTATGAGCGAAGTGGAGCATGCAGCCCCGTTCTTGGCTTCCACTCCCGAACAGGAATTAGCACTCGTGAAATAGCAGTGAAAGCACTGACGGTTCTTTGTTCTAGTTTGGTTGATTTACCGATCGAATCAAGGCTTACACAGAAGTCTGTTTAGAGGTGCGTCTGTTTGATTGACAGGTCTCTCGTCCTGTCACGGTCTGCTGTGGGGGTTGCTCCTCGCATGCCCCCACTTCATCAAGCCTCGTCTATGACCAAGTATAAATTTAGCAGCTTCAGCGAGCACCAATGTGCCACTGAGCAGGAAACAAATCCAGACTTCAAAACATGTCTACAGAAACATCTGAGTGACATCAAAGACGTTGCGTCCATGTAGTTTTATGGTCTGTGTAGTGGTGTTTCAGCAGGCCTATATTTACACACACAGGCCCTGCAGAACAACACAGCTGCTCATTAAAATACAAGCCAAAGACAATTCTGGGCATATCTGGATCTTTACAGTCCTCTGCGGCTGGTGCCACAGTGCAGGTTGGTGCCGTCCCCTGATTCAGCCCATTAAGGGACAACACTGTACCGATGCTCAGTGGAAAAGATTAGGGCTCTTTCCACGGCTGCTGGCAGATGGCAGGCCCTGTTCACTCCATTTCACTCTGCTTCAGTTTAGCTCTCCCTCACTGGTTTCACCACTTCTACTCATTTCGGCAAAACACAGCGAGTTTATGATGAATCGAAAGCTTTGCGCTTTGAGTCCTTGATGTAGTCCTGAACATCTGTTCTCTGATTATCCGAAACTTATATGAAACTCAAACTCAGGGTCTTGACTAAAAGTGGGCCACAGACCTGTTTTTATTAGCAGAGTAAAATGCATAACAGTGAAATGATGTGAGTCCGTTTTCCTAATCAAAATACAAGGAGAGACAGCTTGGTATAAGTCATGGAACTGTAGTCACATCCAGTAACTACTGCTTGGCTGGTCTGCTCATTGCACATGCAGCTGCAGTTGATCAGCATCTGAAGCCCCAGACCCCACCCACCCCTCCATCTCTAACTGACATTACCTGTCAGCACGGGCCACCCTTGACGTTCGGACATTCCATCGTTCCTGGCTTGTCCATCATATGGATTCAGCAGCAAGGTGTCAAGGCTTGGGTTACAAGGGGAGAGCAGGACCCAGACGCAGGCAGGGACAAGGATGCAGAAGATCTTTTAACCGTTTATTAAATGGCTTAGGCTTACGGATGGTCAAGGCAGGCAGGGTCAAAATCCAAGGAAAGTCAGTCCAAACAAGGTGTGGCAAAAAGTAAAAAAAACCCAAAAATGCAAAAAAACAGAAATCCAAAATCTCTATGACTATGGACATGGAATCTAGGTAGGGACATGGACTCTAAACTCATCAATGCAGCGACAGAGAACAAAGGCAATGGCATAACTTAAATAGACAGGGGAGGGCAGCAAAACGAGACACAGGTGAAATCAATGGACTAATCAAGATCAGGAAACAAGTAGACAGAAACACACAAGGGAAAAACTTTTCAAAATAAGACAGGAAATAAACAAGAAATTCAACTCAAAACCCTGACACAAGGTTCATTCATTCAACACTGTTTTGACAGTTCAAGGGGCAGTCATTAAGTGTGTGCGTGATTAATGCTGGTGACAAATGACAGTGCTGATTCTGAAGGTTAGTATCCCTTTATGCCATAACCATTTCAAATTCATGGTCGGTTGTTGCTTTTCGTGACGGTTTTTGTACGTTTGCGTCCCAGCTGAACATCTTGTTCAGGTCCGAAGCTAAAAAGTTCGGGATCCTTGCCCCTTCTTGCCATGCACAGTTTGCGGTCATACAGAATCAAACAGTCTGATGTAGCAGGCTGTGTTTGGAGTTCTCTGAAGGCAGATGTCATTTTTCCACATTTGCCTTTATTCGGAGCCAGGGCAGCATATGCTAATACTCATTTACCGTATAATGACTCACATGTGAAATGTGTTGCAGTTCCAGAATGGAGATGTGATTGATCGATTAGTTAAGCGCGCACGGTAAACAGTGTCTGGCTTCATTTACGGCTGAAGTATTATTGTCGTTGCATAAAGATCTCATCAATCCATCATTTCTGTGAGGCTGCCATTTTCACATGCAAATCACTATTATTTGGTGTGATGAGGTTCCATTTATTGGACTTCACATTAGTCTAACATTCACATTGTTCTTTACAGTTGAAAAGACCATGTGGACGTTTTGAAGTGATCTACAAACAGGGAAACCTGAACGCATATGTTGGAGGACAGTCTTTGCCTACCACTGATCTACCCCGATCAAACCTGATGAACCCTGATCAACTGTGATCAGATCATGAGGGCTTTATTCTACACAAGATGTATAACAAAAGGTCTCATGCAGAGTGTCATCGAATTCCAGATGAAGCAGCCATTTGAGAGTATGTATTGAGTAGCATCTGTATTGGGACATACTTCTCATGATGGCCAGGTGGGGCAGATCATTAATCATTAAAAAAAGGAGGTGGGTTCTAACAAACAAGGAGACTTTGATTGATTTAGGGTTTAATCATAGATGACTGCTCTTCTTCTTCAACATTTCATCACCATCATCACCAGATGAACCCCTTCGAACTCCAGAGGGGAAGGCGAGTGCGATGGTGCTAACTAGCTAACTAATCAGTCTTAGCTCTGCGCTGCTAACAGTTGAAAACTGATTGATCGTGGTTGGTTGGTTGGTTTAACTGCCTGTCATATTTGTTTTTAGAGGACGGAAACATCAAATTTTGATATAACAACTCTTGTTGGCACATATTGTTCACTGGGGATGTATTCTAAATCTAAAAATTGCAAAGACATTTTCAAATTCACTCATTTTAATTTGTTTTTCCCCGCTTGATAAATGTGATATTGGCATTTTCTGATGAGGTTTAGCTTGTGGAAACGGAACAGACAGGCACGTTTTCTCTGTCAGCCTATTTTGTGTTGCTGCTAGTGGGACCCAGAGTTGCTTTGTTCTGTCCCAAATCAGTCAGTCTTAACGCCTGAGTATGCTGAAGCTCGTTAGCTTGCCGTGTGTTCAGTATTAACATCACTTTAGCACTCAGTACTTCTCCTCCTCCTCCTCCTGTGTTCTCAGCTGTTTTTGCCCTTGTGAATCCGCATGAACCCCAAGGTGCTGTGGTCACGTTGATACATCGCCTCATCCCTTGCTGCACATTGAATATCAGACAAAAAAGCCGAATTCCACTCCATTCTGCAGACAGATAACGCCGGACCGATCCAATCGCACGATTATTTTTTATTTTTTTCCCACGCAATGCTTATCTTGACCGAGAGGCCTGCTCGCCTTGGGTATGACGGCAATAAGCATTTCATCATTAGAGCGATGGCGGCGTGTTTATTGGTGTGCCGATGATGGATTGTTGTTCAGGCGGCAGGGTCACTTCTCAGGTGATAGATTATGTTAATGGGTGATTTAACTACGATCACACGGTTTGTTTCTCCTGCAGTTATGAACTAATAATGCATCATGATTAAACACAGACTGTCTCACACACACACACACACACACACACACATAAACTAGGGATTCTGTAGGGCTTTTTCCTCTTTAATGAAAGAGCTATACATTCTGATTTAGGATTGTACTATCAGCAAGTTTTACTGTGTTTCGATGAAACAACACAACTTCAGGGTTCTTTATTGTTAGTTAACGTTGGGCGAGGAAAGGCCACTGGAGTATTTCCAACAGTTATGGGCATTCAGTTAACCCAGTAGAGTGCAAATAATGACACGCTGCATTGTAAAAATTAAAAAGTGCAAAAAGTCAAAAGTACAAGACTGTATACTTAACAGCTGTGGGAGAGAAGCCAAGTCCCAGAGTGCATTGCAGTAGCAAACATCCAATCACAAAATCTGTTGCTATGCAGCTAATGACAGGGTGAAGGTAGTTAGATTTGAGTCCGGCACTGATTCAACATGAGGGTCGGCGAACTCTTCAGGAGGATTATAATCAGCCCGCGAACAGCTGACGAGCCTTGAATATGCCCTGTCACCGGACTCCTCTCTTCTTCGGCCTGGAAGTGTGGGCTTTCAAAGAGGTGTCACAGTGTTTTCCAGCATCTTCTCCATAGCAACAGCGAATCACATTCACCGGTGCTGTAGTATTTCCTGGCATGGTTTGTAAACTGCGTATCTATAAATAGAAGTTGAATTATGATTAACTAGTGGCCCCGACAGCACCCCACAGTATTAATGAATCACCAAGTCAATTTTTATTTCGTTAAGGATAATTTATGATATTATTAAAATGAAAGTGCCGCCATTACTGCAGTGTTATTTAAACATACGCCTCAATGCTGCAATATTTATTAAAGATTTCATATAGTTTAAGACTAAAGAGCCTGAAGACCCTGCTGCAGGTTCGTGTGGAGATAAACATTCATATTTATGGAACACTGTCTGAGCTGTGCTCTTATTAGCTGCCACAACAGTCTCCTTGTAATGCTTTGAACTGATGGAAATACTCATATGCTTAATATCTCTATAATGTAGTTGTGCTGTGTTGACTATTGTACAGTTGTTGTCAAAAAATACAACTTCTATAACTATAAAGGCGTATTACTGTTGCTATGTTGTTATTATTTATTATAAAGTGGGCGGGCCCTGGGCCTGCCACACCCACCCACAACCCGATGGCTGCTCCAGCAGTACTCATGGGTGTCCATCAGACAGAGGGCAGATTCAGTCATAAACACTTGCAGTCGTATGACATGATATAAATACATCATGTGTTTGATGCAGCTGGTAGATAAAATAAGACGTTTCTCTGCTCCACGATGTCGGTTTCACTTCTGTTCCTCTCAGTGGAGTCCTTCCTCTCCATCCGACACCAGACTCTGTGTCCTATCATCTTCACTGACTGCAAACTCTCTATTCACCCGTTTGCGTTAGTGGTATTGATGCAGCCACACCTTTAGCTGCAGGGGTCCTTTCAATACATCCAGGCAGATGGACATCTCATAGCCACTTATTATAGTTGGGTGAACTCGTCTGGTTAGCAGATGTCTGCGTCAACAAGCCAACTGTTCACCGCTGACCACGCTGAGCCCGTTTAAGTTGAAAATCGTCCATCTTGAGGGCAGTGCCAGAGCGTTATTGCTGTTATTGTCAGAACAGTCTCTGTGAATTACACCCCCCCCCCCGAAACTGCCTGCACTTCACTTTTCCACAAATAGTGGAATGCAAATGGGAACGGCGCCTCTCTAAAGACATGCTTGATGTTTGAATTTGAAGAGTCGACTGAAGAGAATAAATGTGTAAGATTTCTTTTTTCTTTTTATTACCATGCGGTCTCCCACCTAACAAGGCGACGGCTTTTCAGAAGCCTGTTTTGATATACATGAGTAAACACACATTTCCCATGCTAATTTTCAGCACCGCAGTTCATCTCTCGCCCGCTGAGTGCAGGAATAGTAAACTGTTGACCCGGTGACTCCAGATGCCAGACAGAGCCCATCCCTGATTGGACTCCACGGTGCTTCAATCAGCTTAATTGGCCGAGACTATAGTATCAGTGAGAGGAGAGAAATGAGAGGGGAATGCTGGAATCGGAATAAAATTGAACGCTGGATCGTGCACGGCTCATTATTCATTGATTGACATGTCTGCGGGGGGCGGGCGAAGAGGCGCCACATCTCAGGGGGAAAACAAAACAAGTTGAACGCAGCTCTGACTTTAGGTACATATTAGGATTTTGTTGATACTCATTTCCCAGAGTTCATAGAGTCAGCGGCAGATTAATGCAGCATGCATGTGTTAAAAACTTTGCTGGCTTTGTGTGGACGCAGGTCGGGTTAATGAGCTCCGTAGGCAGGAGGAGGAGCTGGGTTTAATTTCAGCAGAAAGATAATTGTCTGTAAAAATGCAAATGTAAATGCATTTTAATCTTTATTCATATGGCACGTCAGCAAAAGTGCATTCATGTATTTTCATTAGCTTTTTTAATTTATGAATGAATTTGCTGTTATTCTATTTGTCTTCAGGGCTGCCTCCTTCAAGATACTGTTTTTGTTAATCTGCAGTTTTACAGGTGGAACATTTTAAATATACTTCTCTCGTCAGCGCAGATGAGCCTGATGCACAGCAGAGTCGAGATAAATGGTTTCACCACAGAGACAAAGTGAAACAGGAACATCGTTTTTTTTACTTAATGACAAAAAAGTATGAAGTAAAGTAAAGGTCTGTCCCAAAATGTATTTAGAGGTTGATATAGCGCCTCACTGAAATGCACTGAAATAATAAAAATTGTATAGCATGTTCATTTTGAGCCGTGTTCCAAATTTACTATACGTTCCTGCTTGTTTTAGCTCTGCTTTGGTCCCTTTAGCTGCTGAATGCTCCACCCTGTTCACCAGCTTGGCTCTAACAGTGCTGTTCGTTGCTGAGCTGGTGGTGTGCAGTGGGTTCGTCAGGGACGTGCAGCTGTAAACAGCTGCGTGCAGCTCAGACAAGGCTGGTAGAAGAGTAGTTTTGGACTGGAGAACCAAAACAATGAGCTAAAAGAGGCTAAAACGCTCTGTAAAACTCATGGGAACTGCGGACTTGTTGAAAAATGCGATTTTTTTATTCTTAAAAGTCACAATTGTCACCTCACACAGCCAGTATTCATATGCAAATATTGATTGAAATTGCTTATTTTTCATTTTTAACTTCCATTTATCTATTTTAGAATTCTGTAGTATTCTGTACCAGGTTCACAATAAAGCATGGCATGAAAGTTGACTATTAGCATGCTGTGTACATTGGATATAACCACGTTATTTCAGTACAGTACATTATTTATTTATTTATTTAAATTTTTCAACTTTATATCATGGTTAATGCCTCTCGGGACATACTGTTTTGTGAAATTATAATTTCACTCAACCAAAAGTGTCTAACAAATACTAAAATTAGTCTATCTATAAAGTGACACTATGAACACTGTGATGTTTGCTGAGATCATTATGGTAAAGTGAAAGTCTTATACCATTGAAACCCTTTTTAGAACATGGACAGTGGAACTCAGGACAAGGTTCCACTTCTTGTTACATTCAGATTTAAAGTAGCTACTTGACTGCAGCTGTCTGTGACGTGCAGGACACGATCACAGGCTGCTGGGCTGCTCTGCTACAGTCTGTCCATTAAGAGTCAAGTCACCAGAACTCAAACTATATAAGGGTGTCAGCATTAGGATGATACAGTGGGATGGAGTCTGCTTAACAGCCTTTTTTCAGATGTTATAAAAATCAGATATGCAAACAGATTATCAAACAATACCTAACAATAATATTAGGTTATATTGTTTGGGGATGGAGTCCAGAGAAATGTGGAGGAAGCAAAACCCTGCCATTTCAAAATAAGAGTGTGAAGCAATTACAGTCTGTATGCGCAGGTTATTAATAAAATAAATGTTCGATTTTGTGTCCCTGGGTGTTTTTCTATTAGTGTTATGTAGTCTAGATAACGGTTGTGTTGTGTTGAAGATTAAAATTCAGGTATCAGGACAAATCGACCGGAAACAATATTATTTGGTGGGAGATGAAAATGTGTTTGTGTGTGTGTGTGTGTGTGTGTGTGTGTGTGTGTGTGTGTGTGTTTTTTTTCTTTCATATAAACCCTGAGGCAGCAGCCCCACCCAGCTCTGCATATGATTTTGGGTGAAACCCGTCACACCTCCATGCATTTCTGCTGTCCCCCTTTCTCTCTTTGTCCTTCCTCTCTTCTCTCCCACCTTCTAAAAGACCCCTGCTATATGAATAACACCAGTGTAACACCAAACAAAGTCATAAGTCACAATGTGTGCATGGAGAGGTCATTTTGGAATGTGAGTGGACGGTTTAATTTACAGCCCCTTTTCAGTGTGAACAGTTAATGCAGCAGTCCCCGTCATAATGTCTCATCTGTTTGACCAGTGCTCAATAGTCTGAGGGCAAGAAAATGACGGCTGCGCTCTGGACTGATGGCTCTGTATTGATTTTGGTGCATTCGCCTTTGTGAGAGAGACGGCATTTCATTGAACTATTTGTAAATAACGTGGGGTTCCTGCCTGTTCTCCTTTAGACTGTGATGAAGTCAGTCCCTTCCTCAGCGATAGATGGCTGGTTCCACTCATCTTTGCAGCAGCCGAGCAGCTGCTCAGTGCCATGGAGAGATGTAGATTTAGGCAGAGACGAACAGATCCACCCTCCCCATTAAATCCGTCTTCGCCATGTTTAATGTACATAGAGATATTTCATAGTTAAATATCCTTTGGTAAAAGTAGTTCTTTCCCTTCTTTCATTTGTGTTTTCCAGCTGTTCCTGTTCCAGTTACTGAGAGGCCTGTCCTACATCCACCAGAGGTACATCCTTCACCGTGACCTGAAACCACAAAACCTGCTCATCAGCGACACCGGAGAGCTCAAACTCGCTGACTTCGGTGAGTAGGCCGGACGCTGGCGATCTGCTTTCTGTGTGTGTGTGTGTGTGTGTGTGTGTGTGTGTGTGTGTGTGAAATCAAGATGTAACGATGGATATCCGCTCCGCCGCTGCACTTTAGATCTGATATGACAGTGGAGAGAGCGGCGTGATGATTACACAGTCAGCGCTCTGATCAGAATCTGCAGACTGCATCCATTGTTGTTGCATTATTTTTCCATAGATGCATGTTTGTTATATTTATTAGGATTAAAATGTCTTAAAAACCATTTCACCACAGGATGGATTAGGGTTTGTCTATTTTCAGATACTTTTCAGATACCGTTTCCACCATGGTGGAGACAGTGAAATGGAAATCCTGTCTCTGTGTTATTTGTTCTGTTGTTGTTCATCTGTGCAAAAAAAAATTTTGAGTCTTTTCTCTGCCTTTAAAACAGAACAAACTGTTTTTGATGACTTGTTTTGAACTAGAATGTGGTTGCACCAATCAAATGGGATTTTGGATGACTAGCTAACCCCGCTAGCCACGTTGCTAGCAGAGATTTATCCTAATAGAAAGGAGGTAGGAGGGATTTGACTGTTTAATTTGTTCATTTCACTTATAACCTCTACCCAGTCTTTTCATCTTCAACCCGTCTCACACTGTATTCGCTGCATTGCACCCACTATGAGTGATCCAGTCACATCTGGTTTGGTGTAGGTGACTCCTGTGACTAAACCCCACCCACATGCTCTGATATCCTGGTATATATGTCACATGGCTGAGAACTGAAACGCTCTGACTGCCATTTGATTATGAGTTTGATCCCTATTTATATAAATAAGCAGTTTTGACTTCAATTCAGTACAGCTTGATGCCTGTAAGGGAAATAATATGCAGCAGCTCATCACACAGATCAACAGAGATCAACAGGACAGTAGGTGGGAAAGAAATAAAAACAATGTTAGAATTAAACTTTAATATTTCAAGGTTAAAGGCTTAAAAATCAATACGTGCAGTCTGGATTAAGTATGACAACTGATCAACAGGTTTTCCGACTACAAATATAAAAAACAAAAACCTGAAAGCAACCTAAAATCTGTAAATTGCGCTGGATGTCCTCTGCCGCATCTAAATGGCGACCCTCCAGTTTAAATTTCATTTTAGGAATTAGGAAGAAGCGACATGAAGCCAAATCCGGGGAGTAAGGTGGGTGAGGAGTGACGGATGTGTCTGTGCAGCTGGTTGAAGTGTTTAGGCTCAACTAGGATTAATAGTGTAATTATTATTATTACGATTTAGTGTCTAAAAGCTGCATATCCGAATTTTTGTCAAACTTCTATGAGCCGTTGTGTGATGTTGACCTTTGGGAGTACAGAGCTCGCTTCCACACACAACTGAAAGCATGACTATAATGAATATAAAGGAGTAATGCTGTAGGTGCTGTAACGGTAAGATCCTGTGTATGTGATGCTAGCTGTCATTGGCAGATCACGTTGGGTCTAACATGGAGGCTGCCATGTGTCTTAGCATCTATGATCGCATTAGAAGACACAGATTGTCTCAGAAGACAGTGGCGTCGAGCAGTCTGATCCCAGCATGAGGGGATTGTTGGACAAAGACCTGCCATTTTGGGGGATTTTTTTTTTTGGCCACAGCATTGGGGAGGCTTTGGATGGACTGTCAGTCCGTCCATCTGTCCAACACTTTGGCCAAGATCACGATATCTTGACGAGTTGACCCTTTGACTGTCTCTTTCACTGACCGCGTGCCAGACTTTCTGCTTGATGCAGGACAATCAAATCGCAATCAAAGAGCAGAACATCGTGAACGTAACTGAGCAGAATTATGGTTCCCAAAAACCAAGTGTGTGTGTGTGTTCATGTTCGTCTGTGTGTTAGGACCCTACCATGTGGCTTGGATCCATGCTCAGTAAACACTGCGTACATGGCCTGTCTGGGATCCTGGGGAGCAGGCAAACAGACAATCCAGCCTTCTGTACAGTTCATCCATCCATCCATCCATCCATCCATCCATGCAGTGTCCTTAGTCCTAAGACCCTTCATTCTTTTCCCCCACCCGTTTCCTAACCCCTTATACCCCACCCACCAACCACCTCCTACATCCCTCAGCCCAGACAGATGGGGGGAGGAGGAAGGTGGCAGCTTCATCAATAATGCAAACCCTGTATTAGTGCAGAAACATTACTGCGAGGGAAATGAGAAGGAGAAAATAATGGACAAAATACCAAATGAGCAAGAATGAAAATCCCCGGCCTATTAGTCTGTCGCTGGAGCTGTGTTCATCGACAAACATGCGCAAAACACAGAATCAGCCTTTGCCTGAGGGATGCCAGATAAGGTGGATGAAGGCTGTTCAAGTGTGTGTGTGTGCTGGGGAGATTGTGTGGCCGCCAGGGCTCCCTGTGGTCCCGGGCCTTGGCAGCAGGAATACTAACGGCCAACAGCTGAGGCCTGTGGCGCTGGTTGGGGGAAACGAGAGAGACGGAGGCAGAGTGTCAACAAAGGAGGGGCTGAGAGGTACAATAAGAGGTGGCAGAGCACTCGGTGCGGTAGAGACTGGGTGGTGACAGGATGGAGGTACAAAGAGGAATAGACTGGGAAAGGCTATAATGAGAAAACGTCTTGAGGTGGGTTAAGTGATGGTGGTGGATTCTGAAAGAATAAATAAAACTTTGTCCGCTCGATCCTTGCTTTTCTTTCCTCTCTTGTTGCTCATCAGTGCTTTTCTATTTGCGGTGGTGGACTGATCCATCAGTTTGCCCATCCAACTCTGTGGTCCACAACAAGATACGGACATCGATTGTGGATATTCATGGCTCCTAGACAAGACTCTTAAGGGAACTTCAGAAGCCTGAGTGGTTACAGCACACACCACATGGCCACATGGTCAAAACCATTTCTGGTTCCATTCCAGCTGGCAACCTATGTTGCATGTCGTCCCCCCACCCCCCATGTTTCCTGTCTGTCACTGTCCAGTGAAGATACAAACATGCCCGACCAGGAGACAAACCGCAAATTAGATCATGTATTGAAGAAGATAGTGCTGCATTGACATCTGCAGGTTGAAAAATACAAGTTGAATGAAGTTTACTTGATCAGTTCTTCAGTCCATGTCAAGCTGGATTTATAGGAAGTTGTCAGTACGGTCCACATGAAGTTTTTGACAACCACTTGATATTTCCTGTGGGACAATCACTGTCAGCCCAAGGTTTCCACATCCAACCAGGAACTTTGAAAAGCCAGCTGGCAGATTGTCAGCTAATAGTCAAATTCCATCCTATCCGCGATCCGAAGAGGGAAATGCTCACAAGACCTAATGGACTATCTATTGAGAAGGTGCTAATACTTTCAGTCCTCACTATGAGTCCTCATCTGCCACAGTGGCCAGAGCTCGATATCCCTGCTGCTGGTTGTGGAGTTGATCCAGATGCTCCCCTCTGCTCCTCGGCGGGTTTACTCACTTTTTAATGAGCTGCACAAACAACCACGGCATAAATGAGGCTTTGAGGATCCCACATTTCATATCAAGGATACGACTAATTGAGACCAAAATAAGCAGTGTGTGGGGGGGTGATTTGTATTGTTTGTGTAGTGGAGCCATGTGGGCCATAATCACTGCAGACCTCCCTCTCACACACACACAGCACCTACAATTAATCTCATAGAAACCTGCGAACCAGGCATTTCTAACTAACTTCATCACTTACACTATGTTGGCTGATTCAGAAACCTATACTTGAAGGACTCAGATTACAGAACTTGTAATTCTAAAATAGAGTATAACTGAATAACTAAACGGTTAAATAGCATTAGAACTTAGATCATTTAAAAGACACCGGTTTTGTTTGTTTTAGCCTATTCAGCACCTCTTATTGCTTGTCATTTACATCAGAACTACCTAGCGCTAACTACATAACTATAACTAACAAAAAGTCAGTCAATGTTTGAAAGAAAATATTTAACTTCAGTGTAAAATGTGTTTTAATTCAACACTTGGAGCAAACATATTGTAACTGAGCCACCACAGACCCACACCAGTTTATCTGCTCATTCTACTACTACAGGGCTACTTTAGTTCACTTACATGTTTGGCACTAAGTTTGCAGTGTCCACTGCACAATGTAGGATTGCTACTATCGCATTCATGTAAAGTGTGATTTAATGCAAATGTGACATTTTTAATTTATTATTAGTCCCCCAGAGGGAATAACCCTGAAATAATCAAACTCTACATTAATCACAGTTATTTTGCAATTATTAAAAACTTAAAAAACAACAATAAAGTTTTGAAACATGTTTCATTCCAACACCTCAAAGCTGAAAAGCTGTAATAATAATGTGTCATCTGGCTTTTCAGTTACCCTCCTGGAGCTATACACACATGTAAGTTCCGGACAGCAAGCACACACATGCATTGTCGTCATACACAAAATGACTTTAGCCTTGAGACAATTTTCAGATGACAAGCCCCTAATTATAGCAGCAGATGAGCATTGCTCTTAGCCCACATACTTCAGAGCCTCGTGAGACAGTGAATGTGTCCACAGTTGGGATGGACCTGCTGAAAGACTGCTTGTGTTTGCACTCAAACACTGACGCATTGCCATATGCTGTCAGTGTCCATCGCCAACCTGGAGCGCAGGCTGCGGTCAGTGGCCAGAAACTTTATCTCAGGCTCATTCACACACAGAATGACCACACTGTGTGTGTGTGTGTGTGTGTGTGTGTGTGTGTGTGTGTGTGTGTGTGTGTGTGTGTGTTTGTCTGACAGTCAGTCCACCACTTTGGTCCCAATTGAAGTAACGTCCAAATCTCAAAACTATCAAATCTGCATTTCTGTGAATTTTGAACATCCATGGTTCTCAGCCAATGAATCTTAATATCTTTGGTGATCCCCGGACTTTTAGTGTTTCTTGTGCCACCAGGAGATTCTTGGTTTTGATTGAAATGTCCCAACATCTCCTGGATAGATTGCCGTGACATTTGGTGCATGGACAGTCTTGTCCCCTTCATGGTGACCTGGGATTACTCTGCTGCTGCTCTGACTTTCCCTCAGTGTAGCATCATCAGACTCAAATACTTTGTTTTTAGACCCGCAAAGATAGTTGCATCAACTTTCTGCAACAGTGTAGTGTTTTTATTTTGAGAATTGGCACCATTCACTGGATATCTTGATGAACAACACATTTGAATGGAAACCCATCTAATTGTTCCAGCTGTAGCATGTCCAGTGTCTCTTGCCTCCTCATTTCTCTTATTTTTAAAAATATACTAGCTATCTGATTGCTGGTGTGCTTTTAAAGGATGCAGTGAAAGGCGTGATTGGCCGAGGGTTACCGCAGACCAGCCAATCATCAACAAAGGTCTGTGGACAAACTGTAATTATGAAATTGCAGTGGTTTGCGGATGATGACAATGCCTGCTGCACCACATAGCAACCGTAACTCAGTCAATCAGACCACTGCCTACTTTGCTAAGGGTCCTTGCTTCTACAGAAACCCTTTAAACTTATGATAATCAAAATAACACAAGTAGAAATTATATATAAAATTGTTAAACATCCAATCTGTGTTTCTTAAGTGAAAAAGTGAGTGTTCACCTGCAGCACACTCAAACGAGCTCAAGCTCGGTCCAAAAGCTAAGTTTTGGACCGCACTAAACCGAACAATAGTTTTGTCTTTTCGCTGTCACTGAGCGCAAACAATAGCTAGCTAATGCGTCCTGATGTGTGTGCTGGTGTTGCTGTGCTGTGAAGTAACAGCTGCTGGGATAATGATGTGTGAGGAGTGAAGCAATGTGACAATGGAGCTGGAGGAATGTTGCAGGCACCCGGAGCAGACGGTTTGCCTCTCCCCAGTGTGCTGTTCCGCCCAGCATCTCGCCACAGAACAGGGACGGGTGTGTGTGTGTGTGTGTGTGTGTGTGTGTGTGTGTGTGTCTGGTGATGTGGTTTTTTGGGGGGGTGTTGCAGATGGTATTTTGAAGTCCGTTAAATTAATCAAGGCTACTAGTGTGTGTGTTTCTGAGACCCGCCTGAAATAAAATTCGGAGTTTAAACATCAACAGCAGGAATAATGTGTGTTTGTTGGTATGTTTGTTTGTTTAGGTGTGTGTGTGTGTGTGTGTGTGTGTGTGTGTGTGTGTAGGTAATGACCTGACTGTTTTCATGTGGGCTACTATAGCCTGGAGCTCATTACAGTCTACTTTGTGTTGGGAAATGAGCTGGGACGATGGCAGGTGGTGTACTGCACACAGACACACACACATAAATGCACAGAAACACACACACGAACTGACATGAAAGAGTGTACTATCTAACAGCGGCACACACTTTGTATGAAAACCTTTTTTCCCTTTTAAACAAAAGAAGGCAGACTGTCCGGCCCTGCCACATAATCGTGTGTCTTTAACTGAACAGTGCAGTAACAGCAGTATTAAAAGCCTCAGTGGAAGGTTGGATTGCAGATGTTAAGACAGGAAATCTGGCCTTAACTCACTGTCACTTCCCTGTAACCTCAGCTGATTCTGTGCCCGCCTGTCTCTGTCACTTCAGTTCGGCCTCCTTTGAACGTATGGCTGTTCTTTTCCACTGAACAGCCAAGCAGGCCAGTATTTACCTGCTTTGGCTCCTCATCCATATTAGATGTGTGTATTTTCAGCCGAGCGAATGCAGCAGAAACACTCCGCAGGCAGCTTTGCTGTTGCAGCTCACTCTGTCGCCACTTTATTGCTAAGATTTCTGTGGCGCACCAAGACATGATTATGTTTTCAGTCTTTCTATAGCAGGGAAAGCTGAAGACACCAGCAGCTATAAATCCCCGCTAAGTGTGTTCACATGCACATATATATTCTGCCTGAACCAGACTTCTTGACCATGTCAAAAAGGGATTTATATGGACCCACACCATAAAGATTTGTGTGTTAAATCATTTATCTAAATGTGTCTTAACTGGAAACACACAGAAAGTTGTCCAACAGTTATTAATGTTGTGTGTAACTCGCTGAAATGCTCAGATCTTTTGTTAAACTTCCTAAACTAATCTTCCTGTGTCATCTATAAACTCGTGACTGTGACAAATGATACATTTTGTCACTTCTGTATCTGTGAGCCATGTTGGCCAAAATGAGAGTTTGTTGCAAAAAAGTTTTGTGCGCCTCGGAATCATTTCCTAGAGGATTTCAGATAACTTCTGGCAGGATTCAGTCCATCTCTCAATCTGCTGCGTGTTAAAGAGGAGGAGGAGAAGCAGGCGGAAGCTACAGATTGCCTTTAAAATCCAAATGAACTTCAAAAGAACAGTGGGCTGTTTGCCCCGGGGATGCAGACTATTTCAGTCCTTCTCTTTTTTCATGTTCAGTCTTCCCAGCTCCTGTTTCCAGCCCGCCTCTTCCTCCAAATATGTTGTGACCCAGGGTACCTGTGTGAGATAGTGATGTATAATTCACCCATGACCTTCAATCCAGAAGTTACCTGGACGAGGCAGTGGGTCAACCTGTGAACCAAAACAGATGAAGGTTGCTGAAGGTGTGTGTGTGTATGTGTGTGTACTCAGCCATAGGTCAGGTCTTTGAAGTAGTACCCTGCTCTGTTGTCAGACTGCTGGGGTTCTGAGTTAGAAGAAGGTCAGTGCTTGGTGTCTTTCACGCCTCCATCATGTTAACCCCTAGAACACTTCACAAGGTGACCCCAATGTCCAAACACATCCAAACCCCCAAATAAACCAATGTCAAAACCGAGTCTCACTATCAAAGTGGGATCTGAACCCAGCTCTGTTTGCCTAGGAACCTTTAACACACCAGGGGGAGGAAACTGCCGGAAACAGGTCAACAAATAGAAAACACTTGCACTGCACTGAGCTGACACATCCTGGTGGAAGCTGATTACAGCATCAAACGTGGATTCTTCCTCCTCTGGAAATACACTACTCACAATAAGTTAGGGATATTGTGAGAGACTCAGTGGATGTCATACATACGGTGTTTGTTTCACTTCAGAGATTTTTGGGATAGGGAGGCAATTGTATTGGGGTGATAGACACAGAACTACTGGCAGAGTTTGTGACAGACCCAGGAGTGGAGCCCCACGAGTGACAGACCGCAACGATGACCGGTACCTAAGGACCTATGCACTCAGACATCGTTATGCAACTGCCACACAGCTGCAGGCCCGTTTACGAGATGTGAGGGGTACTAGGGTTTCCAGACAAACCATTCGCAACCGATTCCACCGCTTTGGCTTGAATGCCAGACGACCGTTGCAGGTGACTCCACTGACACCAAGACACCGCCGTGAACGTTTGCAGTGGGCACAAGACCATGTGACCTGGACAATGCAGCAGTGGTCTACCGTCCTGTTCACTGATGAGTGTCGGGTCACCTTGCACAGAAATGATGGTCGTCAGCGTTGCTGGAGAAGGCAAGGTGAGCGATACGCCGAGGTCAACATGGTCCCCAGGGTTAGCTTTGGTGGAGGAGGTGCAACAGTCTGGGCAGGCATCACCAGTCAGCGCAAAACAGATTTGCTTATTGTAGACGGCTCAGTCACTGCACGTTCTTACCTCAGAGACATCATAGAACCCATCATCATCCCCCAATTCCGCCAGCACACCCCCAACTTTCTGTTCATGGATGATAATGCTCCACCACATCGTGCCAGAATTGTCACAGCTCGACTTCAGGAAGTCAGTGCCTCATATGGTATGGCCAGCAATGTCCCCTGACCTGAACCCCATAGAGCACGTCTGGGACCAGCTGAAGCAGAGACTGGATGATCGTACCCCACCCCCACGTGACCTGGCAGAACTGCATGTAGCACTTGTGGAAGAGTGGAACGCATTGCCTCAGAACAACATCATGAGGCTAGTGAAGAGCATGAGACGTCGCAGTCAAGCTGTCATTGCGGCAAATGGTGGAAACACCTGCTACTGACATTGTCAATTTTTGTTATTTGGGGCTATCCTTGTTATTGTCTAAATTTTTGGGGTAATAAATATTAAACTAATGAAAATGGTGTTTCTTCTCATTCATTATTAGTAATATCAAAGGGAACTTTTACTTATTTCATTAAAATTCAGACCAAATAGGAAAAGCACTCATGTAAATAACAGTATCCCTAACTTATTGTGAGTAGTGTAGTTCCCAGCAAACAAGCTTTCCCCTACTAATGAAGAAACATTTGCTAAAAATTAAATGATCATTGTGTCTCATCAATGTATATTTATATATACATGTACTTTAGTTAATGACAAGGAAATAGTGTTTTTGATTTCATAAATAGATGTTTATCATTTCTATGCATCCCTGTTTTAAGCAAGTGAAATGCAGAGGAAAACCCTGGTCAGAATACATTATAACCCATAACAAAACCTATATTTATAACCTTGAACTGTGCTGACAGATTGCTGACAGCCTCTTTCAACAATTTATTGATATGTTTATTTATTGATTGATTTATCTGACATAGTATATAAGGCATGTTCAGCTCTCAGAGTGTAAAAGACTGATTTTCCTGAGAGGTTTCTGGCTGCAGGGCTTTATTCTGACTGCGTGGTAACAAGCTGCACCTGCCAGTCAGCCCGTTCTCTGCTACGTGGCTTACTTTACAGATGTCTTCAGGTCTAACATCCATCTGCCTTTCACTGCAATACAAACTCATTCAACTGAATACATGAATACAGGAATGGAGTTCGGGTATGATCGCTGTGAACTTTTGTGGTGTTGGACTTGTGACGTGATGTCATTGTTGGTGCTGAGTGTGTGGGCAGTGTGTAACTGAAGGATATGCGAAGGATATACGCTTTGAGGGAATTTCTTCAAATTTGCCCACTTGGACTCGAGGATGAAGTGATTAGATTGTACAGGTCAGCGGTCAAGCTCTCCATGACCTCACAAAACACATTGTTGGCCTTGTTTAGTGAGGAATGTCTCGAGGGTATCCCTTCAAGTTCGGTGCAAACATTCATTTGGACTCGAGGAGGAGCTGATTAGAATATGGAGGTGAAGGGTCAGTGTCACTTTGTTCGTTATTGTGGTAAAACCTCAAACAAGCAACATCACACGCAATCACATGAATGTCTAATAGCATGAAATAAGAAATGAACAGAGCGTTGAGATGTCGATGTTAACCACAACCTAATTTGCTGGCAAAGGCAAACAACTGCAGGACAGTTAAACAGGAAGTTAAAGCTATTTCCCATGGTCGCAGTAACCTGAAGGCAACCACAGTGCTCACAGTCAGGTTCATAGCAGACACCTAGAGAAGTTGAGCCACAGTATCTGTCGGTACGATACTGTTCAGCTTAGAAAATCTGTATTGGCTCATTTCTGAGTGAACCAGTGTGTTGAAGTGAACACCTTGTTAATATCGGTTTTGTGTTACTTCCCCCCACACTCTCCAGACATGCTTTGTTCCAGTTTACTCTGTGCTACACCTCTCCGTGTCACAAACAGGCAAACCTCCTACTACCGCGCTTTCTTTCCTGTCACACACACACAGGACACCTGCCGTGGAAATGATAGCCTCTCAGTGTGAACGGGCCGATGGTGTCTATTCCACGTTAGATCAGCGTGTGGAAATTACAGTGCTCGGCCCTGATGAATGCCGGCTGAAACTCCATTCTCCTGTGGGTGTTCCAACACAAGGAAATGTTAAATACCCCCTCCCTCCTCTCATTTATTCTCCCCCTCTGCCCTTCTTCCTCCCACACACAGGAGACTAGCAGCAGGGCAGGAAGTCCTTTTTTACCAAGCTAAATGCTTTAATTAAGCCCTCCGACCACTTGGGAAGAGACAAAGAGGTAATGCCATCAGCCTCATTAAAGCTCGCTGCATCTGCACTCTGTTCTGCCATTAGCTGCCATGGGAGTGCTGTCGCTGGATGCTTAACTAACCTGGGTTTGTGTCACTGTATAGATAAATGTTAGAATGTGATAAGAAAAACCTGAAGGGAAGGTTTTTTGGTTCTCATGAAGCCTTCTGATGCTCCAAAGTGTCAAGCTGTACTTTCAGCATTGATTAACCGCACTCCGATGTCTGATCCAATCCATAAAACCAGAAGTTCTGGTCCTCTGGGTTCCTCTGACTGATATTCACGTCACACGGCGCCTCGCTGAAAGCTCAAAGGTCTTCCATCATGATTTCCATTTGAAAAGGCAATCTCAGGCATGTCGCGGTTCAATGTACAGAAAATCAGTATGAAGACAGGTCTGCCAAGTGGAGTTTGAACACTGAATGTTGCAAGCGATATCGGGAGCTCCCAAGAATACAATATTTCACTCATCAGTCATCTTTGTTGGGCACACAAAATCATTTAACAAACTCTTTGGATACGATTGAATACGAAGATTTTAGCAAGAACTTGAAATATTAATTTCTTCTTATAAGAATAGCTTTCCTTTTATGTTAAACTTTTCACTTTGCTGCAGTGATGTAGAAGTGTACCCTAGGGTGTGTCAGTACACTGTGACATCACAGTTGGCTGTGGTTACAGGTACAACAGAGCGCCCATCCAACCACACCCCTCAGTGATGCTGTTTTGATGCTACAGACTGCATCTGAATTCAGTTACCTATTAAACACCACCTGCTGCACCTCCACCAACAGCTGCAGCAGTTCAGTATTAACTTTCCAGAGACCGTCGAAAGATGTCAAACTATGATAACACCGGGGATGATCTCAGAATCGCTGTGCGGTGAAGTTCTCCGGTGATAGTTTGACTGCGCATCCATGTGATTATAGCAAACAGGAAGTCCTAACAGCTGATTCAGCATACCTTTTAATGGTACTAAAAAAAAGGCTTGGCTGAAATTAGTGGCCCACGGCAACATTATACTTCCTGTTTACAGCCCTCAAGTTGTGGTTGTCCGCAGCTGTGGAGACAGAGCACAATGCTGAAATACTAGATATGTATTTAAATCATTAAATGGATTAAAAACAGAACATTCAAATCACACATCTTATGTGATTGTCTTTACTACCACCCGTATAATGTTCCTCTGCTGTTTTGTGGCAGGCGCATATTATTTTTGCCAGTGTTCATCAGAATTCTGAGCTGTGCTTTTATTTGCATTTATCTGCTGTATCCTAATTTTTCAGTGTGAGACTCAATTTCCTCATTCAGAAGATTAAAATCTCATTTTACCCTGTATGCATTTTAGACATCGTTGTGTGAGCAGATCCAGGTGTCGGAGTGCCTACCACAGTGATTCTGGCTGCTCCCCTCCTCTTGTTTTCAGACGCCCAGTGAAGGTCATTCAATGATAATGCTTTCTGAGACACTGTTGTTGTGTTGCTCCCCTCAGGCCTGGCCAGGGCCAAGTCGGTCCCCAGCCATACCTACTCCAATGAGGTGGTGACCCTGTGGTACCGGCCTCCAGATGTCCTGCTGGGATCTACAGACTACTCCACCTGCCTGGACATGTGGTGGGTACTCCTAACCCCTGACCTCGAGATCCTCCAACACCACCACCCCTCCCTAAAACCCTCATCATGCACTCTCTGTGTAATCTTTCCCTGATTCATTCAGGTAGTCCCATGAAGATCTAGATCTCTATTTGCCACAGGGTACTCAGGAAATAAATGGTGAAGAAGACAAAAACACATTAAAACCCGCTTATCTGTAGCTCATCCTGACCTGAGGGTGTGCTCCCTGTAGTTTGCTGTCAGTTGTCTCTTACATGAATCTCGCTTCTGTGTCTTCTTTTCTTGCTCTTATGTATTTTGTCTCCTTGGTCACCCTTCACCTGCCGCACCCCTCCTCCCACTGACTGCGTGGAGTGGCACATTCATCACACTTCTTACATGTAGGGACACGTGGAGCTGCTGCAGATAAGGATGAAACAAGTACCAAGATGCGACGTGTGATTAGTGTTTGATTGAACTCTTAAAATCCTCTGAATAGCATAACAATAGGCTAATTAGCATACGTGTTTTCCTCCAGCTAGAGTGATATAAATTTAAGCGGGGCTGAATGATTCGTGGAAAATATGTAAATCCATCGTTTTCCGAACAATATTTAGAGTAGCTCGTTTTCTGCAGCAGTATCAGTGACGCCCAGCACAAGGACGCCGTTAAGGTTCTTTTCAACATTTAGCTCCTGACTTTCTGTCAAAACAATGTCGGCTTCCCTTGCATATGCTTTAGTTAGTGTTTCTACTACGGTGCTCAGTATTCATATTAAAAACAGTGTTGACATTCAAAGGAGCCGTTGTAGAAGGGGTCCTTACACCAGGCATTTTAGCTCATTTCACTTTGATTTCATCCCGCGATAGCTTGTAAATAACAACACCACCCCTTTTTGTGTAAAAGAGCACAAATACATTGTGCAATGGCTTACAATCAATGAACCGTGAGAAAACCGATTTTTCCACATTCAGTCGGTTGGCTATCGTTATATGCGCGTTACAATTTGCAGATGGCCGTTTAGCACACCAGCTTCCCATTTACATCTGTGAAGAGACAGAAACACAGTGTCTGGTTGGCTGGCAGTGTTGTGTTGTGGACGTCATATACCGTATCCAGCGTGGGTGTGCTACTCTTATAAGGACAGATCAGTTATAGCGGTGCATTGTCTTTACTGGAGTGTTGGAAAAACTTCCTGATAGTTTCTGCAAATTTAGTTTTCAAGGTTATCAGGTGAACCAGATTTGATGCTTTGGAGAGCCAGTTCTGCCGCACAGCTTGTGTGCGTGACACCTGTACCTTATACTGCATTTACTGATAACATAGTTTTTATGTTATCTGTGATATGTGATTGACCATCCATGATGATGCTGCTGGCTGCTAACAGCTCTGCAGCTGATTCAATTGGCGTTAGCTTTGCAAACTGACAGGATGGGCTGCATCACAGCATCAGATCCTGGAGGTTAGAGGTCAAAACTTTAAACCATATGGATATTATATGATGTGTTTGTCAGCTTATTTACTGAACAACCACCAAGCTGACTGCTAACCAGCACATCGTCCATGTTCAACTTTCTACTGGTTCAAGCTTCTAAAGTGATACCCAGCGGTTTTTGTTCCTGATCAAAGAAGCCGTCTTTATCTTGGCATTGAAAGCAGAGAAGTTGGTGTGTGGAGTATTGAACAGCAGAACTTACTCACGCTGCTACGATCATTACTTGTGAGTGCAGCGGTCACACCAGCCAACTGAAGCTCAGCTCTCGTTGAGATATTAATAATGTGACTGAATTGCAGCTCTTGCTGTTTGAAAATTACACTTATCTAAAAATTAATGACTCAGGCCTACTGTAAGGACAAATGTGATGTTCTGTGCTCTCTTTTTTTTTACTACTGTTATTATCTGAAATAGTGTGTTCCATCTCCACTACGTGTGAATAGCTTGTTGATTACATATTGTGGAACTGGCCAACGCTTCACTGGATGCATCTGATAACTGTACGTCATACTGTTGAGAAGCTCGGACGGTTTCTCTTTTGTCAGTTTGAACATAAGAACATTATTCATGAACAAATCATGCACAGATGTTGAGATATGAAGTTATATCTGATTCATCTTCTGGTTTCTGCACAATATAAGATTTGAAATCAAGTTGAACAGAGCTGCAGCAAATACTTGAACAGGAAACATGTATTGAAGTGGGGGAAGCTGCTTCTGAGACAGCTATTGTCCACCTGGTGTCCCTTACCTCTGAGGCTCTGGTCCAGCGGTGCTGGAGTTGGACTCTCTGTCGGTCCTTGGTGAGTCCAGACAGGCAGTCAGCAGGGACGTCCTGTGAACCTCAGCTGCTTTCTCCAGCATCCAATTAAAGAGCAGCTCAGGGCCTCAGGGTGTCTGGGGAAGCAGAGGGATAGTGTGTCTGCTTCAAGGGTATTTGCAGGTGGGCAAATCCACAGGGTGGTGTTCCATCCCTCCGAGAGTCACCCCGTGACACACACACACAGACTCACAGAGATACACAGCCCTGGTCACTTAGGAGGCAGCCTTCCATGAAAAAGTATCTCTTGCAGGAGCAAAAGGTTGTGCAGATCTGTCTTCCTGCCATGAGAAGCATCCATCACAGCAGCCTACAGGTTACAGGCTGCCATCTGTGAGGAGGGGGGATGTGATGGAAGACAGGCAAGGAACTGCTCTATTTTTACCTTCCTTAGCACATCACCCAGCTGCAGCTCTCACACGCGTCCGTCAATCAGAGTCAACGCTGGAATCGCTCAAGTGTGATCATGCTCAGATTAATGTCCGGGTTCAGTTATGGTAGGCTGCACTGCAGAACATCTCCAGTTTAGAAGACCAGGCTGGTGTATGCTCTCCTCATGAAAACATCAAAGCCAACAGCTCGTGAAGCCAGTTCAGGCCAAAGATTCGTGATGGGACAGGTTGAAACTTGAAACTAACAGCTATCTGCTGCAGCGTTCTAAAAACCTGCCAGTCACCACCAGTGCGACTAGATGAGATGGTGTGTGGTTTCTATAGCAACGACTGTCTGTACTTTTGTTCTAACTGTTGGCTTTTCAGGCTTTTTAGCATTTCTGATATTGATGAATGACCAAGCCCATAAAGAAAACATGAGGGTTGATGGTTGGAGGGATCCAAGCGGCTTCACTGACAGGAAACATCTCTTTTGTTAGATTCATCCTTCTCAGTTCCGGTCAGACGTACGTAAAACAAAAGGTCACTTTAATTACTCACGTTCCTGGAGTATTTCCAGTCTATATCAGGCTTTGGATATGCACACAAGAGAAGAAGATAGAATCTAATATTACATTTTAAGCAAATATAATGAAAGAAAAAGAAACATATGAATTATATATAGCAGAGAAACCTGTGTCTATCCATGACTACTCTGATGGCATCTCCATGTCCCTGCTGGGTAGAAATTTCCTTCTCTAATTCTTTGATTGGAAATCATGGCTAAGTAATATTATTCAGGTAAGGTAGCGTGCGTGTGTGTGTGCGTAGACAAATCCCGGAGAAGAGGGATGTTGAGAGAGCCAGAGAGGAAACTGTGAGCAGCTATGCAGGAAGGAGAGAGACGGGTGATTATTTTGGGTCAGTGGAGATAAAAGAACACAAGGTAATATTAATAATTTAGTCAGCAGTGACTAGATCTTTGTCTGCATAATAATTTATTCTTTGTCACACAAAAAAATATTCTTCTGCTCTCAGAATGTTGCCCTGAACACAGATATAACCCGTCAGTTAGTGAGATTGGCTTATTGATTAGTTGTTGCCAATGACGATATATATACAGACAGTACAGCACACTGACAGTCTTATACTTGTGCACTTGTACACCCTCTGTGTGGTGTCTGGATCAATTATATTAATCATATATTCAAAAGTGAAACCCTCCTGTTTGATTGGTCAGTTTGGCGAGAGGTTCAGCTTCCTCCCCACTGAAGTGTTTCTGCACTGTGTGTTCCACTGTTGTGTGACGGCGGCGGGGGCCCTCTTCTCAGCCAGCTCCGCTACCATCACAAGGGGTTCATTAGCTGTCTGCAAGCAAACAGGCCTGTGTTTACTGAGGCTAATTTACTGTGTGCTAAAACTCAGGGAGCACAGCTGGCTGTGCCAGTGACTGATTTACTGAGGCCCAGCATCACACTGCCTCTGCCACTGTGTTACCAGGATAACAGTACAGTTAGGGCACCGTGCTGTACACAGTGTAGGCTAATTTCACCACTGCCCACTGGCACTTTGAGAGCACACGAGGGCTCTGCGATGGGACAGCAAGCAGCTCTTCCTCCTGCTGTCAGACCCTTAAGATACCTTTGTTTGGCGTAAAATGCCTTACTCGCGCCAGGTGACACCGATACTGTACATTTTACACAGCCAGCAGCCTCCGCCAGCCCATCATGGCACCTTGAGACAGGGAATTGTTTGCTGGCTCTTTAAAGCCTCTGTAATTTATATCGTTGTGTGATTTTAACGTGATTGCTCATCGTCTTTCTACTCTTCAGTTTTAAGGCTTGAGTGTTTTTGCGTGTTTTGCCTCGTTATTTTGATTTTTTTCACCACAACTAGCCTCGAGTGACGTGTTTACTGCTTCTTCCTCTGCCCCTGTGTCGCCGAATCAGGTGAAAACATGCAGGTTTAAATGAAAGTGACCCTCCTCCTCTGTTTAGTACAGTCACAGTGGCATCATCATCCACAATGAGATGGAATCCCTAGGAGCTGATGCAAAACTAATAGAGAGGGCTCCCCCCATAGATGGAAATAGTGTTGTTTTGAAGTTGACCCTTGTCCATACTCTCAAACACACACACACACACACACACACACCTGAGCTAACAGAGCTGTTCTGTACGCTCCAGTGGAATCGCTGGATGCTGAGGTCACGGCTGTGTCATGGAGATGGATGGATCTCCACAAGATACAGGATTTCATTCACAGCAGCCTCCAGGAATGTTAAAACAGAAGGAATGAAGAAAATTTTGAGGGATGAATTTCCAGCAGCTCTCTCTCTCTCTCCCTCTCTCTCTCCACCCTCTTGCATTGCTGGTGTTTCAGAGAGGGAGTGTGCACTGAGCCAGAAAGTGAAACTGTCAGGAAACAATAGCCCTTTGACAAATGAGCGCTGGCAACAGTTTACACACACACGTGCACACACACACATACACACACACGCACACACACCTCCCTCACTTTCCCTCTCTACTAGACTATTTCTCAGTGTAATAGCTCCTCACAGGTTGCAGCGATCCACCGATTTACTGTTTTCAACCCATATTTGGAGCGTAACAGCCTGTAGGAAGAGCAGAAATCGATTGTTTTTCAGAAATACATTTACTTTAGGACTCGTTGAGGTGATTAAACTCTTAAGTTTTGAACAAACAGCAAAAAACACACACCAGTTGTTTCCTTTCTGTTGTGTAATTATGGAAGAAGTGAACAGATCCGGTGTTGAATGCAAGGCCTGATCACATGTTGTTTTGTCTTCAAGGGGAGTGGGCTGCATCTTCATCGAGATGATCCAAGGAGTGGCTGCCTTTCCTGGGATGAAGGACATCCAGGATCAGCTGGAGAGGATATTCCTGGTGAGTCCCGTCGGCTGAGGTGCCTGTGTGAGCTGTGTGCGTTCTCGTAGAAAACCCTCTACCCTGCACCCTCCTTCAGTGCTGCCTGATCTCCTTTCCTTTGAGCCCATCAACAGCGGGGACGTGGGGCTGAGTCTTGATGCTGGGGTAAATCCCTGTATTACCCGAGCTTCAGCACTGACTCTGCAGTTCCTGGAATACTGATACTTTATTTTAAACCGAGACGTTTTTGTTTGTTTCACGAAATAACACAAAGTTCTCAGACATGTGCAAGAACTTTGCTATAAATTCATCTACATTTGGATCCTGCTCTGAACATACACTGACACTCAATAGCAATCTGTTCTCAGTGCCAGGAAAAGGCCGGTGGTTGGATGTAGATACTGGCTTCAGTCAATATGAAATTGATATACTGATGCACCAGCAGATGCATCAGTTACTACAGTGTGTGATGCATAGAGAAACATTCTAGAGACCACATTCATAAGAGTTGTTGACTCTAATATGATTATTGACTCTGTTGTGCCAGTTTTGGCTCATGAGGTCTCATGTTTAACCTGTAGGACTAACGCCTTTAATAGCATCGAATATCTTCATCCTTTAAGTAGGAACAACTCATTTCGTTATAATCAAGGAAAATAAAGGTGTATGTCCCGATCATAGCTCAGTAAGATCCTAGCGCGCTGCAGAGCATCTCTGCTGCGCGGCTGCTGACAGCGCTGTGAGCTGATGTGTTGATCACGCTGGACAGCAGTAGAGGACGCCATGCCACATTCTCTTTCCCGTTCGGAATTCAGCTAGCATCCATCAGCAGAGACGAGAGGTTCAGAGGGGCAAGCAGAGACAGGGATGGAGGAACGGGGAGAACATCCAGCTTCACTCTCTGTCATTTCCATTAGAATGAGGCTTGAGACAAGACCCTGTTTGTAGTTGCCACGTTGCTGCAAACGATGCTTCAACTGAGGAAGTGAGATGAGCACCTGCATCACTCATTTCTGCGGATTCGGTGTGATATTAAAACACGTCTCTGTTGCCACATGCGAGCATGAATCTCTGCCTTATCCTGCCTTGTAACAAAGGTACAGGCTGCTAGTCTAATGATGTGTCCTTTCTGCACATAAACATTAGCCCCACTGATATCAGTCAGGTCTCATTTGGATGCCGCAGCGTACGCTCGCGCCGCTGCTTACCAGGTGTGTCCATCTGTGGCCAGAGTCTGTTTCAAACTGGACGGCCTCCAGCAGCCGCAGCGCACCTATCATCTCCAAATGCATCCAGGAACATTGCAGTCACATCAACAGGGTGCTTTTAAATGAGTGCGAAGCTGGAAGACTCTGTGTGTGTGTGTTTGGAGGCTCTGCCTGGTACAGCTGAACAATAGTACAGTAGAAACTGAGTAATTACAGATATATATGCATATGTCTGCATTGAACTGCTCAGTGGTATTAGTATTTTAAGATGGAGCGAGCTCTCATGAATCCTTTAATCACCTGGTCTGCTATTCCCACATATCATTTCATCCCCAATCTCTTAATTGAAGCAGAGTGTAGCAGGGCAGACATAATGGATTTATATTCATAGGCTGGAAGGGCCTGAATAATTAATGTCGAAAATTACAGAGACGAGAGTATGAAAGGGTTCGGCCAGGGAAGAAGTCAAGTGCGGAGACAAAGCGTGCTCACTGCTGTTTGGCCTCTGGGCTGAGGGCTAAAGATACGCATCTGAGGATGGATGGATTTGGGATGAAGGGATGAGGAGAGGTGCAGGAAGCCCGGCAGGCAGGGGGGCTCTCGCAAAGCGTGGAGGCCGAGCAGAAGGAGAGGGAGATGAAGAAAAGGCTTCTTATTGATTGTCTTTTATGCCAGAAGGTAAAAGTGGGGCTTCCTGCACTCATCTGTAAGAGGCTCCAGCCCTCAGTGATCCCAGCTCCCCTCTCAGTCACAAAGACACACTGTGATAGGAGGAGAGAGGCCCAACAGTGGGATGGCCGCTGGCCAGGCTGACGATGAGGCTCAGCTGCACTCGGCCACCCCGCAGAGGCTTTCACCTTTCTTTCATCCACTTCTCGGAGAATGAAGTGTACGCAAATGCTGTCCACGTAGAGGGAGGTATAGAAAACGCCTGAGTGCCTGACAAATTATACAAAGGTAATGAGGAATTTAAAAAATGACCTGTCTGAGAAAGTTGGTTTGGTAAAGCTGGGCTGGCTTGGCTGAAAGCATCACATGATTAACACCCATTTTCATTAGAAATGCTCTAAACACATCATATTTAAGGCCACATGCAGACATAAAGGTTACAGAGGCGCAGCGCTGTGCACACACCTCAGGCCTTTTTCCTCATTTAGTGCCTCGACAGCATAAATTGGTGATAAAGTGGTTGCTTTGCCAAAAATGTTAGTTGTACTTATGAAATCATGTCGTTCAAAGACTTTTTTTTTTACATTTTACCTTAATGAATACCTCTTAACTATGTAACTTACTGTAACTTCCGTCATTGCTGCTCTCGCTTTTGGCTGAAATGAAACAGTTTAATTACCAGGCCACAGTGTTGGCCTGTTTACAGCCCGTAACTCGTGCTTCTTAGTATCATTTTGACCTATTTTTAGCGTTCCCAGCGTTGGCGTTCCCAGATCGCAGCGATTACTTTGGCCATTGTAGTGTTGTCATAACCAAAGGAATGGAACCTGCCTGGCTGCGAGGCTTGTGATTCCAGTGTCTCTCTTGGATCATTGCTGCAGATTCGTGCAGTATTATGAAAACCATTTCAAGCATGTATGTGTGACATTCATGTGTGGATTTTAGGAGTTCCTTTTACTTTAACTTAGAAGTCACACTGATTAACTTCCTTTGATATCCCAGCTCTTTTCCTGATATTTGAATTCAAATGTATCTTTGTTTATAACACAAATATATTCCATTTGCCTAGAAAACACTGACAGGCCAAACTGAGCCTCCTCATCCAAATCACATTCTGCGTTTTGTGTTGGTGTGTATTCAGCTGTCAGCTCAAGCTAGAGGAGACAGATGAATATGGAAATACGGAGGTTTGCGGCTTAGCGAGGCAACGTGTGATCACAGAACTAGCCCACCTGTCAGAGCGAGCCTGATGTTGACATTTCCATCCATCCTGCCTGCTCCGCGGCCCTGTGTGTCTGCTGCTGGGCTGTCAGACGGGTCGGAGTTTGGATGCACAGCCTCAGAGGCTCATGTGAAGGGCACCATCAATGAATTATGCGGAGTCAGAAGCATCTTAAAGGCCATGTTGTTTGAAGAGAGGAAGAGAAAGGTCAGATCCCATCACTGTTTGAGAGGCACCCTGCCAGGAGTCGAGTCGGCACTTTGAGCACAACGTCCGCAGAGCTGGAATGTCACACGGTGGCCTGGAGTTTTTCCGCTGTTAGCCAAACCTTCAGTGTAATGGGCCGTTTGCATTCTTGTGGAAAACCAAGAACTCTTGCATGCGTGTGGAAACTCAACTTTGGGACAAATAGCGCTAACTGTGCAGATTTTGCAACCTATCATCTTCTGATCTGATTACCGGAACAGAATGACTTGTACACAGATCACAGAGCACAATGGGCACGATGCTAACGGTGGTCAGATGGTCAGAGACTCAGTAAAATCTGGTTAGATTCATGCCTGGCCCAGTGAAAAAATAGATCAGCATCGAAGCAGCAGAAGCGAAACATCATCTTTCACTTGTCAAAGCCTGGCGCCCACATTACCCAAACTGACGCTGACATGAGTGACATCACTTGAGGGCATTTCTTAGACCTCACACAGCGCCCTCTGGAGTCAGGAAAGGTTCTATGCAACCTTTTATACTGATATGTGTTGGTGTTCTTCAACACCCGGAAACAGACTTTAATGTGTAAAAAAATCGTTGTTGGCCATGATCCAGCAGACATAAGCCAATGGCGGTCCTCACAAAAGTAAACAAATTAGGATATTCAGAGCAGCTCAGTGTGGAGGAGGCACAGGGAAAAAGGAAATTCCAGTTTATTACAGTTTGAGAAAACACACCGCTGGGTAAGTTACCTGTGAGTTATCCAAGTTATCTGTTGACGTGGCGACAAAAACGTCTGACTGGGCGAGGAGCAGGAGAATAGTTGGAAGAGTGACTCAGTGGAACAGAACAGTGTTTGCTGTAAGCTTCCACCAAAGCTCACTGGTGCATCTTCGTCCTGCTATGTTTAACACGGTTGTGCTGGCACGGTTTTCATATCCAAAGACGGACTTTAACCGTCATCACAGGAGCCACCTTTGGTTTTATCTCCAGATAGTGTTGGCTTAGTTTAGTATGTTTCATATCTCTCAGATCTTCCAAGTAATTGAGTTTATAGCATTATAAAGTGTATTGCAGAGAGAGATAATATTGTTAGTTGTTAGTTGAATTATGATTCAGACACAGATTACTTTGATATATTTGTTGACCAGCTATTATAAAAAGCTAAAGCACAGTGCAGTATGCTAAAGGGATGTCAAACACATCATTTTGTTAATTTACTACATGGTCTCTAAGGCAACAGATCAGAGTTCATCCGTTCACTGGGTGACGTCTCATCCGTGTGTGTGCCATTTGGAGACTTCCGTCCAGAGCACACGTGGGATTGTTCCTCCTCTGCTCCAGTTTTACAGCCGGAGATACTTTCTATCCCTCAGCGCAGACACAAGCTGTTTCCACCTTTTGCTGTCAGGTGGATTTCTGAGTGTTTGCGCACACACTGGCTTTGTGATCAGTGAGCGGTCTGAGAATTTGGTTAGAAGAATTAGTTGTGACTTGTATCCTGATGGATGTGAACCCACTGACACCAGCGGGTGCAGTGCACGGAAGGAAGAGAGAAAGCTGCAACACTTCTCCTCACAAACCTGGGCTCATCACTAATGAGGCCATTAACAATTAAACATTGAATCAGGCTTCTGTGGCACACGGATAAATAAATAAATCCTCCGCTGGCTTCTCTCTCCTCTACTTGTTTGTTAAAGCAGATTTTTTTTCCTGGGCCAACATCCCCCTGATACCACACCTCCACGGTGTTATTATCCTTGCCAGCATTAAGGCTGCGCCACTTCCTGGGCTTATCACCGTTCCTTCAAAGTTGCATGCGCACGTCTGGGTGAGCGAGACGTAAATACAGATGCATGCTGGTGTCCGTAGTGATGAAATATCCTCAGGCGCACAGTCTGCATGTTCAGGCCTGTGTTTTTCTTTGGATAGATGTTAACATGGCCTTGTGTCTGCCCGTACTTCCATCTCACACACACAGATGCACGCGCACACACACACACACACACCCTCTGAGAGTGTCTGTGTGAATTAAAGTTGTGGTGGATGAGGCCGGGCTCAGGCGAGCTGGTTAACTAGCTGTCACCGTGCAAAAGATTACAGCCGCTGGAAGGACTGTATGAATATGGACAGGTCTATCTGCAGGAAATGGCCTGTCAGGCAGAGGTGAGTGTGTTACTGCTACTGTGTTAAGTGTGTGTGTGTGTGTGTGTGTGTGTGTGTGTGTGTGTGTGTGTTAGTTTCTGAAAAGACAACAAGCCGCCTCCTTCTATTAGTGTGACTGAAATAGCTGTTTGTGCCGAAACGTGAGCAGCGGCTGCTCATGTACATGAGATTAGTTTGTTTCACCAACGCACTGGCCATATCATAATAATCTGATTATGGTCATTAATCAGATTATGGCATTATTGTAATTATGTTATGCTGCTTACGCTTATGCTTATGCTGCTGTTTCATTAATATCTCTGTTGCTAAGCAGCAGATTAATGGCTATAGATGCTGCCCCCGCATCATTATGTACTGCTGTAGTGTTACCTGTCCTGTGCAGCCATGATGCTTTTATACAGCATACTGTTGTGCTCGTCTTTATGTGCATGTGTGTTGTTATTAAACTGTGTCACTGGGTTTCTAACGATACATATTCAAGTTAATGTCCAAGCGCAGCATGAAGCACAGGAAGTGCTTTATAGGGCAAGACAAAGTGGAAGGATCTCAGTCATCTGCCAGTCCATGAGTCACCAAACTCATGTAGTTTGTCCTGATCTTCAGTGCTAAGATGGGAACTGTGCACAGATCGTCCTGTAGCAGTGCTTCTGACGTCAGCGTGGTTGTACGTGCTGTGTTAGGTGTAGGTCAGTTTAAAGCTAACTCTTGTGGTCAGATGATGCCAGTGTTGGTCAGTCCATCACTTTGGTCCAGACTGAATATCCCAGACATCCCCAAAGCTTTCTACTTTCCTTACTGATGTCCCAGTCTTAAGTGCAAATTGGCAAACTAAAACGATGATAATCAGCCGAGCATTAGCATGTTAATGTAAATTGGAGAGAACAAGTGTATGTAGGGCTAATTCAAGGTGAACTACAGTGTGTGTTCATATGCTCCTTGGTTTTTAATATGTGTCCTAGTCATATTCCTATATGAATACATCTATTTGGCCAATAAAGCTGATTGTGATTCTGTGTTTGGACGACAGTGTAGCCATGTGGCAGTAAAGGAATCTGATATATGAGGCTTTGGATCCTCAGGTGATACTTGTAGGTCAATACAGTCTGTTGTAAGTTTGAGTTTGCCTCATTTAAATACGTTGTCAAGGGGAAAAGTATCAGCTTTATCGGCCTGCACATTAAAAACCACTTAACAAACAATATGTCTCTGTGAATATGATGCTGAAAGAGCCCACTTAAGTGGAACCATTCAAACACGCTGCTCCACAGAACAAGTCTGAAAGAGTTCATTAGAGCAGCAGAAGCGTCCTGCATGGTGCAAATATCCCTTTTCTCTCCGCAGAGACCTTGTTCAGTCGGAGTGCATGCCTGCTATCAAGAGTAAGCCAGTGCACATGTGAGCTGATCTGCCCTCAGGAGAGACCGAGAGGCTGCTGGGGAGATAAATAATGTAATTTCACGAACAGCCGCTGTGTCAGTGACATGAGCATCCATCTGCTGAAACCCAGACAGGATAGACGGGGCTTACAGAACACATTCCGACAGGTCGCAGTGGGAGACAGCTGATCCACTTGGCTCTGGTTCTGATCCGTTTGACCCCTGCCTTGAGGTGGCCCCAATCTGCTGGCCTGTGATGGGGTTGGAGGGGACTGGGATTTTCAGAGCAGAGACAGAGATGAAGGCAGGGGTCGTTATTAGGACAAAGACGGAGAGTAGAGGTAGGAATGTGGATCAGACAGGGGTGGGATACAGCTGGGATGGGGGTCAGCACCGGTGATTATGCTTGGATTACGGGATTGATCTCAGAGCGAACAGATGCAACTTACAAACCTGCACCTCAGCAGAGGTGCCTCGAACGCTCAGGAACGGAATTAAATCTGCTGAAACTAAAACCACTAAGCTGCGGTTCTCTGACGTTAAAACTAAGACCAGAGATTATTTGGACAAAAGCTTTGGTCAAAGTTGGACAAATGCTTGGCAGGACGTAGGATTTGTTTGTCTTGCAGGAAAAACACAGGTGTCATTAATAA
This sequence comes from Datnioides undecimradiatus, assembly GCA_008933995.1. Lineage (NCBI taxonomy): Eukaryota > Metazoa > Chordata > Actinopteri > Lobotiformes > Datnioididae > Datnioides > Datnioides undecimradiatus. The sequence goes on along the minus strand of WARS01000046.1, from coordinate 37,111,997 downwards.
CAAGATCCTGGTTCCAGGGTCCTACCTCTGTGGTAACCAACCGATTAGGTCACTGTTTTGAACTTAACGTCCAGAGGAAGCTCTGGTACTTTTCACTTCTCACCCCTGTAATAAAACGCAATACACAAAGTGCTGCTTCAATACAAATACAACATTATTTATTATCTGTACGTATTTTATGTTGCTTACTTGTGGCCCAACAGAGGTGAAAGTACCAAAGATCAGAAACGACGTGTGACACATTGTTTGTTATGTCTTATGTCAGCTGACAGCTGTCTTGTTCTCTGTGATGAGTCTGTCTGACCCTGCGTCGGTGTATTGACTACCCAGACTCTGCCTGACTCTCTTCATTCTCTCTATGGCAAAATAAATATAATTAGGCTTCCCGAGTGAGGGTCAGACATACTGATTGTGTCTGGCGGGCTGGGTGGTCTGTAACTGAGCTGGTGGGAGGGTCAGGGGATGTATGTCCAGCAGAATGTGCATGCAGAGCTCAGGGTCGCGACCTGTGGCCCCCCGCAGGAATTCCTCTGTGGCGGAACACTCTCTCTCTGATCAGTCATTCTCTCTACACACTCACACACATTGTGAGATGAACACTGACCTGACCCCTTCACTGCCCTCCCTCATGGATTTCCACGCCCTCCCTTTCAACATGCTGTTTCATATGTCCATTACTTTATGGGTGCCGGGTTTGGAATTCACTGTCCTTGCAAAGGGATAATCCAGGTCGGTTATGGAGATGAAATGAAAATGAAAGCATAGCATGAGTCATGTGTTCAGGAGTCAAGGAGCCAAGTCAATATGGTTCATATTTACATTTAACAAAAACAGGACTGTGAATTAACGCATATGTATGCCGTTAGTGTCATCAGTGTATAATCACCTTTAATAAGAATCATACTGCTTTAGTTCCCTTAGAACCTTATGCCGCCATTTTTCTATGGTAGCTCAGAATGGACAAACCAAACACTGGTTCTACCTGTGGGCCTTTCACTGTTTTTCAAAGCCACCTCCTCAAACCCCGTTGAGATGAACTCTGAATCACTGGAACTACGCATGTTTGTTATGACTCGCCCACTTTTGAACGGTCAAATCAAACACCTTCAAATGTTTTGTCCCACCCACTGCATACTTAGTATTTTTAAAATTAAGTTTATTTAAAATAAAACTACGCAGGAGGGTTCAAATGTAACATTTGTCTGTGTTCATGGGGACTCTCCAGCTGTGGAGCAACTGCCTCTGCTTATCCAGTCAGCCAGTGTAGGAACCTGCATGTTAAAGATGATTTAATTAAAGCCCTTTTTGAAGGCGTATAATTAGCCATTAGCATCAGATGTGGGCTAATATGTAATTTAATTCTCAAACACAGTCCTGCTCGTGCAGTCAAATAGCTAGTTTGATATGAAGAGGCAGAGCAGCTGTGGCATTATAACTGACTGCTGACATGTTTGTGACAGAAAACTGGGGGGAATTACAGATTTGGCTGTTGTGTTTGGACTTCTTTAAGTCAATCCATCACCGCATCTCATGTCAGGATTTTCAAAATGATAGTCTTTAGCTCTCGGCTGGTTTCTGGTCAAAACAAGTGAAGACGAAGTGCAGTTTAAAAGAAGTACGACAGTGACAGTTTCCTTGAGCTGGCTCGACTCCAACACGGTGTATTTTCAATTAAAAAAGTGCTGACTCATTTAATTGAATTTGTGGGTGCGCACCTTCTGATTGGCAGCTCTTATTATGCACGGCCTCCAAGCATCAGAGGACAAAATGCAGCCGACTCTTATTCCATCCATCTGTATGGCTCTCCTGTTGATGGCAACTCTGCGTTGTGTTATGCGAGGAACTCAGGCCACCGGTGTTTTTGGAGACGATCTCCGTTTATTCATGCCTGAAGTACAACATAAAAGTCCTCCATCTCCCATGGAGTACGCTAACAAAAGGGTGGATATGCTACATCGGAATAAGTACAACATACCTGACAGTGAAGTACAACATAAAAGTCCTCTATTAACTGCAGTGCTGCACAACTCGTGCCCCTACACTGAGCTCCGTAGATTTTATTAATTCTTCTGTTCTGTTTTCTACAAAGTTTGTGTTATTACTCAAGACACCAGCCGGTAATGATTCCAGTTACTTGTAGCTGGGACTCTTAGACACCTGCAGGGTTTTATTAGCTGTGTGTGGGCCTGTAAAGGATTTTTTGGAAGTGTATGTGTTACTGTAAGGGTCATGTTTGCAAATGTGCGCCTATCTAATGTGTATTTTTAGATTTTCCATTGTTTGCAGTGTTTTTGACGCAGCGGTCCCTCAAATCTGAGATGACTCTCTCCCACGGGAGACAATGGAGCAATAGACAATAAGCTAAACATGCGCTGGAATGCTGTTAAGCATAAAACAGCGAAACACGTTTACAGCATGTTGACAGTAAACAGAAACGAAGGAAAGCAGAGCAAATCACTCGAAGGTGTGCTTCACCCCTGGATAAAGCTGATAAAAGATACATATGCGGACACATTTTGCATAATTTTAGTGATCAGTGCCTGGAAGAAGCATTAGGGCTTGTGCTGTGGCTCCATTCTGAGGCCTGAGTGCGTTATTGTATCTTATCTTGTATCTTGTATCTGTATTGTACTGTGTGTGCTGACACTGACGCTCCGTCAGGCCAGGACTGCAGATGTCTTCGCTCCTGCCGTGCTTTGGGGGCTTTTACTTTCAGTCTGGTCTTCAACAAGTGACACATGATCACTTGTGACTCAGCCCTTTACACCCACCATCATATTGTTATTTCAGATCAAATGTGCTGAAGTGCACAGCCCAAAACAGACCAGCTGCTGGCCGTGCAGTGATGTTTTAGCTCTTTTCCGACCCCCCCACCACTTCCTACCTCCCATGTCTGACGTCCTTACAAAGACTTTGACATTCGCACCGAGCCCCAAACCCATCCTCCACCCACCGCTCCCTCTCTTCACTTCAAAGGCCACTGAACCTTTCCATCAATAATGCAAGCCAATTTCAGCTCTGTGGACCCTCCGTCCCCCACACCTCTGTAACCTGTGGAACACTCCCACAACCTTTCCTCCTCCCCCATAACTCATTCTGCCCACCCCTGTCTGCAGGAAACTCACCCGTCCGTCATGAACCTAAATGTGCAGGACTGCATCGGCTAGCCAGATCTTCTCACCAGTGATCTCAAACTCCACGTCTCCACGTTTGTTGTTTTTTTTTGTTTGTTTCAACCTGCCCTTTACAATTGTCCACAGACCTGTTCCTGTCCCTTTTCCTGCTGATTGTCCGGGCATGTTGATGTCAAAGCGACAGCAGGTATTCAGTTAGATGAAACCTGCAAGCATGGAAACACTGCAGAGAAAGGCTGTAGTCAGCCCCCGGTGCAGTGCTGGGTAGCTCTCAGCTGTGAAACTCTACACCAGGTTTTTAGGTGTCAACATGTGGTTTGACAGAATAGTATAAAGGGAAGTGCAGTCAAATCACGATCCTCTGTAGCTGCAAAGTTGTTACTGCTTCTTGTTTGTTCTGCATGATCGTCTGCACGTATCGGTTAAATTTAGCACGGCGGCGCACCTGTTCAAACGGCTTAACAAAGGGAGCATTTGACTTAAGTGAACGTCCCAAAAAAAAAGAGAGATGAGAATGTGTTTGGTTTCAGGCTAAACCACTGCAATAATGTGCACGTCAAGAAGGCTTTGGCATGGTCGCCGTGACGATTCAAGGTGCTGCAGCTTCAGAAGACCTGTGCAGATCAAGGAAAGACAAGCGAATGAAGGAAGCATCACTCTGCAAACACAGTTCAGTTCAAACATCTCAGTCTGTGTTCATTGCACAGCCTCTTTGAGTATCCTGAAAAGAGCTATATAAATTAAATGTATTATTATTATAATTATTAGTTTATGTTAGATATTTATCTTTTTTTCTGTTTAGAAATATTTGGACCTACTGCCAGCATGTGTCTGACACGTTGCAAAGCTGCAGGCTATTTTGTATTTATTTCTATACATTCTTTAATGTCAAAGTTTAATGTAAGTATACATATAAAAATATCAAAAACTGCAAACCAAAGAGATGGCACGCAACGGTATGCTGCGTTTGGACTGAACTCAGAGAACCAGCGGTAATAACATACTCCAGCATGACTGAACACTTCATCATCGATGCGGTTATTTAACCCTGCAGTCATTTAACCCTCCTCTCTGTGACTTTACCCCTTGTAAGTAATGTATATTGTTATATTGTTATACTGGATTATTGCTTCCAAACACGGATTGTGGCTATTTTAAATGAAGTTCAGTATTTCAGCTCTCAAACTGAGCCCTCTTTGTCCTGACTGCCTCCATTGAAGCCTCACCGAGCTCGGGCTCATGGTGTTTTACTCCCCCCTAGTGGCATTGTTGTATTATTACAACAACCATAACTACCAGAGTCAGCAACAGGCCAACGAAAGCCAAACAAGCCTCTGACCTTTCGTAAATTCCTCTGGTTTCCATTACGTTTCACTTTGGTCTTGACCCTTAAGCCCACAGCGTTTAGTATTTTCTGACATGGGATTTATTTGTGTATGCGGCCCACACACTCTGTCATGGAAACCTACCCAGTGATTCCCTCAACCTTTGCTCTCATTCTTCTTTTCTTTTGTCTCTCAGCCATGCCAGCAAGAGCCATCTGAAACAAATTCATCCCAGCGATCCCACAACACACACGTCCACCCAGTGTTTGCATGCGTTGTGCTCTAACTTGCAGTTTAGGAATCCAGCAGCACTCTGAGCGGCTACTCTGCCGTAGGAGTGCGCTGTATATCAGAGACAACTGGGCAATCTGGAAACTATTATGCTGCTTAGCTGTGATGGATCATGTGGAAGGCATGTCCACTGCTCTGGCTTTTGTCATCATAAACCCGAGGCTGTGTGCGTGAGAACTCAGCCAGCTTTTCCATAAAAAATGCACTAATCATGACTATTGCACAAGCAGATGGAATGCCTTTAATCTGGATGGTCCTCCTTTCTCTCTGTTACAAGTGTGGGATCTTAAATATACTGTATGCGATTGGAATTACATGAAATAATGAAATGAATTCATCATTTTGACTCAGTGCTAATTGGTGATCACTATCATTTTTTCGTGGTCCTGCTGGAGTGTTAGCTTCTCATGATGCCCTAATGTGTCCACTAAACCAGAAGTGTATGTAGAAGTGTGGTGAATTTGGTTTTTATTTAAGCTTGAGTTTATCTGAGAAGTTGAGCTTCACTTTTCTCCTCTTCATTCATTTTTTTTCAGGTCCTTGGAACCCCGTCTGAGGATACCTGGCCCGGAGTTAACTCTCTGCCTCACTTCAAACCAGGTGAGGCCCATCATTGCGTCACACAGCAACTGTAAATCTCTTCCAACATCCGTAACATCACTATACATACAGCCAAATGCTGCTTTCATGTGCTCCTCGGGTATTGGGGACATGGGCATTACAAAGCAGCCTAGCGTCTCAGTGAAGATTCATGTTGCTGTCCAAGGATACTAAAAACTAATCTGAGTCACTTTGCATTGATGGCAAGTAATGGTCACAGCCTAATGCAGCGCATAAATTGATAAAAAGGTTTCACTACAGATCATCCACTGTCTCTCATCCATGTTTCTGCATATATGTGTCCTCAAAGTCAGCAAGCTGTTTACCAAAATGTTCAGTGACTTTGATCATGTAGCCGTTCCGACCGAAGAGAACATTCAAATCAGTATTTCCAGTCGGGAACAGATTTATGAAAATATTCTAACATCAAATGACCAAAATGAAGAACATAATGTAGGCTAAAGGGTTCACATGAAGCCAATGTTTAGTCAATCTAATATATTCTGAATAGCTAGTAAGATAAACAATAGTAGAAGCATGGAGTCGATTTCTATGCAACATATTATTCCACATGGTAAAGTGTGGGTGTGGAGCATAGTCTTTCACATTGTGTATGATCAGCACCCGCCACAATGTTGAATGGCAGCAGTTGGCATGGTAGCTCTTTAGCATGGATCCTAAATGACAGCAGGTTACATGCTAGTACTTAAGCTTTCATTGTTGTTTGCATGCTAACACTCTAGCTTACATTTTGGTTGCATGCTAGCATTTTAGCATACAGCAGTTTCAATGCACAGGATTCTGTTTAGCATTTTGCATGCTAATGCTTTAGCTTACAGTTTTGAATTGACAGCAGTTTACATGCTAACCTTTAGCATACACAGATGTGCCCCCTGCAGAGTTCTGTGTAGCATTTAAGCACTCGGTTTGGTCAGATTCCTACCCTGACTCTAACTGAGCTCTCTCCTTATGCCTAAACCTAACAAACATGTTTGCTACGTGTTAAGCATCAGCGCCAGTGTCACGTATTCTTGTCACATTTGGTTATATTCTCAGTACTCTAAACCTGATCATTTAAATGAACCAATGGGACCGTCTACCCAACACTCACTGTACTACACTAATGCAGCGGCGGCAGCAGCAGGAGTGGGGGTGGCAGCTCTGCCAGGGCAGCCCTGCCCTCTGGGAGCTCATTAGGGCTTTTTAGAGGGAACATGAATAGAGGGACTGCAGATTAGTGTTAGCTTATGGAGGGAAGAAGAGCTGGAGTGGAGGAGAGGGGACAGGCGAGGATGGACATAAAGAGGGTTAGAGTGATGGTGCGGGGCAGTGAGGCATCATAGAGCTACGTGACCCAGCCTCGGATCTCCAGTGGCCAATTAGGGACCAACTGGGGTGACTCTCCTGGTCACATGCACACACACAACACATACAAATGTAATCTCTCATTCTGTGGCCATGGTGACAGTTGGCTCTTGTTTGCCTCTCACACACTGTGTTGAACAGCTGTGCAGCTGTCTGATCCACACACACACACACACACACACACACACACACACACACACACACACAGGCAGCTTTGCCTGGTTCTAGCCTCCAAGCATTGCATCTGTTCATGTGATGTCTGCATATCTGACGCTATTATGGCTGCACTTTGAGCAACCGCAGGAAGAGTGAGACGTCACCAGAGATGATTGGGTGAAACTTAACCACATGATGGGGTTCAGAGACGTCTTCAAGTCTCCGAATAACAGCAGCGGCACAGTCAGAGTTCACAATGATTTTACAGTCAGAATGAAATAAACAACACAGGGTGAATCATTACAATCAGAGCGGGTCAGTCCGTGTAAATGGATTGCATCTGTTATTATTGCGCACACTTGCACTTAAAGTGATTTTTGTGAGTATCTCTGTGCACAAGTTGCAAGACTTAAAAGCAGGATTTCAAATGTATGGATGTTAAATGCAGATATTTATTTTTTCACCTTACCTTTCATTTACTAATGTAGGAATGTTAATAAGAAAGGTTATTCAAATGTGTCAGTGTCATTGTTACAAAATAGTAAAAAGTCAGAACTGTAAATGTCAAAAACAATGACTAATCTAAATATTTTGTTGAATCCACTTCTGCCTAAAATTTACTGCTTATAAGACATGAATACAGTCTTTACCATGGTCCGCCTGACAGATATAACACAGTCCCGGCCACTCTAGAGGCAGCAGTAAGCAGCAGATGGCAGTGTTGCATCAGTGTGGAAAGCCTCCACGCGACTGAGGAGAAGTTTCCACAGCACTGAGCTCCTCTGAGCCGAGCTCTTATCTGCACACTTTTCCAAAATCGAGTGACTTAATCACTTTTCTGGTTATGAATCATCACATTTTCGCTATTACATCCACATCTCTGCATAATACTTTCCATCATTTTGTTTTTCATCCCAGCCTTTTGGACCACTTATCTCATCTTTTAATTTTGGATTTCAGACATGACAGTGTGGCTTGACCTCAGAGCAGAGGCGCCACTTATTTTTCACATTTTTTGCGGTTCTGAAAAAGTTCCACGGATACTTCCTCATTTCCAGTCATATCATATTTAGCTCGCTCCCTCTGCTCTACTGCCTGACTTATTGATATATTAGGCCTGGCTTCCTACATCACTTTCTGAGCTGACCACTTTAACTGTAAACTCAGAAAAACCTAATCATTCACATTTCATTGTTAGCACGTAGTCTTGTTTTATAACGGAGTAACATCCAGTCAGACAAACCTAAGAATAAAAAGTCTACTTGCATAAACTTACAGATACCTGTAATATACAGAATAAGCTCATGTTTATAAGAATTTAAAAATGAAAAATGGTAAACAGCTGTTGCTTAGTTCAGTCTTATTTAAGTCTCACTGAGATAAACATCTATTTTCCAAGAGAGACCTGTAGACATATGGTATGAACATTGTATGTATATACATATATATTTATATATATATATGGTTTTCTGACTCTTGAGTTGGGAAATTGTCTTCTTCTGTAATAAAATCACTGTAATAAAGTCACAGCGTGCTGTGGTAAAGTGAGTCGGGGGCTGTAAGATTGAAGGAGAGGCATGCACACACACACACACACACAGGATAAACATATCTAAGTGCACACAGAGTTGTAGATTATAAACTGGTCTGCAGACTGACAGGAGAGAAACATGATTCCTCTCTTTGCTAAAATCCAGTTCAGGCCAGCATGTGGACAGTAGAAAGAGTGCGCTTCTGTCACCTTGGAAACAGCATACGGTTTGTTTTGATAGAAAACAAGGTCATGTTGATCATGTTTACGTGAGTTTATCGTTTGCCTTCCTCTGACCTTCAGTCCGCCTATTTCTGGCTTCTCTGGCTTGCAGCCTTCACCTCTGGTACCAGGGAAGCTGTGGTCGGTTCAGGCCAGCCCTGGCACTCAACTGGTGACTGGACCCACTGTTGGTTAGCTGGCAGGCTGAAGGCTCAAAGTGAAAGGCGGTTGGGTGGTTGGCTAGCAGGATTAGGCTGGCAGTGTGGGAGGCGGGCTAGCTCGCTGGGTGGCTGGCTAGCCTGTGCGGTAGCCGGTCGGTTGGCAGCTCAGCCCGACTGTGCGTCCACATGGCAGTTTTGGCAGAGATTAAGAGAACAGCGCAGGGCCTCACACACTCACAGCATAACAAGCATAGCTGTGGAAGTACAGAGAGGCTGTCTCACCAAACCCAGCTCAAAATTATGACAATTTAATGTGGTCTGGCTTTGGAGCACGAGTACATAGTTCTTCCAGTATTTCCCAACACTATTTCTGAAATGATATGAGCCACACCTTCTCTTGGCAAACCCGTACAGAAGCAACACACACTGCAATACGATTTCAACTATTTGAATCGGTTTGTCTGTAGTCCATTAGTCATCGTTTCAAAATACACAGCGTTCCACATTATTATGCAAATGTAATTTTTCTCTCTTTTTCCTAAATAATCTATAAAAATGATAGTTCTCATAATTTTCATGTCATCAAGCATTAGAGTATAACTCAACTGTTTTTGAATGAACCTCCAAATCATAACGTTTTTTTAAAAAAAAATCTAAATCTTAAAATGCACTGTTCCACATTATTACGCACAATAGAGTTTCAAAACATTTTATTGTTGTAAACAACTGAAAATGGTCATTAGTTAAACTGCAAGCATTTGCAGGTTATATTTGCTGAAATCAAAAGCTCTTTCAATCAAAAATATCTTAACAGGCCAAATTACATTTTGACATAGGACCCCTTATTGGATAGGAGCTTCACAATTCTTGCATCCATGGAAGTTGTCAGTGTTTGGATGGTTTCTGCTGGAATTTCTTTGCAGGATGTCAGAATAGCCTCCCAGAGATGCTGTTTTGACGTGAATTGCCTCCCACCCTCATAGATCTTTTGCTTCATGATGCTCCAAAGGTTCTCAATAGGGTTGAGATCGGGGGAGGATGGGGGCCACACCATGAGGTTTTCTTGTTTTATGCCCATAGCAGTCAATGATGCACAGGTATTCCTTGCAGCATGGGATGGTGCATTGTCATGCATAAAGATGATCTTGCTACGAAAGGCACGCTTCTTTTTTTTGTACCACAGAAGAAAGTGGTCAGTCAGAAACTCCACATATTTCACAGAGGTCATTGTTACACCTTCAGGGACCTTGAAGGGGCCGACCAGCTCTCTCCCCATGATTCCAGCCCAAAACATGACGCCGCCACCTCCTTGCTGACGTCGCAGCCTTGTCGGGACATGGTGGCCGTTCACCAACCATCCACGACTCCATCCATCTGGACCATCCAGGGTTGCACGGCACTCATCAGTGAACAACACTGTTTGGAAATTAGTCTTCATGTACGTGTAGGCCCACTGCAGGCGTTTCTGCTTCTGAGCTTTGGTTAAGGGTGGCTGAATGAGGTTTATGCATAACTGCAACCCTCTTGAGGATCCTACACCTTGATGCTCTTGGCACTCCAGAGACACCAGCAGCTTCGAATACCTGTTTGCTGCTTTGCAGTGGCATTTTAGCAGCTGCTCTCTTAACCCGACGCGTTTGTCTGGCAGAAATCTTCCTCATTGTGCCTTTATCTGCTCGAACCCGTGTGTGTTCTGAATTGGCTACAAATCTCTTTATTGTACAATGATCACGGTGAAGTTGTTTTGAAATATCTAAAGTTGTCATACCTTCTCCTAGGCATTGAACTATTTCTTGCTTTTCGGCAGCAGAGAGATCCTTCTTCTTCCCCATATTGCTGGAAAATGGTGGTCTGCTTAATAATGTGGAACATCCATTCTTAAGTAGTTTTCCCTTTATTTGGACTCACCTGCAAACTAATTGGCACAGGTGTCTGAGATTGATTGGAGTGATTGGAAGAGCCCTGACGCACATTCCCATCCATGTGTTTAAACTGACAGACAAAAAAATGACCTTTATGACCTTTAAACACAATTTGCATAATAATGTGGAACGCGGTGTAAGCGATTTGCCACGGCGAAGCGGGAGAAGCGCTGGTGTAATTATTGACATTAATTATGGCTGCATTCCTTTAAGATGACCCCGCAGCGCTTGCGTGGCTTTCGCAGCCGGTCAAGTTGAACAGCGCATTGTTAATGTAATCAGTTTCACCTGTCCTCTTCCTTCAACACGTTTTACGACAAAAACAACACTTGTCAACATATCACATTTGTTCCCACCCTGATTTGTTCCGTACGATATGTTTTCTTATGATACAGCGGTGATAAAACGTACCAAATGTTCATTAAGTAACCAGTTACAACCCAACTGTGGTTTCTCAGCAGTGAGGTCCCTTCTCCACCTGCAACTGGCACCAGGCACCAGAGCTTTTTCTGTTTGGTACTGCACAAACTCAACTGTTCACAATGATGGAAACGTGACGTAAAGCTACTAAACAACAGCTGCTCAGACTGAAACACCTGCTTTAGCTCATTGAGCTGAGGCAGCGTCAAGGACACCGACTCCCCTGTGTTACATCATATGATGCAATGGAAAATGTAATTTTCCAGATCATCGCTCCAAACATCTATTGTTTTTTTCTGAATTTGTGTCTTTAAGACTTGTTAAACACGTCAAATCCTACATTTACACTGTAAATGGTCATTTTCAGCAGAAGTTTTGTTAAAACGCATTGCTGCAACGTAAGTTGTCCTTTAACCAGCGTAGCATTAGTTGCTACTTTGCTGTTTCTATTCAGCGCAGCATGTGTGGGTTTAACGTACTAAGAGAAATGCACATCAACCAGAAGCCAAGTGTCCCTACAATGACTGAACTGTGTCTGTTGTCTTCCCATCACAGATCGCTTTACAGTGTACAGCGCAAAGAAGCTCAGACAAGCATGGAATAAGTAAGTGAACTTTACACTGTGTTTGTGTGTGTGTGTGTGTGTGTGTGTGTGTGTGTGTGTGTGTGTGTGTGATTTTGTGTTAAAGCTGATGGACACACTATTACATTTAATGCATCCCACACACTCTTTGCACACTCATCTAGCCCACCCACCCTTCCTGCAGCCTACGCGTATGTGTTTCTGCTCTGGGACATGACACCCATATGGCAGGGAAAGGGCATGGTGTCTCCCCCCAGATGTGTGCCACTGTTTGCCCCCGGCGCACATCTGGAGGAGAGTCCACAAAGGGGTGAAGGGGGAGTTTGTCACTTTTCCACTGGGAGTGTTAAAGCAGCAGCTGACAAGTGATTTATATAAAAACTCCAGCTGTCTAATCAGCTGGATTCACAAAGTGTAGCCGCCACAGTGAAGATCCATCCCCACTAACTAAAGGCCTCATCACACAGGACTCTTAATACCTCCTGTGATTTATAATAATTACATAGGTCAACTGTGTCCCGAATCCCAGGAGAATGTGGGAAGAATCTGCAGTGCCTGTAATCTATAAAGTCAGGATTACGCCGCAAATTACTGACCGTAATGTGCCAAAGACTCCATCTCTGTATGAATCAGCTGCTCCGTAATAAGAGGTTTTTCTGTCCCGGGTCAAGAGCAGGGGAGCCTTCGCTGGAAATGACTAATTATTGTTTTCCAACAATAAATAACTCCATGCACACACCTTAAATCCTTTAAAAACAGAGTATGTGAAGTGATCTGACAGAGAACGCAACAGCTGGATACTCATGAGGGCAGTGGAACAGCTGGATACTCAGGTCAGACAGATGGAAAAGGCAGAAAGGCAAGAAATGCACATCTAGATATAATAAATACAACTGAAAGAGTACAAGCAATAAAAATATAAGAAATAAAAAGAGTTTATCGTTTAAAAACAAGTGGAACTTTTATTATAGATATATAAAATATAATTTATATCAGTATATTAGAATCCTGAGAATCCTTATCCTGAGCAAATAGACACATCATACCTCAGGAAGGTAAAGTAAAGCTCATTCTGTTCCACAGGGAGCTGTGTGGACACTGATGTTACCCTGCATCATGCTAATGCACAGATGTATGTCTGCATATAGACATGAATCTAACTCCTGCCTGACACCTGATCGAGCAGATGCTGCTTACTCTGTTGCAGCCATTAGAAGTTGTGTTGCAGCTTTGTGATGCTGCAGCAGCCCCTGCTTTCACATTGTTGGCCACGTTATGATTAATGAAGTTTCAACGCAGCACATTTAAGCGTCCGTGAAGTTGTTCTGGTTCCCAGCAGGATGAACCTGTCTGTACGGAAACGGTATCACCTGGATTTGTCTCTCTGGTTGTGTGCAGACAGTTGAGTTTCTTGCTGTCGTGGATACATTTGGTCATAAATGCATCCATGTTTTGATATAAATCATAAATGGCTATGCACTGCAACATTATCACGATCATGATGGAGCAGAGTTGGAACAAACTATAGCTTCCTTTAACCATGGTCTCCCACTTCCTGTGCATTGTTCACAGTGTTCCTTTGTTAGCAGACAACCTGGCTACATGTTGCTATGTGGTCCATTGATTAAACATACAACATGCTATCTCCCCAACACTGAAAAACAAGATAGGTGAATACATTCAAAGAAACCCTCAGTCAAACTCACACAAACCAGCTGGCACACACACACACACACACACACACACAGAGTGGTGCTTTCAGGGACCTGGAGTTATCAGGCTGCTGCCTGCTAGGCCTGGGTTGTAATCGTGTAGCCTTGGCTCAGATCATCGGAAAGACCCTCAGGAACTGATTAAAGCTGTTATTTATAAGTTTAATTGACACTCTTCTTGTTAAATAAATAGAAATGTCATTATTCAGATTTTCAAACAACTGAAAAATGAACAGCTGGAGACGACCGACCTTTGTCCATAGATTGAAAACGTTTAGAGAAGTCTGTTTAAAGCATTTGACACCCAGTGAAAAGCAGAGTGAAGGGAGTTGAGATGGATTTCCCCTCCGCTCCCTCCATGCCTGTCCCCCTCCCAGTCCCGTGGCCTCGCTCCAGTCCAGGAGGAAATAAAAATGTGAAGAAAGAAAGTGAGGTGGAATGTTAATGACCATCACTTCCTCTCCGCTGCTTTTCATCCCGGGCCAGGGAACGATGAATTTGATATGAACTTATACACTCACTTTGTCCCTGCCCTGAGAGTTGGCTCACCCTCTGCCGCTCTCTTGTTTCTGCTCGCAGTCAGCCATTTTTCCTGCAGCTGTAAAAATGCGAGCGACGGGTGTACAGTAAACGCTCCAGGGTTTACAGTTGCTTGATGTGGACCATACAGAGCCTGACTGATCCAGTCTTTTTCCAAGTGATATCCATCTGTAAAGGAAAAATTCACAGATTATCGATGGGGAGGCTGATACAGTGAAATTCTGCGCTGGAATGAAAATAAACCTTTTCCATGTGGATTCCACTTTGTTACTGACACAAGCCCCAACGTCTACCATAAGCATTATCTCTGCAGTACACACAGGGAAAAACATACAATTTACATATCAGCACGTCAGGAACATATACAAATATGAAATCCACGTGGCAGCAACAGGCAAATATCGGCCAGCTATAGAATGTTTTACCATATGTCAGTGAATTTGATGGGAAGTGGAACAAAGACAAAGGGATTTTTCTTTTTTTCTTTGAGGAGGAAATTCTTAAAATTACATGATATGGTAACACATTTTTTGTGTTTTCTATAAACTATGGCTCAGAGTCAGACTAAAACCATCTAAAGAGTTTTGAAAACAATGGTGCAAATGCAGGTTCTGGTAAGTCGTTTGCATCTGATGTGATGGAAATCCAGCCGTTTAATGAGTTATATACAGTATGTGCTGCAGGGATGTGTGTTAGATGAATGACCTTGATGCTTTTGATGCGATTCGTTGAAAAGATGAACAATAAATCAATTCATTTGATAATGAAACTAACCGCTGGTCACGTTGCTAAAATGACATTGTCCTGACAGTATCGCTCAACAAGTTCTGTTTACTGCATTGAGAGGACGTCCAGGCGGCTGGACATCACACTTAAACACGGGGAGCCATTCGTTTCCAGCTTGCAGCAGACAGAGGTTGTTGAAGCGCAATTGTTCTCCAATGTTAACCACACGTTTAATATGGTAACCATAGTGACAAAGGTCGCATAAACTTAGCAAAGCAGTAAATTTGGCCAATGTACGACCTTCGCCTGAGTCTGAACAAGAGCCTTTTGTGCCTGAACCAAACCAAACTGTAGCCAGAGCGATGCCATCATCACAAAAATATGTTTTTTAATAATGATGTGTGACAAAGGCACAGACAGTGATGTCATCCTAATGGTAGGGACGTCAGGTCAGATTATACCTCTCTGTCACTCTCCAGGGCGTGAACGTAAAACATTTCTCATTTTATTTGAAGGACTTGTTGCCTCAAACCTTGTTTATTTAAGGAAGTTTCTCTGAGGGCCAGGCTCTGGTTTGCAGGAACAGCTTCGTCACAGTTACAGGTTCACACACTGATATTCATATGTATCAAGTTTATCTTGATATATATGAAAACCCTGAGTGAAGACTGTCAGCAGCAGTGGATTCAAAACGCTGGCATCAGCTTTCTATAATCCAGATCCTTCGACCTCCACTGTACACAGAACTCAAACACTCGGGTAGCTGCGTGCTAAGGCCTGTTTGCGGTTTGTGGTTCCAAGTTGCCCTCCCGACACCCACTTGTCAAATGAGTCAGACATGATGAAAGCTCATCATGGGATGTCTTATGACTAAAATCACATAGGCTTTTTTCCAAAACGGCCCCTGATTTGTGCTTCTCTCAAACAAAGACACTGCTCCACCACTTTCTGCTGTGGTGGCACAGGCAGGTGGTTCCCTCTGTCTCACCTCCACCAGGTCCTCGGTGCAGTTTTTCTGATAGAATAGCACTCGCCATGCACCGCCAGAGAAGGAATGCTTCTCTCTGCAGTGAATGTGTCATCACCTGGAGCTGTTTGATTCAGGAGATACTATCGATCTCGCAGATGGGTGATTATTCACTCCCCCCAGCTGACAGCTATAGCAAGAAGGAATGTGCACTTACTGTACATCAACACTTTTCAGAGGCCAACATGCTCATATCCAGGTGATTTCACACCTACACATCTCCCTGTTTTTGTCAATGCCTGCAGAGAAACAACAAAACAAAGCCCGAGTCTCGCTTAATTCACTCATAGATACTCTGGCTGTTGCCATGAACGTATGGATTTGGAGGTTTCATTGGATTTATTTCACACAAATGACAGTAAATCCAGCTCCAGTGATCTCATATTTTGTTGAAGGATCCAAACAAGACTGATTTCAGCCCACTGCAGTGCACGCTGGGCATTGCAGTGTACTGCATTGTGGGGGATATGAAAGCACCCCTATATTAAGAAAAAATCCAAATCATCTCAGATAGATTGAGGTTGATGGTTGACTATTGATCTGAAACTAGTGTGAAAATAGTCTTACCTCACCTCACTCACTAGAAATGAGCTTCAACTGATGAGAGAAGAGACTTAAAGACCAGTGCTATTAGTTTAAGGCCGCTTATCACCATCACAGCAGGCACTGAACCCCCTACTGCTACTGTAGACACGCTTAGCTGCTGCTCTGACCGGCTTCCAGGTGAATGTGTTGGTACTTCCTTCTAACGTGACCACTAACTCCCACTAACTGTAGTTAACTGTAGATAGCTCAGTTTCAGCTAAACCCTGCAAGAGTACCACCTGTGTTCTGAGTTTCCTGGCCTCCATCGGTCTGTGTTCAGTCAATGTCCAGCCGTGGATCTTTGTTTATTGTGAGCCTCCAATTAAATGTCCAGCAGCGTGCTACTTGATTTAGCTTATTCATGTACTTCCTGTAAAACAGGAAGCTAGGGAGGGATTCGTCTCATATTTGTATTGGCGTTAGCAGTCGCCAATAGTGACTTCCAGCACCTCGCAACTGGTGTTAGTATTAGCCGACTCAGCACCTTGGTGATCGGGGCCAAACCCAGCGAGGAAACCACCAGCTAGCTGCACGGCTCACGAAGCTAACCAGCAGCTACAGTTAGCTACACTCAGCAGATACTTTAGCTATCTGTCAATCAGCGGTTTGGAAATTGAAGAATTACTTTAAAAGAGGATTTTAATGAGTCTAAAAGATATGGTCAAAAACAAATAAAATGATGTAAGTACCTGTTCTGCCCCACTTGCACAGTTTCTTTGGAACTGTAGTGTTTTCCCCAGCTCATTAAATAATTAAAAGTTGAAAATCTCTGAGGTTTAAATTTCATACAGCAACCCTTGTAGTGGATGCTGATGTGCCTTCGAATAGGAGGAGTAAATCCCAGGAACACGCTTCTTCCAGCGAGACAGATGAAGGAAATGCTGAAGGAGAGATTGCAGTGAGTTACAGGAGCCGCTGGAACAGAGGCTGGCCCAGACGTGACGTCAGGACGTGGCCTCTCTGCAACGCGAAAACTTGCTCTTGCATGCCGAATATGAAGTTAGGTGAAATACAATAACATCTTGCTGCATTTTGTGCCACCAGACGTAGCGATCACCCTCATCAAGCTTTGTCTGTCAGCTGCTTAAACCAAAAATAAGCACTGGCCTTAAAAACCCTATATCATATATATATATGTGTGTGTGTGTGTGTGTGTGTGTGTGTGTATATATATATATATCTCCAGTAAAACATCCAGTAATCTATAAGAGGCCTTTTTCCATCAGTATAGTTTCACACAAAGACTAGTTTGTCTTTAAACTTTGCAGCTGAGTTACACCGAATGTTCCAACTGTATGGGAAAGAGGCAAGCAGAGGCCCTGATGGACTTCATTAACTTTATCTCTGCCTCTTTGCTGAGTGGCGTTGATGAGTTGAACAGAGATTTATCCTCCCTCTGTCTCACTGCTGATAAGTCGAGCTGAGATCCCCGTTGAGAGCCATGGGAGTGGCTGTCAGAGTGCTTGACTAGGGAGCCAACCATGAGAAGCCTGCAGAACATGAGAGGCTCTGCAAGCAGAGCGAGCGGCAGGCCAGTGAGCTGCGCTGAATAACATCATGTTTATTTAATGCAGCGGATGCCTAATTACTGACTGAATTTGTTGCTTATTTTCAATCTCTTCTCCCCCTCGGCGCCGCTAGGTAGGGCTGGTTCAGGAGTTCAGTGACTCCCAGTACGAGCACAAACTCAGAAGCGCATTGGCACACACGCATTCGCACACACATGTTCACATAGGGTCCGCTTCCGTCATAACTCCTGCTTTAATGAACGCATTTTCTTTCTCATGGTGACCCAGCTGCCATGTGCGAGGCAAGCTCAAAGAGAAAGGTGTAAGTGTGTGTGTTCTCTTCTGCACGTGTGTGTGTGTCGAAGAAATGTTTTTCCTCTCGAGTCAGCAAACCTTCAGCATAATTAAGCGTGTTTTTTGTTGTCAGCAGCTCTGTGAGTTGGAGAAATAGTGAGTTGCTCTCTCAGAGGGATGAATGAATGATGTGATAGGTAACTTTATTTTATTTGGATGAAACAGACATGGTTGGTTTCTCTGTAAATAGGTTGACTGCCCATTCTCTGTGTATGTATCTGTGTATCCCTCTCTCTCACGATGTGTGTTCCTGTGTGTCAGGTTGGGTTATGTGGACCATGCTGAGGAATTGGCCTCCAGGTTCCTCCAGTGCTTCCCAAAGAACCGGCTGTCGGCCCAGGCAGCACTGAACCACGAATACTTCAGCAACCTTCCTCCACGGCTCTGGGAGCTGCAGGACAGTATGTAATGCAGCACACTGATTACTGCAGCTGTAACACCACCAGTATACATTAGAAGTGCTGCCCTAATGCTTCTCAGGTCATATTAGATGCCATGGCAACCAAGTTTTGGCAGGAATTTGCATCTACTGTTCACATCATAACCATATTGTCAGTGTTTTGCAATTTTGCTAATACTATGTTCACATGCTAAAGAGAAAATACCACTAATTTATATTTGCATGCATTTTTCAATCAGGTTTTTCCACAAGCCATCATTTAGTTTCCTTAAAAACACCTGAGGTTTTGACTAATACCTGCAATAGTTACATTAACATAAGGTTCTGATGGAAAGAAGCATCCATTGCTCCAGTAAATAAACCTCTGCTGTGACTGAGGAACAGAAGTTATTTCTGGTCTTCTCAGCTAATAAAGCTCTTTGTCTCAGCTGTGAGCCAGAAACTTAACAATGAGCTAGCAAGATTCAGGTCAATAATATTTTTTAATTTAATAATTGACCAGAAGGCTGCTCTCAGCCACTGCCTGCAGTAGCCAGCTGAATCTGATCCGGAGTATCAAGAAGTTCTGAGGGGCAGTGCACCTCCTTTAGCTTGTGTGTTACAGTCTCCATCCCGTGGTGCTCAGAGGATGAAGCTCTGACAGATGAAATTAGGTATTCTGGATTTTTAATTGAATTTATTTTTAATGTCAAGGTGTCAACAGCTAGCTGATGCCAGTACAGCAGAGGTTTGTAGGCCAGACCAGATAGATATCGCAACATTCTATCAACAGGATGGTTTTCATGAGATTGGATCATTGAACCTGTGTTGTTCAGACCACTTTTCAAACAGTTGATGTGATGTATGAGCCTGTCAAACGTTCTCATTGTAAATAATTCAAAACCAAAGAATCATGTCAACAACAAGCGACGCTGGACTCTCCCGCCTGCCTGAGTGGACTGGACAGTGATATAAAACCCCTGCAGGGTCTCGTTCTGAGCATTGGTGGAATAGTTTTCAAAGCTGCAGTCCATTCCTTTAGTTACAGGAACTCTCCCAGAGTATTTATGAATCATTTGGTTTCTTTTTTGTGTTGATCTGATCTTTTTTAATTATCTATTTATCCATCCATGTGTGCAGTTTCCCTCTTCTCTTCTCAATCTCTGTGTTCAGCTGCACCGCAGCCATCAAAGCTGTCAGGTTACCCAAACAGAAGGTTCACAGTAAAGTCACTTACTGTTGTAATTACTGTAGCCTAGCCGTTAGCTTGTTAATATGCTGTAAATGGAGGCTTTGTCTGCATCCCTGTTGCTATGGTTACTCATCTTAGATACACACTTGCCAACACAGTAATTTAGGAACAGACAGTTTGGCTGGAGCTACTCAGTAGGTGTCCATTGTCGGGAGTTAATGGACACCCTGCAGCCAATCAGAATGCAGAATATACCCAGACCATAATAGACTAATATAATAGAATACAGTACAACAGTATAGTATTTATTAGTATAATACAGTAAATGACCCTTTTTGGTTATTGTGCAATACATTTACTGTAACATCTGTTTAAATACCAATTATAATCATAACGTAACAGTATCTATAAATGTGCAGATGATCTATTTTTGATTTTTTTTAAAATTAGAGTTACTTGACAGTCAGAAACTTGGCCTCTCTCTCTCTCTCTCTCTCTCTCTCCCTCTCTCTCTCTCTCTCCCTCTCTCTCTCTCTCCTTTGTGTTATACTTTATCTCTTTTTTTGAGCTCCCTCAGCTCCACTGGATCATACAGTATCCTCCTCCTCTCTGTCTCTGTCTGTGTGTAGAGCAGGCGGTGAGTGGCGACCTGGGGTTGTTTTTGTTCATGCAGAGAAAGCACCGCCTTATTATGTAGATGCCACTGGGACAGCAGGCCCGCCCGGACCTCTGCCGGCCGCGGCAGCATGCTCAGTTTGATTTTTCTATCTGGCTTGTTGTTTGCCCACAGCAACGGCACACTGAGGCACTCTTTAAATAAGAAGCCTGGCTTTGAAAACACAGCACCTCAGAAACACACAGCGTCGCAGCCTTAAACGCATCCTCAGTTCAGGAGTGGATTCGTATTAATACTCCCGCGTGCAGGTTGGGTGTGAGAGTCAGAGGCTTTAGCCAAAGCTTCACAGTTAGGCTATATTTCAATTAATCCTACAGAATTGGGTTATTGCATGAAAGTATGTCAAAGATGAGCGCACATCCATATTATTTGACAGGCTACACACACATACATCACCAATCCCTTAAGCTGTTATTCATTAGTGATGTGAAAAGCCTGCTCAGCAGACCTGAGAGTGCTGCCACTAACATGGTGGTAATATTAATGGAAGAATTCCATTTTTAATTCCCCCCGATTAGGATTTTTCAGCATTATTAATCCTGTTATCAGCACCCAGCAGGTTGTCATGTCTGAAAAGAATCAGAAAGCAGCGGTCACTAAGAGAGGGAGGGAAGAGAGATGGCTCAGTTTGATTTTTGTCATGCTCGCTCTCCCTTTCTCTCTCTATTCTCTCTTTATCTCTCTCTCTCTCTCTCTCTGATTCTCTCTTTTCTGCACGTACATGTGACACAGGCAGAGCAGCGCAGCCGCTGAGAGCAGAATGGGGATGAATTAAACCAGTTTCACAAAAACGAGGACAGGGGTGGATAAACACAAAGTGTCCTCCGTGTGTCTGTGCGAGTAAGACGAGTGCGGGTTCTGCCGCTCGCACTTTTGTGGGGGAAGGACGTGTCAAAATTATGCAAATGAGGAGTGAATGTGAGATAAAGAACCAGCTAATTACTCCAGCTGCGAGTATTTGGCTACACCGGCAGCCTGGTAATCACGTTCTTCCACCAGGAGAGACTGGAGCGAACACCTGAACTCGGTACCGCTCTGCAGCTGAAACATGCGCTACCGGAACCCTGATACAAACCAACTCTAAGATCAGCCGCGCAGGATAAACATGTCATAGATAGCCGAGGAACTGATGATGCTTTCAAGTAAATGTCCCATGTTATCCCTGCAGGGATGAACAGTATGTTTTCTGCAGCCAACTGTGCGCTCTATTGTCATGTGTATTATGGATTTATTGAGACAATACCCAGACACAGTACCAGGGACAAAGACAGAATTACTGAGACAGTAGAGCTCCTGAGGTTGCCGTTGCTGCGTGGATTGGATCGTGACATTTTTAATTTGATTTCAGTGAGAGCGTGTGGGTGTCTGGCACAGCGAGAAGTGGGAGCAAAGGCCTCGAGAAAAAAAAAAACCCAACCTGTCTCTCTGGACTCTGGCAGATTTACATGGATCTGGAAGTGAAACAAAAGATAGTGTTCAGACAGAGCAGTTGTCCTCCAGTTCCCCTGCTCTCTTGGCCAAACCCTCTGCCTTTATTTCCAAGTTAGAGGATCAGATGTTCTCAGAATGGAGCAGATATCTGAGCCCATGTGCCCTAATAGGACTTGTGATTCGTTGAATACACAGCTTTACATCCCTACTGCTTCCCATCAAGAGTGAGAGTGAGCTGCACAATGTGAGGAGACATTAATTTGTATCTATTTTAATGATTTTCATCAAAATTGGATAATGTAGCAATACTGTAGGTTTATGTTTAATTATATGGCCAACAGTTAATCCTTTGTCCATCCGTCTGTCCATCCCGTTTCTTTGGAACAGACATCTCAGGAATGCCTTGAAGGAATTTCTTCAAATATGGCCGGAACGTTCACTTGAACTCATCGATGACCTGGTTAGATGCTGGTGGTCAAAGGTTGCTGTGACAAAACAATTCAAGAGTTTAATTACAATAGAATTCCACACAAATCTCCAAAAGGGCAAAACGATGAAGTGATGACCTTGAATAACCAAAAGGTCAAAGGTCAAAGTCACTCTGACATCATAACGTCCATCATAACACTTTAACTCACAAACAGAAGGTTCGATTGTGACCATGTTTCACATTTGGCCTGATACTGAATTGGTGACACTAAATCTCGAAACTGTGCTGATTTTAGAGATCTCTTCAGCTCTCGGATCGCTGTAGTTCAGCAGCAGCTTGTTGGTTTCTGCCGACGTCGAGCTTCAGGTGGTTGTTGCTGCACCATGTGATGAAGCTCTCTGTGAGTCCTCTAGGAAGAATGGTCCATAAGTCAAGACAAGAAGGTTTCTCACTGAAAATCAGATGCCCAGAAATGCAAGTGATAGGTAAGACAACAGAGGTGGTACAAGATGGCAAACTCTGAAGACAGCAACACAAATCAAACCGTGCACACAAACTTTGACCTTTGACATTGTATCAAAGAGCTTGATTGTCTTTTACTACAGTTGTTCATCTTTTGCACTGATGAGTTTCATGCTCACTCGCTTGTTGGGTATTCCTCCAGGTGTCTGTCACTCAACACCATGTATCTATGCAGAAAAACAGCAGTGCCACAATCTTTCTTACTGCCTTTGTTTTCCAGATGTGGCATGATACCAGTAGGGAGGAAGCTTATTATATCTCCTGCATTCTAGCAGTAGACGTGTGGTTACTAGTTACTGAGATATGAAGCGGAGTAGAAGCCCCACTGAGAGCTGCATTAGAAAACAGTCACTGATCCTTTTGTCTGCAGCAGGAACATAACGAAATGAAAGCTGAGGTGCGGCCATTAGCGCAGGTTCTGCCTTTGTTTCCACTGTCACCCTCACACTTCAAAGGGAAGTTGCCGGAACCAAATTGGGACTTTACAGGAAGACAACACTAAATGAGAATGTTCCAGTAAACTCCAGGCTCTTTCAGGTGTAACCAGCTGTGCTGTTTACAGTGACTGGAGCAGGAAGCAGGTGCGATGGCGGATCGCAATAAGAATGGCATCATTAAGCAGATCAGAACAGTTTTCTGTATGGAACTGTGGAGGACGCTTGTTTGACAAGCAGCATTGATCCATCTACAGTTAGTATTAGGGGCCATTCAAATGTCCTGGTGTGTAAAATGTGAAAAGCTGCTCACGGTTATAGGTTCAGCTAGTTCAGATCATGGGAAGATGGTTTTTGCCTGTGTGTTTTCAATGCAACCTCCTGTCAACTCTAATGAGCGCCTACGTTTAGCATTAATGGTTGTTGGCTTTAACGGCCCTGCCTCAGTTCAGACCTGTGCTGATGGTCTTGTTTGTTTATGGTAATCGTCCTCATGTTCCAGAGTTAAAGCAAATGAGCAGTGGTAAAATCTCTCCTGTCGCCATTTGGAACACATTTTAAAGGTGCTCCTCCTCATGGCAAAATAATATATAAACCCAAACAGACTCTGAGTGCAAATAAATATACAAATATTCACTTTTTAATAACCGTCTCTATCTTTAACAACTCACTTGGAAAATGTTCTCCTTCCTGTCAGCCTACATAGCTCTAATCCGCTTGCGTCTTCTCCCCCTGCAGTGTCTTCTATCTTCACTGTACCAAATGTCAAGCTGCAGACGGAGAGCGGGGACAGCATACAGGTGTGTGCACGAAGGAACAGTCATGGAAAGGCATCCTCTGGCAGCAAACACTGACCTGAGGCAGCATCCTGCACATGACTGCCTGACAGGTACGTGCCTCATTACCATGCAGGAGGTAGACACAAACAGGGTGCTGCAGGAGCAGCATCCAGTTGCACGCGCTCACGAGCTAAATGCGCAAGCAGGCACAAGCAAACATGAGGCGAAACATCAGTGATGGTAACAGGAAGACATGAAATATACACAACATACGGTTACTGCGGGTCCCAGCAAATGTTTTGTCTGTTTTACATTCGTCTGCAATTTTAGCAGTCAGTGCGTAGCAACGGCTACATTTTGTGGAACCCCCTGGCTCAGTTTGTATTCATTTTCACATTAACCGCTCACTATCAGCAACAGTGTGCTCTGTGTGGGGCTCGTGTCGTAGCGATCTACATGTTGACCTCACTCGCGATGTTGAAGTTGTTAAACACAGGGAAAAAAAAAAAACAGGTCTCATTGTTTTTTTTTCCCCCACCACAAAAGAAGAACAGATGATAACAGTTTGATTTGCATGAATTCTCCATTTTGCAAAGCGTGTTTGCAAGCTCAAACACCACTGAAGGCACATACATTCAGAGTACTCTGAAACAAATATGGAAACCAGTTTCTGAAAAAAATAGATCAAATTTACAAGAATCCCAAAAATAATAATTCTGATATTCACTAAGAGATGTAAGTAAGAAGATTATTTCAGACAATTATATATTTGTTCTATATTTATTTTGACAAGGCTGAAGTATGGACCCAAAATGCAAGACTCGGGATTCAAAGTGCAAAGGAATGTAATTTATTAAACTTATTATTAAATCACTCTGGCGAGGGAAAAAAAAATAACAGAAAATAACACCTAGTCTTATCTATTTAAACAAACTCAAAATCACTCCGAGGAGGCAACAATAACGAAGCAAGAAAAACAAAGTATCAAATGAAACAAGGAAAACCATGAATGACCTGGCTGCAAGGTATCGTAAGACGTGGGCTTGGAGAATGCGCTGGTTCTCTCTGACGACACAAGACGAACTGGCACAGGACAGGGGAGACGCGGACAATATATACACACTGGGATGAGGGAAGCACAGGTAGAAACAATCAGGGTGGGGGAAGACAATCAGACTGGCGGGAAACACAAGAGGAAGGGCAAGGGACCTGAAACGAAAGGGAAGTTAGTACTTTCAAAATAAAACAGGAAGACACGAGACAACACTGACAGGACAGGGAACTAAACATGGCCAGCTTGGCTCGACTTAACATATTTGGTATCTTGACATTTTATGAAGTTAAAATAGTTGCTGTGTCATGATCAGGAGATCAAATTAGCAGGTTCCTCCTATGTCTTCCTTTCCTCCTTTAGTTGAGCTGGAACTTCTAGCTAGATCTAGCTAATTTGCCGATTAGCTCGACTAACATTTAATTCAGTTTGACTAAAAAGGGTCAAACTGAAGCATGAAGTTGTGATATAACACAGGAAAGCAGCACATAAATATGGAAGTGTTTGAATGCGGACTTGTACCGCACAGCAGGCTAAGAGTGTGCATATTTAATCACCGGGCGGGCATATTGACAAATTGCCTAACACTTATCTGCATCCCGCCAACCACCACACTCTTTCTTTTGACGCTGACGCCATGAGATCCGTGCTGCCTGCGCTGAGGCAGAGAATGCAGTAATAGATGGAGGAATGGCTTTGAGTGGGCGAGGAGGGTGTCCCATTCTTTGCAGAGCGGGGGTCTCATTCACTCCTCAGATAAAGCTGAGCTATTTGCATGTAATAAGAGGTGCAGAGGCCAGGCGTGGGGATAATGGTAGGCCTAATGATGGACTCAGGATCGGGAGGGCCAGCACAGGGCCACAGCACAGCTCTGTGGACCAGATTATATCTATAATTGGTGACAGGTGCAAAGATACGTCAGCTGGTAATCTCCAAGTTCCTAGAGAACCTTCAGCACTGTGTCTGGTGATGTTTCCTCAACCTGCTTCTGGAACAGAGTCCAACGAGGCTGGAAAAAGCATATTTACTATTCCGGAGTATCCCAATCTGAAGGCTCATGGTGTTTCTGTGTTATGCGTGTGTGTGTGTGTGTGTGTGTGTGTGTGTGTGTGTGTGTGTGTGTGTGCATGCGGAGGGTGGAAGTCACCCCACTGAGAGAGCTGTGTCCTCTCAGCTGCTTCATTTACATTGAAATCAGGCTCTTTGTCCGGCCCCGTCCTAAAGCCTGACAGGCTGGGAGAGCTTCCCCTGATAGCGGCCTAATCCCTGTGCACACATTCACATTAATACACTGACAAATTACACCGACACATGCGCACGGCCCTCCGTACGTTCCCACCAACACAAGTCGTGCACAGGTTTGTACCGAAGAAGTGTTTACGCTTCTGGTCAGTTCTGAAACCTGAAGGACAAAAAAACAAGAAAAACTAACAAACTGCACAGAATATGCACAATATTAGCTGTGTATGTTATAATTCCTTATATAATATGGTTAATATGAGTACAGGTAAAGTATGGAATAACTAGTGATGGGAACACATGAATTATTCCGAATCATCATTGTGCAACAGTTGCAGAGATGCTTCTGGCTTTTCCTAAATCCAGCTTTTACACACCAGGACCTGGATACCAGATACTGTGGTCCACACATTGCATCCCCACATGCTGTCAGACAGCTAGTTAAAGGGATATTGCACTTTAATAAAGAGAATGGAGACTGGGATATCCTGACCTTTATCCGTCTGTGTGGTTCTAGCTGCACAGACGTACGGTGCATCATCCTTTGTACATTTGTGTATCACAGTGCGTGTGTAATAGAGGGCCGAAAAAGTTAATTAAGCATAATAATGTTATAATATTTAATGTAATATTTAACTGAATGTGTATGAGCATGTTCTGTTAAGCACTGGTTTAGTTCGGGGGGGTGGTAAAGCAGAGATGGAAGCAGAGGCTTGCGGGAGCAGGGCAGGGTTTCTTTTTGTTGAGGCAGCGTTGTATTATTTATAGGAGGTGGTGGAGGCAGGCCGCTTCAGACGGAGCGCAGCAAAGAAGGCGAGCAGCCCCTTTCTCTTTTGTGGGTCTATTCCCAGTGGGCAGGCTTTGTGCTGGCTGGATGGCTGCCTTTGAGGAAACCCGGGCAGCTATTGAGCTGAGAGTGAAGGCCGGGCCTGACTCGCCCGCGCTGAGACACAGCAACACTACAGCACTACAATGTCTGTCACTGCCACAGCCAGAGAGGAAAAGAAAAGGACGGGAAGAGAGTGACAGAGGATGGGGGAAATAGTGGGAGTGTTTGATTTTGGCAGGGAGGGAAGAAGAAAAAGAAGAAAAGAGTGTTTTGTGGTGCGGGAAGAGAAAGCCAGAGAGGGAGAGAGAAGGAGCGGGTTGGAAAGATGGAGGCAGGGGTGGAGAAGAGAAGAAAGGGGGGAGAGAGGGAAAGAGGCAGGTCTCCTTTACAGTACAGCGTTGCATTGATCTATGTTTATTCATGATTCTGCATTATTCACAAGATTAGCTGATGCAACTTGGTGCCGAGGGTAGGCAACGGCTCCCCGCCACCCCACCACCACCACCCCATCAATCCGCTCAGTGACCACATAGTTCAGCTCCCAGTCCCAACAACAAGTGGAAGACAGCTGCCCCGTCTCTGAGCTCCAGCACACTTCACTGGCACTCCAGGCTGGAGTGTATGAAGAATTGGACGCAGTGTGCTCACAGTCGGAATACATAACAAAGCATAAAACATTGATTCAATCAGGGCGCAAAAAGCAACATGAAAGAAGGAAAATCAACAGCTCAGAGCCTCACTCCAAACATGAATTTACTTGTATTTTGATAAGGAGTCTTCAGAGACCCAAAGCATTGTTACACATCTACGCTGAGCAGTCAGGTGATAGTGCAGGGCTGTCCAAGCTGATGTCATTCTTTTTGGGAGATCAAAGAGCTCCAACAATCAATATTTTTACATGAACAATGAAATTAATGACCTCGTGTGATAAGGGTTCACTCATAGTGAATTACCCCTGAATGATCTCTGCAGCTAATGGAGAACAGGTTCAAGTAGGTAAATTCAATGAATTACACTGCAGATTGTATTTTTGTATGGGGATTATTAATATCAAACCCCATATCAGTAGATTGTCCTGAAGACGCAGAAATGCAGAGCTGGTGTTTCTGCTCTAACCTTCGTTTCTCACAAAGAACAGTCAACATCTTTTTATTTTTCCAAATCAAAATATTTTTAGCTCCGAGCTCTGACGGCTGATGTCATGTGACTGCGTGCTGCGCTCTCCCGCCTCTGCTGGGCTTGTGGCCGGGCTTCACATGAAGCGGCAGGCCTTTCTGCCGCGCGTCTGTGCATCGAGCCATCACAGGTCGGCGACAGGACACTCTGGCCCTGAAGCATCACTGTGTCACTTTGAAGATAACAGCTGCAGGCAAAGCTGGGCTCTACTGTCCAGAGTGTAGAGGTGCCAGCTATTTATCTAACAACACACACACACACACACACACACACACACACACACACACACACACATACTCGCCTAAGGTATCATCCTATGAGCCATGCTACATTTTTAGGGGATGAAATGCAGGGAACCTTCATGGCTGCGCAGGCATTTCTCTTGAAAGTAAAAGCACCGTTTGTCCCCCGGTGTGTTTCTACCCTGGTGTCTTTCTACTAAAGCCATCAGTGTCCGAAACTCACAAAGTCAGCGGGACAGAAAAAAGAATATTTTTGGCTCTGTAGCAGGAAGAAATAGATTTGTGCGGCCCATAAAACGACCTGTCAGAAAGTTTTTCGAGGTAGAGGACAAAGTGATTTAAAGTATATCCCTGCTGTGAGCCGGAGGGGGGAAATGGGAGGTGGAGGAGGAGGGGGGAGGAAGGATAACCGGAGGCATAGCCTTGAGAAATGGAGAGCCTTCAGTCAAATCAGCCAGTTTCACTCTCCCACTGCCTCTTCTAACTTTACAGCTTCAGTGCCTGCCAGTAATGTGGGCTTTCATTTCATCTTATCCTCATGGAAAAGCATTGTGAACGCACTAGATGTTAACTGCAGCTCTGCAGGGTTTGTTAGCACGCGTCTGCAGTCGCTTTCCACCCCTGTTTTCCCCCATTTAGCTTCTTACGGACGTAACGTGAGCGGGAGCTGCAGTTAAATGTCATTTTTACACAAAGCGATGTTGTATGTGCATCTTTCAATATTAACGTGCTGCTAGGCTGCGTGGTGTTCAGATTAAAATGCGCGCCGAGGCTCCGCTCTTTTCATCTTGGCTTCTTATCATTCTCCCTTCACTCCTTTCCGAAATCATCAGGCAGTATCTCTGTCATTTGCCAACACCAACTATACCCCAACAGGCCTAAGCGTGGTGTGATTTTGCTGACTTTACTACAAAATCATGTGCAAGGTTTGCTCATAGTTTACGGGCTGGTAATCAGGTAGACCTGCAGCTTAACTGATTCCATATCTAATAATTTACATCCATTTCCAGTGTTCAGGGTCAGCATAGCCGTGTAAGTGAGGCTATGCTGACCATGATGAGCAAGTAGCCTGTTGTTAACCAACAATTAACCCTTGACCTCAACGCGCACGCAGTTTGTCTGCAATGACCGCAAACGTTTCCTCAACCTGCTAACACCATGGTTTCTGTGCACAGATTATTTAAAAAAAAAAAGTGAATTTTATATTTTTCATTGGGTGTGAAACTGTGGCCGGGTTGTGTTTTTCATTTCTGGAGTCTTCTGAATGGCTTTCAGGGCAGGGTTTCTTTTGATACAGCATCAGCAAAGACACAGACAGATACAGGTTACTGTGAGGTGAGAGCTTGCATTGTGAGATATTCCATCTCATACCTCCAGTAAGGCTGCAAGTGTTTGGCTGGAGCCAGTGTGTCTTTAAACCAGTAGCTGCATCATCCCATGTGTTATCATGGAATATGGGTGGAAGCGTAATAAACTTTTCAAAGCATTCCTGGTTGCAGGATGTTGAATATTACTGTCTGGGTGTTCATATTCTTAAATTACAATATGTTTGTTAAGTTATATGTTTTGACTTGTTTGATACTCAAAGCTACAGTCCAGGATCGAGGCTCGTGGTTCACAGAACAGTGGCCGGGTCCTTCTGGTGAGCAGAAGTGTTAAGCCCTCAGATCTTCTGAGCGCTCCCCTCGTTTTGCCACTGGTCTCAGGTCTGCACGTTACTCTTTATGACACACGTCTGAGCTCCGATCACATGTGGAGGAAAATGGGTTGTTTGAAGCAGATGGAGAGTGTGTGTTAACTGTGAATTGTGTATCGCTGCTGTTTTTGACCGCAGCTGCTTGTTCATTGGCGGAGCATCGTGCTGCTGCCAGTGTTTATCTGTATCAGAGTCTGCTGGGGTCTAATTACCAGCTTTCTGTTGAAAATCAACTTATGCACGTTGGGCTGAGGCAGGTCTGCTTCAACAGTTAGGCCAACCTTCGTCTGCAGCACTGCTCCGTGCTGTAATAGCTGTGGTGCTGATACAAGTGTTGGTTACAGATGCAACAGCAGTGACATTTGGACCTGTGCTAAAACTTTAAAAGTGTTGCTCCTTCTTTTCACTTGTCTGTGTGAAGAGATGATTGACGGGTCAGGGGATTGGATGAGATGAGTGGTGCTCTGTCACCAGGTCAGAAGAGAGCGACGAAGGAGAAGGGTTGTGGTCAGCTCACGGCTTCCTCCGGCTACAAAACTCTCCCAGTTGTTATCGAATCCCAGGACAAGAGGCCAAGAGAGGAGGGAGGGGGAGGAGGAGAAGTGTGGGGGGTACCTCTCCTTTCTCACCCCTCCTCCATTCTTGGCTGGACAAAGGAGGAAGAATGAAGACAAAACAGAAAGTAGGCAGAGTAAAAGGAGGAGAAAAGAGGTAAAGGACAGAAGAGGAGGCGGGTGAAGGAGGAGGGGGTGCGAGGGAGGAACCCTTCAGGAGGTGCAGGAATTGATTTCATGTATAATTTGTTGATCAGTGGAGGCAGCAGATGCCATCAGGCTGACATGTAGGAGGAGAACTGACTCCCATTACCCTAAGCTCCCTTTCAGTCACAATGATACTCTCCTTCCCTTCTCGGCTCCCCATCCCGCCATCCTTCCCTGCAAGTTCACCCTGTAGAGGATTAATGGTATATTTCTGTATGTTTCTGCTCATTCATACAGTCAGTCACGAAGAAAAACCCCTCTGCTCTTTGTTGAAATGAAAAAAAAGGATTCAGCTTCCACACACATTTACCCTTTTGAGGCAAACTGAGAAGGAGCTGATAGATGAGGAGAAAACGATATGACAGCAGCGAGGTGGATGCCTCCAAACAGCTGTAAACAAATCTCAACAATGGGAGATGTTTTCCAGAGATGCAGACGAAGCGCCGTACCTCTTTCGCTCCATCCATCCATCTCCCGGGGTCTTTTTTTTTCATTCCTCCCTCTCCTCCTCTCTCCTCCACCATATGGCTCTCCCTAATGAGCACTGCATGTGTACCTCCTTCCCTTTTTTGCTCCTCTAAAAAGAAAAGAAAAACCAATTCCTTCTTATGTGGCGCAGCCAACAGCTCCTCTACAGCAGCAGATCTGGAGCTTCTCACCTCAGCCGAGTGAATTAGAGTCAAATAAAGTATGCTAATGAGTTGCACTTGGTCAGGTTGTGATTTGAAGCATTGTGGGATAATGAGTTGAGTTAACATAGTCCACATTTTAATGCACATGCTGTATGTGTGCGTTGCCTCGTCCCCATCATCAGCATCATTATCATCATATATCATCATCATATCCCTTCTATATATTGAGACTAGTGGAGAGTTGTGGAGCAACTCTGCACAGAAAGCTTCAGTTGTGGATTGGGTAAGCAGAAGGGCATCCAGGTCGGCATCTCTGCACAGTGGATCACCATGAACCATATGTAACCCAGTTCAAACCAGTACACCAAAGTCTCATGAGCTCTTGTCTACTCACTGTCTCTGTTGAACTTCATCAACTCGTGGCTCAGCAGTTAGGATTATGATTATAGAAAATTAAAATTGTGCTCAGTTTCCTTTGCCAGTCACAGCAGAGCTGCGGTTTCCTTCCTAATTTATCTGTGGTTTTCGCAGTCAGTTTGAAATGCAGGTCCCGTCAAACAATATGGATAATTGGAGCTGGAGCTGGGGCTGTAGAAAAGCCACGGAGAAGATGATTATTTTTCCGTACGGGAAAAGTAAGATCGAACCTGCATTCACGTGGTGTCAGAATGATTGGAAAAATGAGATCCTGACAGGAAAAATTCCTGAGGATGCCACCTCAAATCAGGACTACAGGGGCAGAGAGTCTGGCACCACCTTTGAAGAACCATTGGCGGAACATAGCGGACGAAGGCGAATGTGTTGGTAGTAAGAAAGTTCAATCAATCAGTTCAATTATTGCACATTGACGTTTGCTCACGTCATATGTAAAAGGGTTTGAGTTTGTAATCATTGCTCAGTGTCTAAGTAAAGTGAGCTAGACCAACATCACTGATAACAAATTGGGTAGAGTAATAATTCTGTGAGGTTACCATCACAACGGGGCCCAAATTCACCAGCTAGACTCTTCTTCTATGATGTTGCTAAGTGGTAGAATGGGTTGCCAAACTTTGATCTGCAGAGTTCCTCACTACCTTTAAGAAACTCCTAAAGACCCTAGTAATTTCAGAATTCCATTCATCTATCCATTTTCCATAAGTGCTTCGTGGGGGTACTGGAGCATGTCCCAGCAGTTATTGGGCGGAGATGGGGTACATCGAGGACAGGTGGCCAGTCTGATACATATCGTCAGACAAGCGCATTCACACTAACATCCACTCCTACACTCAATTTAGAGTTCCCAATTCGCCTATCGTGCATGTTTTTAGGTGGTGAGAGGAAGCCAGAAAACCCAGGAGGAACCCACACAGACCCAGTCAGGAATCGAACCTGGGACCTTCTTGCTGTGAAGCAAGAAGCCGCCCAGTTTTCAGAATACCTGCTCAACTAATCATGCACTATTACTAACTTATCAATTAAGACGAAAAGACAAACCATGCCCTGCACATCAGTGCTACCTGTCAACACCTGTGTTCTGTTAGACTCAAAACACTTCTCAGCACTTTTTTGTTTGTCCTACCTAGATCTTTGCTTGTGTTGCAATTACAGTATTCTATATGGCTGTTGCTCTGGATAAAAGCATCTGCCAAATGAAACATGAACCTTCACTGGGATGCCTGTCTTAACATCTCCTTTGTAGCATCCATGTTGCCTCTGCGTACTTAGAGGCTCATGAACACACCAAAACCTGAAGAGCAACTTCCCAACTCGGGAAATGAGCCCATCTGGGGAGCACATGAGTGCAGATTCACGGAGCTAAAGAATTCAAAATGGCAGCCAGATTAACTGTGATTAGCGGACAGTTGAGCTTTGGGCTGACGGTGTCGCTACAGAAGTTTGTTGTTTTAACCCCATCGTGTCTACCCGCAGGTGTTGGACTGTCTGTCTGTTACGTGGACTCCTTTCTAGGCTTGGTCCCCTAAAACTCACATAAGCTGAACACATGAGAACAAATTGCCAAGACTAGAAATGGAATAAAACATTAGATTAGAAGCAGAATTTTTTTTAAGAGGTAAATGATTAATGGGACAGAGAGATGGAGAGACACGCGATGCACTTGTTAAAACAGTGGGCGTTTTTCTTTTTTTTTATTTTACTCTAGCGTAACAGAAGAGTGAGCATCACTGAGGTTAATTACTGGGGATCATCAAACATCAAACTTTGTTCTTTCTTTAGCTTCTGTTCCCAAATGAGTTATTTAATACCGAGTATCTGCCAAGCCCGACTCCCATTCCCCAAGCTTTATTTATTAAATATATAGAGAGAGATTTTTCAACCTCAACTTGAAAAATTCACCCCGTGCTCTCAAACATTGCTTCGCAGCAGTCGGAAAATGTGGAATTCAGATTTTATTCAACGTTTTCATGATCTTGTTCTTATATTTGTTTGATGTGGTGAGAATGAAAAACATCGGTCATTTCGCACATCGATCGCTTCCACGTGATACACACACACACACACACACACACACACTTAGACACATAGGTGTGAAGATGAGAGGACTGATGAATATGCAGAGCCTCTAGATGCTCATTATCCAAACGACATTTTCCCCTCAGAGAAAATGGGCCTGCCTCTTCACCTCACACAGTCAGCAAGAATGTGTTTTTCCCTGCAGAGCCCATTGATTCCGTATTTACCCATGCAGAACACATTTCCCCCTGAAAATCAGATTGAGAAGCCAATCTGAAGAGTGCAGTATGTGGACAGTGGAGCTTTTGTCCAATGGACATTTAGCTGCTGAGGTGAACTGAACAGAGCTTTTGTGTGAGGAGGGAAGTGTGTGTATGTGTGTGTGTGTGTGTGTGTGTCTAAGCATGTACTTGTGTCTACCTGTCTGTGTGTTCACGTGTGTGTGTGTGGGCCTGTTCACCAAGTAAAGGAGGACATATATATATATATATAATTTTTCTCCAGCATAGACCATATAGATCATGCTGCTTTCATTAACTAGATTCAAAGTGTGAAGACCCTCTGGTGGTCCCCAGTGACTCCAGTGTTTATTGCATACTGATGATTTTCTGTTTAAGAGCTTTATTTGCAGTGGGGCAAGAGATGCAGCGTTTGCTCTGAGGGTGGCGTCACAGGGGTCATAAGGTCATCAGAATCAAACGAGTTCATCCCGTTAATGTGCACTGCAGATATCACAAAATGTGATTCGCCTATTAGATCACGATCTTGTGTTTACTGATCGGTGTGAGGGTGGTCTGGGAATAAGGGGTCCTGACATCCTTCAAATTGGCATTGGGAGCTTCTGGCTGCTACTGCTGACAAGTCAAATTTCAATTTGACATCTGTGCTGAAGGAAAAGTCAAGAGGGTCAACAAAACCTTGGGATCAGCTAGGATAACGGATCATCTTCTTGGGACCATGACTATTCATAACCAAAGCCATACCTTCTAAACTAAAGTGTTGGTCCCAAACAGCAAAGCTGCAGCCATATTCAGGATACAGCTGCCGTTTGGTATCTGCCACTGCTCGCTTTATGTATTTGGAAAACATATAGTGTTAAGCTATGACGTGAAGCTTCATCATTTACTTTAGCATGATCATTTTGTTGATCCTCTGGGTTTAGGTGCAAGGCTGAAAACTTCAATATCATAAACCCACAGAGCAGTATTTTGGCCTCTGATAAGCTTTCCAACTCATGGATCCATCACTGAAACCAGCCTCTCTGGATCATCTTTCATCATTTGAACATCAGGATTGTTCTCATTCATTTGACAAATACAGTAGGTGGAACTGTAGGTGACAACACATTTAATGGAGAGCTAGACAGTTTAGATGACAAACCTCAAACATCTTGTTTGTTGAAGAGACTCACAGTCTCAATCAGCAGCTCTGAAGTTTTCTCAGCGGCCATAGAATATTTTCTGTCTGATGTTTTATTGTGAAGCCTTCAATTCAAAGTACTTACTGCATTCATAACTCAGTTTAACTGTGTATGCTGCATTATCCTGAGTTTGGAGCTGGGGCTTTCCAGGGCTTGTCAAAATGTTCTTTCCATCATGATGACGAACACTTTGGTAGGAAATGATACAGCTCTCAGCACAAAACATTGGATCTTGAGTCCAGCAGAGCAGAGTCGTTCCGCAGCACCTCACTGCTTGCTGGCTGCAGCACGAGGGTCTTGTGACTGCACTGTACCAGATCTGTTTTCCCAGTATTCATCAGCGAGCCCAGGCAGGAAGTCAGCAGGAGACTGACTCGATCCGAATTGGACATGACTCACAAATTATACACTCGCCGGGGAGTCTGCATGTTAACAGCACACTGCAGCCCTGTATATGAGAGGCCTGGAAACACTGGGCCCAGTATATGGGAGCCCACACTGCAGAGGAAGAGAGAGTGGCAAGAAATGAATGTCAGGGCATGAAAGGGAGAAGTGTTGAAGGAGAAGCAGGGGGAAAAGCCTCCCCGACGCTGGGCCTGTTTAGATAAACTGCAAGGAACTATTCGGTGTATTGATACCCTTTTGAAGTTGCGTTCAGTTGACCTGCCCCCTGTGAGCTAAGTGAGCTAAGTGTACTCATTCTGCCGGCAGGTTAGGTCAGCCTTCACCTCCTGACTGTTGATGAATACTAAAACCCTTTTTCTCCACTGAGGCCGTGTTGCCTGGTTGACCTCAGACTCTTTGTAGCTGATCAGGTTCTACTCACATTCCTGGAATTATATAAAATCACACCTTTATGCAAAAATATGTTGAAGAGGATCCGATGAGCTTTCATTATGAAGCAGGAAGCAGTGTTTCTGATGCACTGTGGTGCTGACAGAATATCAGGTCTGCATGTTGCATTAAGTCTGGGGTTCAAGTTTGGTCGTTCCACCAGTGCATTGAATTAGCCTTGCAAGCTAACAGTAATCTAATAGATTTAACTTTTAGCACCAGGTGATTGACTGGGTTCAGTAGTTTCACAGCCGTGCTGGGTCAGGGTCTCAACCAGTGGAGTGACAGAGTGTAACAGTGAGTGGTAGAGGAAGTGCATGAATGCAAATACAGTAGAAGAAGGAGGTGCAGCAATGTCACTGCTCTTTATGTAGCAGAAGATGTGGAGGTCGAGCCGGTGAATGAGTGTTTGTCTTAATCATTTTGTGTTTTTAGTGTCGCTGTAGCCATACAGGATTGGCCACAGCTATGATGTCACTGTCACTGAGCCCCATGTTGGTCCGTATGTTTGTTTTCTACACCCCACAAACCCAGCGTCAAAGTTTCCAACTTCAAAAACCTGAGCTGGCCTTCAGCTGCCCTCTCAGAGTAACGTGTCCTTACCCACCTGCCCATCCTGCCCCCGCCATCCATCCCTCCCGGCATGGTGCCTAACTATCTGATCCAGGAGCAGCCTCACAGTGCAGAGCTTTATCTGGGCCGTGCAGCGCTGTGCTACTGGCTGGTACAACACACAGCCATGGCTGCTTGGCTCCACCGCAGCGACACATTCCTCTCCAAAAAACCATCACCCACCCCCCATCACTCCACCCGTCCTCCATCTCTCTCTCCTCCCACTGCTCCCCTCAGAATGCTTTATTCTAATTGCTTGTTGTTTACTCCTTATCTAATTTCTATAAAAGTTCTGAACACCCAGTATTTAGAAAGTGCCTTCCACCCCCTCCAACTGCTGTAGCACGTGGAACATATTTTTTGTATATTTTTTGTTTTTTTTCTTGTATTTTGGATAAACCAAGACTGCAACCAGGAAAAAAAAATATCTCAGAGAAGATGTTTGTTTGTAGCCATGTTGACCGTGTTTTCCCTTCCTCCTGGTTAACTGCGGCCTGTCTGGGTTCGGCAGAGCCTCAGAGGCCAGAGGTTCCCTGGCAAAGCCTCCCTCCACTGATCCTCTCTAGGTCTAAATACAACCCGGCACCTCCCTGAAGCCCTCTCCGTGTCTTCCCATGCCCCAGCCCGTCTGCCCTCTAATGGGTTCACTCTCCCATACAATCCTTTCACTCCTCAATGCTCTGAATATCCCTTTTGCTGCCTTTCTCTCTGACCGGCAGCGCCCCCCACCTCCTCCTCCCTCCTGGCCCCCCTCACCCTTCCTCCACCCCTTTCTCTATCCCTTTAGGAGTGTGTCCATGAGTTTAGAAGAGGGAGACTGATGTGTTTCTCAGTGGCTGGTCTTGTCTGATGCAGAGAGGCCATCTCTCTCCCACGGGGAACATGTTATGTTGGACTTTGTCTCCGTGAGCTTCACACTGAGCCCTTTGCCCCCCGTAACAGAAGCTGAGTCAACTTCTAAGGTTATACCTGCTTCTCAGTTTCGGGCTGTGGGGGCTTTCTGAACAGCAACATGTGTAAACTTTACATGTCAGCTCTGACATGTTCTCCACAAAGCACAAAACAAGACATTTTATGCGCAGTGCGCAATCACAGAATCCAAATCCATTCCTGCTCATTTCTGCACTGCTGCTTATTTTCCCCCTGTTGGCAAAACTATAAAACATTTTGTATGTTTATTATGTTGTGCAGCAGAAGGAGCAGAGCCTTTTTTCTCTGCCGTTCCTCTGCCTAATGTATGCATGTGACTGGGTGAGATGGTTGAACACAGCGTGGTGAGCAACAGAAAAGAGACGGTGGATTGCAAGGAAGCTGTTGCATTATTCATCATGTTGGATAAGGTTTAATTAAAAGTGCTGCTCGGCATTGTGAGAGGAATGAATGTGTGTTTTGCCTCGCCTGTCGCTTCCTCATTCATGTTCGCCATGCTCGACTTATCAAAGCAGCCCCTTGGCCCCTCCCCTTTGCCAGTGCAAGTTAGCATAATGCTGCAGCCGA
Source organism: Datnioides undecimradiatus (assembly GCA_008933995.1). Taxonomy (NCBI): domain Eukaryota; kingdom Metazoa; phylum Chordata; class Actinopteri; order Lobotiformes; family Datnioididae; genus Datnioides; species Datnioides undecimradiatus. The sequence continues at coordinate 37,073,552 of WARS01000046.1, read as the reverse complement.
AAAAGCCTTGTGATTTGTGGAAGAGAACGAGCAGCACAGAGCTTCAATGCGGCAACTGCTGGCCCTCACCGGGCTCTGTAAAGAATTCCAGTGGCACAAAACAGAGAACTATAGCAGGAAGTGTTTGTGTGTGGATGCAGTGTTTCTGTCAGTCTCTGTGTTTGCGCTGGGACACCCCCCCCCCCCGTAAAGAGTCTGTCAAAGAACAGATTTCAGCAGCTCGTGTTGAGTGAGGGCATTCTCAAGAGAGCACAACATGATTGCACAAAGAAGTGCCTATAACTCATCCCCGCCGCCTCCCACCTGATACTGCGTTAATTATGTTTCAGCATTTTCCCTCCCTGTGTGCCTCAGCAGAGGCTTTTTGCACCGCCGTGGTTCGCAGAAACGCAGAGCCGGACTGGACTCTGGGGTTCTGATCCAGGAGTAAAGGATAACGGTGTGGTATTCCAGTTTGTTGTTGACAACAAATTCCACAGAAAGACTAAAATCAACAATCTGTCAATATATCTCTTCTCCTATACCCCGTTCGTGTCACATGCAACAGTCTGGCTCACCAGCATTTTAAGTAGTTTTTGAATAATGATGCAGCTCCCTGGCACAGAGAAACACACACACAGACACAATACTTTCTAGTTGGATCAGTTCATTGCTGGTTTGGCTCTTTTGAATGAGATAAAAATAAAAGAACATATAGAGTTTCACCAGCAATCAGACTGCCAGTTATAATAATATACAAAATCCACTCCGACAAGATGAATTACAGCAATAGCAATAACAATATGCTGCTCTGTTTGTTTGGACAGGGATGATTTATATTTAAAGAGCAATGAAATTACCTAGTATTTTTGTTTTCAGTGATGTTCAGTAAGAACACAGTTGCTACCCATCAGGTCGGCCTGGAGGGTGAACTTAGCTTAACCCAGCCAGATTCTCAAGTTGAGTTTAACCCGCTAAGCTAAGCTTGTTTGCCCAGGAGCCTTATTGAAGCCAGTGGAGTCAGGCGCTGCAGAATAGCTGAGGAAGACCGAGCAGTGCATATGTTCTCAGACCTTCATATATCTTAAAATATAATAATATAATATGCCATAAAGGAGGACAATGAAAGGAGCCCACAGTCAGAGACACTTGCGTTACTTAACATGGCGTTTTGAGGCTGAGTCAACAGATTGGGAAAGTAAAACGAGGAGAAGAAGCAGAGGTGTGTCGTAAATCCTGATTTTAGCTTCTTTCCATCAGCTTTTATCTCATTCCTCTCCAACAAGCAAACAATCAGCCGTCAACAGGCCCACTCTCCACCTTTAGCAAGTGGAAAGATATTTACACGCTGTGGATTTTTTTTGGATTCCAGTTTCCAACAGGTGTATGGAGATGTTCTCAATAAAGACCATCTCATTTAAAGTCGGGAAAGTTAACTTAATCCTCTGATATTGTGTTTAGGATGCACAGCATGAGGTGTGTGTTAGAGCTGAGCTGCAGAGGAGTCTAAACAAAAGACAGCCAACCCAGTCAAAGATAGAACTCTGCGTGGCCTGGAGGAAAACCAGCAAACACACTGATCTTCAGCGCACACACACACACACACACAGAGGCATGAACAAAGAGAAACAGGAGGTATAGATTGACTCATCGTGGTGGGAGTACGGTGCAGTGATTTCACGCCTGGTTGTTGGCTAACAAGGCCCTACGCTTTCTGCACTGCAGGGCCTGTTATTAAGTGTGTGTGTGTGTGTGTGTGTGTGTTTCTGTTTGTCTGTCCGTCAGCAGCTGTGTGTGTGTGTGTGTGTGTGTGTGTGTGTGTGTGTGTGTTACCTGGGAGACGGACTTAAAGCCCCAGCACTCTGGGACAGAGTGGTGGTGGTGGTGGTGCAGGGGGGATGGGGGTGGGGTGGAGCCCACTTTGTCCCAGTGGGACACAGGGAGAGGTCCAGGCCCCTCCACCTCCTCCCATCCTCCCCCATCCAGCTCTGCTCCCAGTCCCAGCACGGGACTGGGCTCCTGTGAAGCCCAGCACCGGGAGGTGTTTGGCAGCTTATTAACCCTTTGCAGTGTTTACCCAGTTGCAGCTATACGTCTGTTCTCAGCAGGGCATCGCATCTCTCTCCTGTTCAGGAAAAACCAGCACCTGATTATCCCCATTAAAAAAAACCTCCCTCGCCATCTAGGATAATCTGATTATGTTGTTATGTTATTACTCTGTTTATTTGCTTAGCTGACTTCCTGATCCAAGGAGAGAATAGTTAGCATTTTTCACATGCTATGCCTCCAAGCAGCTCAGCTTCTTTTAATGAAAGATTACAGCTTAACAGTTATTCAGTGCGGCCTCGCTGTCTGTCGCTACCTCTGCTTGCTCAGAGTCACCGCTCTGCTGCCGTGCGGCTAATGGAAAGATGGCTCGGCTGGCCAAGGCAAAAAAAACAAAAGCCTGCGAAACACTCCTGCCTCTGGTTTGTAACCCACAAAATGTCTCATCGTGACGGCAGATACTGTACTGTATTATTTATAATCCGGTCATATGATCCAGTCAGCGTGACCTACTTCTGTTATCGGGGATATATTATGAAGCTGTTTGATTGATTGTACAAAGCAGCATGAGGGTCCAGTCTGCATCAGTGGCCACATGACATCACACATGATCAGACTGAGATGCTAAAACAGAACCCACCAAATCAGCTGGGACATCACTTTGCATCCTGCATCCAGGGAGTTTTTAGATTCGTTCAGTCAACGTGGGCAAAGCTCTCACCTGTTCCAGAGCTCTGTGTGGTTGCTCTGATCTCCTGTATGAATGTCCAGCTCGTTGACAGCTGTAGCTGCTACATGGCGAATCAGTGTAGGTAATGATGACAAAAGGGTGTCTAAATGATAAATAAATGATTTAATTAACCCTTAAATGTGCATATTTCTAGTTGGAAACGTCAAACAAATGCTCCTGGTCATGCCACAGGTGCTTCTTTGTCAGCAGAGGTCGCTCACTTCAGATCGGTTTGAGAATAATTCGAAAACAGAATTCAGTGTTCAGGATGGGAGAGGTTTTAGTTTTAATTGAGCATGTCCTGGCTTCAGCTTTGCAACGATTGCGAGTTGAGTTTCACAATATTTAACCACACTGCAACTTGATCATGTAGAAGCGTTAAGGCAGCCGTAACCAGTAAACCAAACATTAATGGGGTATCAAATGGCAAAGTGAAAACGTACTGCGTGACACCCGAATGTGCAGCTCCACTTGGCTTTACGTTTCCTGTAACGGGGAAAAAGGAGTAAAGTGTCCATGCAGTCGTTTGATCAAAGGCAGGAAGGAAGATAGATAGATAGATAGATAGATATAATGTTACATGTTGATGTCAATATTGTATGTTAAACAATATGCTATAATGTTTATTTATGAGCCACACTGTAACACCCCACAGTCTCAGCCTCAGGATGCAATGATAGCCAGCAGCACTGACAAAAAGATCATTGAGAAGACGACTTTCTGGATTTAGGAATTCAAATTCCTCTTTGTGTGCTTCGTAAATCCACCAATAATTGCATGCATTTGTTATTATAATCTATACTGAATATGAGCAGATGCTCGGCAGCATCTTCAGTCCCTAATATCAGTGGCAGCTCCGGCCTTGACATGCTGTTATCAGTGAAAGGCCGGTGTACAGTACAGTGTGGCTGCCTAGGCGCTGCACTGCGGCCTGATAATTAGTCTTTTTAAGTGTAAATGGGATCTCTGGTGGTTTGTCGCAAACCATGAGGTTCACAGAGATTATTGGCTCTTCAATCTCTGCTCTCATCTACTGTATGCATGCGCATGTGTGCGTCTGCGGGCTCGTGTGTGCATGTTTCAGTGCAGCAGGCTTGAAACATAGTGGCTGCTCTAACTGAAGGAACGATTGCTGAATGATTCTTTTTTTTTGGGCAGCCAAAAATATCTTCTAATTGTTTGTGTAAGCAGCCTCAGACTGACTTGTGGGGGTCTCAGCAGGGGTGCATAGATGGAGGCAGGAGGCGGGAGCTGGAGGGGGCTTGGGGGGCTGGGGAGCAGTAACAGATCCATATTGTCATCCCCCAGAAAATCCTATTACACGATGTTTAGGTTGGGCACTGTTGATATAGTCCAAGTCTTCAGAGTATATGGCTTCAACTTCACAGGGAGAAAGTGAAAATATTACATTTAGAAAAGCTCATCTTAACAGCCTCAGTGCCCAGACCCCATACTTGGAAAATGAATTATACATATGCTTGATTAACCAGCTGAGTCCCTGTGCACAATCCCTGAGCAAACACAAGCCTTTTGGAATAAATTAAAGCCCAAAATTTCAGTTTCAGCATCAGCAGGAGCTTCTAAATAATTATGTAAATATGAAACAAATTTCCCAAGCAGATTTCCTCCTCTGCAATCCTCCTCCATCATTCTTATGCATGCCTCGTAAATTAACTAAACTATGCAGATCGTTATACTTACACAAAATAGGCTAATTAATACACTTGACAATAGTGTTCTCCAGAGGGGGCGATGCTGAACTAAATCTTCATCACACAGAATTGTAAACCGGAGGCCAAACAGCAGCCCCGCCGAACTGCTCCCTTCGCAGAAGCTGCGTAAGGACAAAGGCTGAAGGATTCATAAAAGAATCACATGCCTTAAATTTTTCCTGTTTAGTCGTAACATGGCGATTCTTGTACAGATTGAGGAAGTAAAATAGAAGGAGCAGGGTTTTGGATGGGGACCAGCTCCACAGTCTCTCATTTGGTTGTTTTTGTGTTTGTCTGCAATTCTATCTGTAAGAGAGGGGAACACAGAGCTCAGTATCCAAACCAGTGGTCCTTCAAATTACAGTCCCTACCCTTCCAAAAAACCCCACAACACATCCCCAAGGCCGGCAGCGAGTGCTGAACAGTGCCAGTGGTGCTCTTTGGTTTCTGTGTCAGAGCTCCATTTGAATATGGATTATGGAATGTACAGCTGGTGGGGAGGAGGGGGTTAGACTGCCTAATTACATAGCATGTTATAATGACCATCCCTACCCCGGCTCACTCTCTTCCCTCCTTGAAAGAAATCTAATGAGAGTCTGAACCTAATGCGAATCCACCAGCTCTGCTGCTGCTCTTGTTCTCTATTGGGAAAACATATGAGGATATTAATGGCTGCACGATTAGACGCAGTGTTCCACACTGTAGTTGCCCTTTTTATTGGCACGCTCTATATAAGACGCAGTAAACTGTAATCATGTTTCCTGTGGAAGAAAGATGCTGGAGGGCCAGGCCAAACGTGAACTTGGAAGGGCCCGGTTGTGTTTGAGACACGCCAGAGAAACCTAATCTGTAGAGCCTTTATGATCAGATTGAATATGTAATACATGAATGGTGACAGATGAAACATAAAGGCGTCAGTTGCTTCTGCTTTCCATTGTTAGTGAGGTGTTGTTCTGTGAGTGACTATGAGTGACAAAGACCAAGTCAGTTCCCCCTTTCAAACACTAAGGTCTCTCATACTAAAGTTTGTAGAACAATTCTTCAGTAGGTGAAATATAAAAAAATATTTTTTAGTTCATCTTATCTTAGCATGAAGGCCTGAAACAATAAACTTTAACAGATACGCAGAAATGGTCAGAAACCCTTTTGGTGACCCTGAGCCACATCATTTTCACACTTGTCAGATCATTCAGCGCACTCTCAGGCCATGCGCTATAGAATCAGCATTCACCGTGTTTACCCGCTCATTCCCAGAATGCCCTGCTGATGACAACAAGTGGCGCAGGACTGGAGATCAGACCGCTTCTTCTCCTGGGAAGCACCAACACCATGACAGCCTGCGCAGTGGAGCGTGAAGTAGCCAACAGCAGACAGAAACACCTTTAATCAGCGAGAACCTCCATTACCTTTAGTGCCAGTGTTTGTGTTTTGGTTCCAATATTAATGTTAAGCATTGGTCACGTTCTGCAGCCTGTGCTTGACTAGTGCAGTTAATAATCAAACAAACAAACATACCAGGGGAGTAATGGAGTACATTTGTTACTTTCACAGTTATATTATTTGTGTTTTTAAAATTGATTAATTTTACCTTTACTAAGTATTGTGGTTCACTACATTTGAAGTGTGGAACTTGTACCTTCAGAGTGTGTGTGAGGAATTACTACCCGTTACAGGTGTGAGAGGTCACAGCGCGTCACAGGTGACCTTTGTTGTGTGCCTCACCCCTTCTCACTCTGCCGTTTCCTATCTGCCCCTCACTGTTTCCGTCCAATAAAGGCAAAAACGTCAAAAGTAAAAGAAAAAAAGCCTCCATCACAGCCAAGACTGCAGAGCCTCCTTCAGCTCAAAGCTTTTGAAAACTATAAGAAGGACTGGGGGACAGAGGGGCTGAGTCGGCTGGATCTGTTATGGAATGAACAAGCAGAGAGGTTGAACCGAGGTTAACCTGGAGACTGGAGGACTTCAGGTGCACTGGCCTCACTGAATGGCACACTGACTGTGTGCATGGCTGAAGTTGCTTTGGAGTTTGGAGTTGAAACGTCTCTGTGTTGTCCGCTGTCACGATGAAGTGTCAGGCTGTTTAATTTACGAATGATGCTTATTGCACCAACTGTGGTGTCCATTCCTTCATCTATTTATAGTCTGTCCCTTGTATCTGTCAGACTCTTGTCCTCTCCTCTGGTTATTTTTAGTGAGGCTACACAGACAAAGGTGGCTGTGTATTTATAACTGACTGCTGTTTGACTGAGTTGTGCACAGGCTGCAAAGCTGCATCTACACAACTTGAATGTATTGTTGTTGTGTATGGACCTCAGGGCCTGGATGACACCTCAGTCAAAATGTCATAATATAATTTATTTGAATGCGTCCTGACCACCACCCGACCCCTGCACCCCTTCTTTTTAATCACAAGATTCATGCATGTCTCGCATAGGTTGCATTCCAATCTGGTTTGTCTTCGGCCTTATTATTGCCCGATAGCTGTCAGTTGTTCGCATCACGGTATGCACGCACCCAAGCGTGATTGGGCGTATCGGCAAACATACATGCTTTAACAAGATACGGGCAAATGAAAATACACATGCGCATGATATTTATGCAGATGTAGGCTGTTTTTCACATTCTCTCCCACATCCTAAATACCTAAATTTTCTCTATGTGCCGTGCCCTCTCTGTCTCTATTTGCCTATAATCCCATTAGGAAGAGAGAGGAGAACGTACAGAAATAGAATGGTATGTTCAAGCTGATTTCCTCACTAAATGCAGCCGTTTAGGCCTCAATAAAGCAGCTTTCACAGCCACCAACAGCAGCCCCTTCACTGTGATGGAGGAAGACTAACATGCTTAGATGGCCCATTTAGTATTGGATACGTGCTCACAGGCCCATGAATGGTAATAATGGAAATATAGCTCCCTTATTGTTGCGTATTGTTTACTGGGTTCAAGCTTGATTGAATTCGGAGAACAATATGTGCTGCAGCACGTATCGTTGTTCCAGTCAAGAATCAGTTTCGAATGCTACATCTTGCTCATGCTGAAGGTTTAAATCCTCTCTGATACAACACGGAACAAACTGTGTTACATGTTGCATGTATGTTCCTGCTATACATTCAAGGGGGAACAATGGCTTGTAGAAAGAATCTCCGGCCAAACAATTCAAAATGTCAGGTTGCCTTTCCAAACAAATGTTCTTTGGAATAGGATACGATATCATGTTCCAGTGTGGGCAACACCCAGTCTTTTCAACGCAAGCTGTAATTCACAGGAAAGTGACACCGCAGCTGCCAGAACGCCACCGCAACTATCTGATGTCGCAGTTGTGCTCTCAAGACCAACCGCCTATTACATATTTCTGAAATTGAGAAAATAGTGATGCGTGAAATGTATGCAGAGTGTGTATGTGGAGCTCAAGCAGGCTTGCGAGGAGCCTAAACATTGGCAGAGCAGCAGAGTCCCAGTGACACCACAGAGCTCTAAAATTAACCTACTGGCCTCTTGGCTCTTCAGTTGGCCATACAACCCCAACAGTTGGCTGCAGCAGGAGTCTGCTCTCCACACTGTCATTTCAAAGCTTTATGGAGCCCAGAGTGCAACCACCCAGTATTTACGTTCACCTCTTGTGAAATATTTATGCGTTTTTGAAACTGTAGTATGGAAACCTGTCCTCATCAGGAAAATGACAGCGCTGGTTGTTAGCTCAAACAACAACAGCGAAACGTTTACTTTGTCTTGACAACCGAAAGCAGAGGCAAGATGTTGTTTCAACACCACGGAGGCTCTAACGGAGGAGGTCAGAGTCACTGGCTTGAGTGTTTGACTTTGACACCAGAGACTGAGGTGTGCATCCTGTCTCCTACCAACAGACAACACTGGTTTCTCACCCATGACCACAATCATTCTCCAAGCTTTTACCAAGTAGTGTGAGTTACCCCTTGACAGCACGAAATCGTCTCTAGGCAATGAAGCGATTTTGATATTTGCCGTGAACAATAGTGGGTGGAGACCTGAACCGAACCCGATGGGAAAATTAGATGTTCAGCTTCAGGTGGGGTTCAATCACACTGTATTATATTTATGACCGCTGGAGATAATCTTCCTATAGCCTCTATGAAACAATTCTTTTTAACTGTCATTTACAAGTTGCCTACATGTGTTTTGTCCAGGCTAAACGGTGAGCTGTATCTAAGGTAATAACAATTGGGTGACAGAGTAACACAGAGTCTCTGTTTTGGCTGACATTAGGTCTAATTATACCTGGCGTAGTTTGGGTTCAGACAAATTGCTCCCTGCTCACACTTTCCCTAACAGTTCTCTGTGCTGTGAGTTACGCATGCAAAATCTCTTATATTCAAATTTAGCAGGCCTTATGAAATATTAACTTGTCTTAATTTGAATTTGTAAAGTCTTCGGTTCAGTATAAATATTTTATGATGTTATTTGTTTTCCTCGTGTCAGAATTAGTGAACTGTTTCAGCAGCCGAACCACAAGTGTTTAGGTCTCTAAAACAATATGTTGACCTAATATGAACCCTTATGCTAATGTACTCACTTACCTGCTACCGTCAATAAAAGCCGTATCTATAGGAGCCCAACTCCCTTTATTCTATCAGACTGTTGTATGGCGAGGAATGTAAGTTCATATAGATTCATTGCCCGATTGCCCAGACAAACACACCCTCTCACATACTAAAAATATGGCAGCACCCAATGAAGTTAATTTGGTTTTCCCTTGTGCAGAGGAAGAACATTGCCAACATCAGACACACGATGTTTTCTTTTTTGCCAGCACAGACAAAGAATGATCGGCATCTCTGCTCTAAATGAGTTTCTGTATTACCGCTCCTTATTACATTCCCACCAAACTTCGTGAACCTGTCCCTGTATGTGACATGGCGTGCCCCCTGTGACTCCTACGCTGCTGTTTTGAGGCCAGTTGTCACCAAGCTTATGAGAATTTAATCTCTAGATGCAGGGAATGGTTGGTGACACTGAAAAAGATAAAGCAGGATGGACAACAGGCTATTGGAGGAATACAAATCTCTTTTTTCTCCTATCGTTTTCATGACAGATTTATCTTTGGAGATTAGGCTAGCTGCGGTGTGTTGATGTCTTCATCGTGAGCCTCGGTTGGGTGAGGGTTTAAACCTTGCTATATAAATAGCCTGTCAACGAGATCAAACTGTGCAGTGTTTCTACAATGTTAAGGCTTTAATGTTTTAACTGGTCATAGAGAGGCACTGAATTCCTCCCTGGAATATTTTTGCGGAGAGTAGGCAGAAGATACAAATGTATTTTAAAATCCTGAAGTTGTTCATAGTTACACCCACAAGGGTTTTTTTTGCCGGGAGCCTGAGGATAGAAAATGTTGGTCGGTCAGTCCGTCCATCTAATCTAACACTTCTACTCTAAAGCAAGTTACCTTGATAATGTTGGGATAAATCTGTCACATAATCAGAAAGTGGGTTCTTTTACCAGCTTTTGTTTAGCGGTGAAGGTCATGATTTCTCTTCCTTGAAGCCTGGAAGAAAATCTGAAAGGTCTTTAGCTTTGACAATGTGAAACCTCCAGATTCCATGAACATAGAATGGTGATTGATTGATTGATATAGCTTAATGGGAGGAGAAGAGTTGCAGGATAAGCCGCATGGATGTCAGGGCGGGAATAGATAAATGTATAGCAGTGAAAGCATTGATTAGCCCTTCCCCCACTGGTTCATCAGAGCACAGCGATGGATATGGAGATGGGATGTGATCACAGGGTTCTAGCCCTTCGGTGCATCCCCCTCTGCTCTGCACAGCTGATGAATAAACCATCAGTTGTGTTGTCAGACAGTTCAATGACAGTGTAGGTTCAGCAGGTGCTGTCAGCATACTGGAGGTGTGCAGAGGTACAGCTGCCGACTGAGCCTTTTTTGATAACGCATCCCAATTAGTTGGATATCTGTGGTCACACACATGCAGCGGCGTTTTGTGTGGGAGCAGTTTTGGCATCATGTTGATGCGGCATACTCATCACTTGCTACCCCTGGGATCTTCGGGTTCGTCAAAAAACAAGGTGTTTTTTTTTTTGTCTTTTCTATAAACCGTTACATTAGGTATGAATTTTCATGATCCTGGGGGAATAGCCAGTAATTATTTCCGTCACTGCCCGGCTTCATATTTTACACAAACTCAAAATTTCCCCTTGTGTCCAACAAGTATTTAAAATCACACAGATGGAGTGTGATTACTGTCACATTCACAAGTCTCAGAGGATGAACCCTGAACGATCAAGCTTTTCTATGTAAGCTATTGATGTTCATCATCTGCAGAGGATGAATTCTATATTTTTCTTGTCATGTGATCCCCATCATCCTCCTCAAATCATCATTTAAATTTTTAAGACAAGATGTGTCTGAAACTAATTGGAAGATTGACATAAAATTCACTGAGAACATTCATATGTCGTGAGGATGAACCGCTAACATTTTGGGTTGGCCATTGATCATCAAGCCAATCCATTGTTCTCAAGTATGAATGGCCAGACAATTATGAAATCAGCTGTGAACATTCATCATCCCATGATGATTAATCCTTTAGTTTTTGTTTACTATCTATCCTCTCTGTAATGCTACCTTTGGGCCAACATTTCTATGGACAGATGCACGTTTGTGAGCCCATTCGGTAGTCTCAAAGAAAGCTGTCTTTCTTCAGTTTGAAGTCATGCTAAATTCCAGTTCTACCCTCAACCCATAATGTGAATTTCATCCACAAAGTATCTCATACCTAACAGGCAGACTGCCTGGTACTTTACTCACTAGTCCTTTCCTGTTCCCAAGAGGATAAACCTATTAATTTGTAATGAAACTCTCCAATGTGCCACTTTCTGGACAAACTTTACATTTTTATCCACACTCGTAACAAAATCTTCAGTTCATCATTGGTTCTGTTCAGAATTTTAATCTTGTGGGGCGTGATGAACACTGCAGCCTCCAGGGGCTGCTCTCAGGGCTTTAGACTTTGTCTTGTTACTGTTTTTCTTGGCCCATTTGCCCGACGTGTAGCGAGACACACACAGATATTACTTGCAAACACCCCGAAACAGCTTCTGAAGCTGTCTTGGGAATGATCATGAATTTAATAGAGCCTTTCACCATGAGTTTGGCAAACGCTCAGCTGGCTCAACAAAGCTAACTGCCCTCAAATGAAACACCCTAACTTGTAATCAAGCCAAGTTTCCAAACTGTTTTTTTCTCCCCCTATTTGGCTTCCAAAGGCATGCAATCAAGCACAGCCTATAACAGAGGGAGCTAAACATATATTCATGTAATTACTATAACATAAACTGAGAGTGCTGTACATCAGAGTCTTGTTTTGGAAAAATGGAAGCAGAGACAATGTAATACTTGTGCAGCTGCGACTCTATTTCAAACCGGCAGGACTGTGCAAATAGTAGAGAACATTGTGATTAATTTTAATATTACATACTTCCATAGCATCCCACGAGTTACAATTAACCAGCCTCTAACAGAGAATTATGTGAATAATGTATATAGTATTTTAAATTTCATTTTATACTTTTCTATACACTCCGCTCCTACTGATTCATCTAATATCTTGTTTGCAATGGTTGTGTCTTGATGTCTAATGTGACCTACATGAGCAACCTACTTATAAAAATTACTCATCTGTACAAGCTGGCTCGATTCTGGTATTATCATAATATTTTTTTGAGTCTGTGTATTCATTTAGCTTCTTTCAGACTTTTTAAGGAAACACTAGATGTGTAGACATTTTATTTTTTTACCCATTCAGTAAAATCAAGATCTACCAAAACCATCGGCTTAATTTTGCTTTCCAGATGATGAATCCCAGTGATCTGGTGATCCCCTGCTTTTGATCTTGGTGCCATGAGCAGGTTTACCTTTTTGGCTCAGACTAAAACGTCTCAAAAACCCCCGGATGGATTGATGTGAAAGTTGTTATAAACATTCACACATTCAGTATGTCCCTGACTTTTCATTCAGCAGATTTAAAGTTACAGTTTATCCAGTGCTTCGGACAGTGGCCAGATACCTGCAACGTAATGACTTTCCCTCTGCTGTGTTTGTGACAGTGACCATGGCAAGCATTGTGTATGTAATGTATTAGCATTACAGCACTTGTAGCATGGTCTAAACAGTTGAACAAGTCAAAAATACAATCACACATACATGCTCAAGAGATGAAAGCACAGATATGCTATATGGTTGTGTCCAACAACACACAGCTTAGGAGCACAGAGAGCAGTGATGAATCATAAACCATATGGTCGTGTTATTTGAGAAAAAAAACTTTTGGGAGAATGTCTGATCGCCCAGTACTTCTGAAACACTGGAGGGGCTGAGGTGGCATTAGCGGACTGAATCTCTGAAAATCTGTGTTTCATACATCACTGTGTGACTTGAATAACAGAGCAACATCCAAAGTGCAGAGGTTGCTGGACGACCTGTCGCTGAGAGTGTAGCCAGCCCCATGTAGAGTACCAGGGCAGTGGAATCTTCCACAAACAACCGGTTTTTCACATTTCACATTCCTGGTGTGCAGGTGAAGCTCAGAGAACAGAGGTGAGGTTTTAACAAGCATGTGCTTATCCAAGCCCTTTGGTTGGGTCGAGTTATGTCACACACATGTAGATTAATGATAGTGTGCTAATGGAGGTAGGTGGTGGTCTCTGTGGCGGGGCCCAGCAGGAGGGCAGCTGATTTAGGGTGGCCAGTCACATTTACAGTGAACCTCTAATGTAGCAGTGGCCTCCATGGAGCCTAACTTTACAGCTCAGTCTGGTGTCCTCAGTGCTTTCTTCAACAAGTTCTCTCCATTACCAACTTTTCACTTGACAAATGCACTATCCCTGCTTTTTCTTCTTTGCTTTTCTTTCCCAGTTACATTCTAATGCTCTCCTCCTCCCAACAGTGTCCTCCACCCTCCTCTCAGTGTTTCCATCACCTTACATAAACCCAGTGTGGGGGAAGTCAGCCAGGCCCCTGACAAGAAAAACATACCCCCAAACAAGGATTTATGGAATGGGAACCTGGCGAACCCCAGTGAGTGGGTGTGTTTGCAAGTTCGTGGATGAAGGCGTTTCCACCCGGGGCATTCTCTGACCCTCAGTGTACACGCATAGCTCCTCACCACAGCTCCACACAGCAAAACACAAGCTGAGCTGGCGAATGGTGATGCATTTGCCTTAACTGCACTTTAAGTGAGATTGCAACCTGCCAGGCTATTAAAACAGGTCATTGTGTCACTCCACATTAGGTAATGGGTTTCAAGGGAATGTTTTAAGGTCTCATTAAGGTCCAACTTCCATTTGGGAAGCTTCCCTACCCTGGCAGGGTTTAAGAGCTCTGTGGAAAGCGCAGAATATTAACGGCTCCTACAGACTTAGATTTTGGCAGTCTTATTGGAAGCCACAGTGATCTGATAAATGTGGGTATGACATCAAGTTTGATGTATATAGATCAAACGTGACTGTATGACGATAACACCTACTGAATCAAAGACTAAGATTCCAGTCAGCGTGCAAGAATAAGACATGAGTGAATGTCATCCATGTGGACTTAGTTGTGGTTAGTTGGTTTCTTGAAGTAGGACGACTACCTTGGAGCCACGTTTCTTTCACACTGGTTAGCTTTGGTCTGGCACAGCCCGAATGGCACAGTGTATACCTGCGTTTATGGGCAATCTTTGCAGAACGTTCATTAATTACAACTAAAAATTTAAGTATTCCATATTGATCCCTACCAGCAGGAAGTCTGGTCCACAATGTTAAGTAATGTGTTTAAGGCCCAGTTGCAAGACCAGAGGAGGTGTGTTTTGATAGACCTTTAAAATAACCATCAGCTGAGCATTGGATTTGTGATGTTATTAACACTCATAGCTCAAACTACAAACATAAGATTTCATTTGTAATAGTCATCCTTTAACTACAGCTGCACTGCTTCAGTTCCTAGATGAACCTTCATGCATTCCTGAAGCTGAATGATGATTGTGGGGATGAAAACTACAGGAATGATCCCTTTTTCTCCATCAAATCAAATCACGATGCAGAGATGGCAGACGTCATTGCAGATGAGCTCCCATACAAATCCAATGACCTCACTGCATGCAGGAATGTGTGCATAATAACTTGCACCTGCACTAGAAGAGCCAGGTCTCATTGGGTTGAGAATGTGTAAGTGTTGTGGAGCAGGAGTGTGTTTGTATGTCAGTGCAAATGCTCCCAAGTTAGTGTTTGTATGTTGAGTGTATAGTTGGAGTGCATGGTCTGTGTGTGTGTGTGTGTGTGTGTGGGTGTGTGTGTGCAGAATTTGTTGGGCGGTGTTAGTCAAACTATCGGCTGCTGATTCTGAAGAAACTGAACAGAAAGAGTGCGCTGCCAGGACACAGGCTAATAGAAAACACATGAATGCGCAGCAGAGTGTAGGCTGTCTGTGGTACAGAATGGTGTGTGTGTCCAGGATTGTGTCTATGCATGCTTTAAAGACTCATATTCATTGCGTCTGGCCCAGACAACTGAGGCAAGAAAAACAAAGGAGAAAGTGTTTGTATTAGAGCAGAGAGAGCTGGCAAGTCTGCAAGCTGCGGAGCTGAGTGTTCATTTTCCCATTTCCTACCAACTGGATCTGGACCATTATTATTTCACAACCACATTACTGAGTAGCCATGTACGGACAGAAACACGGAGCAGTCCCAGGGTTTGCTGAGACATAGAGGGAGGACTTTGATTTTTATTCCTATCCGCTTTAATAGGCGTGGTTTTGGCATGTTTGGCATGAAAATGGTCAGATGGAATCATTCTGAGTTATTCTGCATATTTTAGCATCTTTGATCCATAAACGATTTTGCAATAAGCTTTAAAAAGCAGTCAAAATCACTTATGTAGCACATGTTGGCCCGCCACAGCTTCTCTGGTGCCATTCATCGGTGACGTGTTATGGCTGTAAGCTGCGAGCATGAAGCTAAAACAACTTTCCCAGCAGCAGCGCAGTGTAGATCAACGAACAGAGCCTCTGTGGAATCTCCTGCTCATGTGGTGGGAGGCCCCCGAGGTGCACCGGCTGCTCCCTCACACACCAGTTCATCACAAATCCTCCTGTTCATTCTTTGTTGTCTCCCATTGAAATCAGGGGGAAAACCATTTGCATCAGTGTGTTTTTGTTCACTCGTTTGTCTGGTTCTCACACATTGTTTATCTCAGATAGCCGTCCAGAGCTCTGTAATGGACCTGCCGCACCAGACGGTTGTTTTACACACAGGACTGAAAATGTTTCAAATGGCATGAAAGAGCTTTCAAACCACGTGGAGGCAACAGAACAAGCTGTAAACACAACAGCGGACATGCTAACAACAAAGCCGATGTGGTAGATTTACAATGAATGTTTTACTCTCTTTTAGCTCAGGTTTGGTCTCCACCAACTTCTGAGAAAAATGTTCTTTCCTTAGCTGCTAAATGCTATGCTGTGTGTTCTTCACTGAAAACTGCTGCCTGCTGCCTCTGGAAATCAGGGTTGATGAGAGCAGAGTTTGCAGAGTGTAAAAAATTAACACAGTTGACCAAAAAAGGCTAAAAAGCTAAACTGAGTCAGGAGGAGTCAGGTCGTGATGATCTGCCGCTTGTGGAGCAACTCCTCACATTACACATATTCACCTGATCCTTTGTTATCATAGATACATGCAGCTTTAAGTTGAGGCTAGGTTGTTGTCTTCATCTTTACAATGCATCAGCCTCTGCAATTCTGTGCTTCTTCATTTTTTCACCAAACCTCTTCACCCAGTTGTCTCACAGTTCACAGTAAATAAAGTGCAATGTTAGTCCTCTATCAGGTCAATGTTCAAGAGAGTATGGAGAAGCCCTTTGGTTCCATGAGCTAACGTCACATTTTCAACAGTGTAAACAGTTTAAATCTCACAGTAAAGGCCAACAATTGCTTTCACATTGAAATGTATTTGTTCGAAAGCACATGCAGCAAGTGGCATAGCATTAGCAGAGGGTTTGCATGTCAGAGTTAGATCAGCACAGAAGTTAAACACGGTAGACCCAGTTAGTGTTTTTAACCATTTTCAGATGGCACAGATCAGCTCAGGGTTATGATGCAGTAAAAGGTCAAAACAAGGTAACATATCAGTGATGAACTGTTTGCTGTGGCCTGGAAGGAGACCACCTCTGTGGCCACTTTTTCTTTGTGGCTACTGTTTGGCTTCACAGATGGGCTGTATGGCCTTCCCCTGCACTGGTCCAGTGAGCAGGCTTAGCACTGCAGCGGGCTTCACATGTTGGACCTGGGCCTGTCTGTATCCCACTATCTTAATCCTGACTGGATTACCCGTGAAACCAGAGCAAACAGGCTCCTTTCCTTGTTAAATAAACTTAAGTATCCTCTATATTAATAAGCTTCTGCTAAACAAACACTGTGAGTGCTGTCCTGATTAATGTAGGCTGTAAAAACAGCCAACACACTGTGTTTGCATGTGTCACTGTGTGTTGAGATGTTAAACACGCTGTAGTGACAGCGTGACAGATACAACACTACGCTGCACTCCTCCAAAACCCACTGGAAACTCACAGCACAAGTCAAAAAATATGGAAAATGATCTGTATTTAAATTAAAATCATTCAAAATTCACAATTATGTACTCGATCATATCCAACAAATGCTTTCTCACTCTTTCTCAGACACACAACCACACACACATATAAACAGAGCTGTAATAACGGAGCTTATTAAACTATCAGCACCTTCCCAGCTCATGGTGTTCAATGAGTGATACTTAAGGGCAGTCTGACTCAGTTCATTAAACAGGATCAGACATAACGGGACCTCCCTGCAGGGGGAGGGGTCAGATGTCATGACCCCTGGGCTTTGGGGGCATGGGTGGATTTGGGGGAGGCGGTGCAGGTCTGTCAGTCTGATTCAACCAAGCTGGTTTGAGAAATGGTGTAGAGCAATGTGAAATAAGCTGAAACTCTCGCTCTTTGTGTACACATTTCAAAAATCAGTTTTCAGGAGAAACTTGTCCGAGTTACTGAAGTGGATGTAAATGCAATGCCTGTCTGCAGCCTCCCTGCTGCCCACCTGGGGCTTATTAAGGGTTCAACAAGTGCTGTTCTCTGATAATGGCTGCTCTTTGATCAATCAGAACTCAGGGATGAATGGTGTGTGTTTGGGAGAGGAGTGCCTGCTGGAAACTTTGGAATGAAGAGATGATTTATAACAGACCATGGAGGGATGAGGAGTGGAAAAACAGGGGAAATGAAGAGGAGGTTGAAGAGAGGAGAGGGAGGTAAAGATTGTTGAGTTCATCAGTTTGAGATTGTAGGCTTGTTATTTAGGGTTAAAAATACATTAGTGTTTGCTTGTACAAGTACATATCAGTTACATTGTAGCTTATGAATGGCCTGTCAAGTCCACAGGTCTGCACCCAGAGTAGTTTTACTTTATTAAATTGTTTCTCATCTGACTGCAACTCTGTGCAGATCAGTGTTTTACAAGAAAAAGCCAAATTCAACTGGAAACCCTTGTCGATGTGTGACCAGAATTGTCCAAACAAGAGGTAAGATGGCCAAATTGTCTGTGAAATCACCTACAGCTTTGAGGGGACATGTAGCTACTGGAGTGTGGGTTTACATTGTGATTCAATCTAGGAATAATAAGCACTGTCCTTTAGCAGTGCGTTATGATAAAGACCAGGCCTTACTTTTGATCTGAAACAATCTGCAGGGCATAGTAAGACCTCTGTGGGAAAGAGAAAATACAACCTGATGCTAAAGGCTTTTCTGTTTTTGGTCAGTTACAGTAGATTTACAGTAGTTTAATACTTGGACACAGCAAAACTTTGGGCTAAATGATAACATCAGTTTGCAGACACCTTCACAATGATGATGCTAACATGTGGATGTTTAGAAAATATAATTTTTAACACTTTCATCACCTTAGTTGTGTGTGTTGGTTTTTGTTACAGCTCACATTTTTTATTTAGCATCAAAAAGATCTGGATTTTTAAAGGAAGAAGTGATATTTATCATCTGAGGACCATGAAGTAATATCTTGACTGATCATTCAAGGTGTTGAGATGTGATTATTTCTTAGCGTTACCCTGATCAGTATAAACATCATAATGATTGGGACTATTTAAAAAATAACTCATTATTGTCTGCGTTGTGCAACATTAAACAACAAATAAACATAAAAAAACAATACAGCGAACAAAAAACAGTGTCATCTGCATAACAAATGACCAGACTGCGAGGTTTTGAAGAAGCACTGAGGTGGTCACATATAGATGCTTGGTGGGCTTCTGTATCAGCACATGCTGTGTTCTGTCCACTAAATTCTGCACAAATCTCTGTACACACACAAGACCTTTACTAAAGGCACTGAAATAGCTGCTGATGCGCACAGAAAGAAATATGAATACAGCACACTCCAAGATGTCTCTGTTTGGCATATCAGTATTTTACAGAATCTCAGAATTTTTCAGAATTTCAGAATATTTGGGGAAAAATTATCAATCAAGACTCCTCGCGCAGAAGGTTTGAGTTTACGGGGAACTATGACACTATTGTGAAGGAGAGTTTGTTATCACTGGTTTTATCCTGGAATATTGCTACACCTTCCATGCTCCATCCTCCTGTGTTTCTCTCAACCCTTTCATTTGCTCCTCTTTCTATTGTTGTGTATGTCTGTCCCAAAATGGAGTGTTTTAAGGATATCATTTTGGGGGTGGGTGGGGGGACTGTCTCTATTAAAGGAGAGCCGGCAGCTGGCCACGCCTGCTAAATCCTCCCCACAAAACCCATCCACCAGTTCCATCTGCTTCCCAAGTGGAACCCCCTGACACACACACACACACAAACTAACACACACACCTACTTGGTGCTCTTTGATCCCAAGGGAGCGGAAGCCTACATCTGTTCTTAGTACATCAGATCCCTTTAAAACAATGTATGCTTTGTTGGCTTATAGAGTATCTGACAGTGGAGTGAGGGGTGACGACACTCATTCATTCACAAACAGCTACTGTATCACCTCACACACAGAGGTCCGCTATGTCAGTGACCTTGACCTTTACAGATGAGCTCAGGCATTTAACTGTTTCCACACGTCAAGCTGTAAACCTTGAGTTGATTGTGTCTTAAAGATGACCAAGGGAAAAGTCAACTGGAAGCCACAAGATGTTCCTTAAAAAGTCTTCATGCATCTCAAAGAGACAATGATCCTTAAATACTTTTCACTTCCTGGTTGTGGACCACCCATAAAATGTGCATGCGTGTGCAAATTTTCCTACATTTCCACTTTTATTTTTGAAGCTGGATGTGCGTGGATTTCATGGATTACTTTGTTTCCACCTGGAACTGATTTTAAAGACCCTGCACATTCACGGTAAACCCACGCAAGAAATTTGAATTATTTTGGCTGAGCAGAGCTCCTCCACCAGACTGAGTGGGCATGTACAGACTGTGCTGGACTGGCATCTCTCTCACACTCCTGATAGCTTTGGTGCATCTGTCAGAGCACAAGAAATGACACTGCTAATGAGTGAGTTCATGCACCAATAAGAATATTGGTGCATGAACTCACGTGACTTCACATAACTGCACCTGCCTCAACCCAAACAGGCGAATAATCAGACAGAATACCTGAAAACACCTGCAGGGGGATGTGCAAAGACAGGTTTCAAACCAAAATGAAGGAACAAAACTGCAGAGTCTGGACAATTAAAGTTAAAAACACCACAAATGGTCAGAAAAATAAAAAGGGTACCTGAAAATTAGCACCTGAGGGAAGAATTTACCGTTGACCTTCCTCTTTGTGATATTTTCCTTATTTCCCTTCTCAGTAACTGACGTTCCATAGTTTTAAATTTTAAAATGGTTCCAACACAGATTTTTGGCCCACCCCAACATCCTGTTTTAACAATGTTCCTTCAGTGATGTCGACCTTCCAGACCTTTGCAGCTAGAAAACCAACCTCACAAAGCCACTCCAGAGCCAAGAACTCTGAGGAGTTCTTGTGTTCAGGAATTCTTGTGCAACAAGTTTGTTCGATGATATACGCCACTAGAGAATGATATAAATTGAAAGGACCTCAAGGTTGCACCTGCATGGGTCCTGTCTCCATCAGATGCACTTCAAGAACATGTTGCGTATTCATAAATAAAGTAGTGTTTTATTAGATTGCATCTAGCTGGCTGAACAGGGTGCAGCAAGTAATTTTTGCCTCGTTATAGGTGAACCCAACATGTCTTTGATACTGATTTTATATTGGACTCGGCATTTATTTCACATGCATTTTCAGTCCAGAAACGCATGTAAATGCATGTAAACACATTTACCCAGACACAGAACGCACGTATGTTTGGTCAGAAGGCAACAGGAGCAGCAGATAAACGAGGAGCTCCTCCAGCATTTCCTGGCGTATACAAGCCTGCTTCCACTGGGAACAGACTACCAAAGACTGGGCCAACCACTTGGAAAGAGAAAGAGAGAGTTAGATGTGTGTGTGTGGGGGGGTAAAATCGGAAAAGAGAAAAGTCAGGGTAGATAGGGACCTAAGAGAGGCGATGAATTATTTATTAGTCCACAGCACCCTCCTCTTCTTCATCCTTTACTCCTCCTCTTCTTCTCACTCCGCTTGTTCCTCTGTTCCCTCTTCCTCTTCATCCTCTCCTCCTCTTTCTCTTGTATTCTCTCCACCTCCCCATCTTCTACTCCCTCTTGCTCAGCATCCTCTAGTCCTTCCCTTTTATCTTTTACTCCCTCTTTCTCCTCCTCTTCATCCTCTACTCCCTCTTGGTCATCTTCCACTCCCTCCTCCTCTTTACCCCCTTCAATCCTCCATCCTGTCTCTGTGTTCATCTCCTCAGTGTTTTTCCCTTTCCCTCGCTGACCTTTGAAATATTTTCCAAAATTGTGTTGTAATGGTTCTCTCTGTTGTACCATCAATATATCATGGAAGTTGCATGCTAGCTGCTTTGATTCTGAACTCAGGGGGTTGAACGAGTCAATGGGATAGTTGATCATTTGCTTATTTCAAGAGGTTGGACCTTCAAATAATGACATATTTATAATAAAATCACTGAAATATGACCCACGTGCTTATTACTGTGTCAAATATCTGTTGATTTCAATCCACAAAGAAACATATGAACATGAGATGTAATTGTTTTAGTATTTTTTTACAGTGTCGACTGCCCGGACCATGTTACTGACAAATTTGTGTTCTCTCTCCCTCTCTGTGTTTCAGGTGGCTGTTGTAAAAAAAAAAAAAAAAAAAAAAAGATGAAGGCAGATGCTGAGATGGAGGATCCAGACGAATGAAAGAGCCCCAGTTCTCTTTATTTATTACCTTCACAATACGTGTGAGAGTGGGCGTGTGTGCGTGCGCGTGTGGCGTGTGCATGAAGGAGAGAACGAGCATTGAGAATAGATGCGAATGCATGTGTGCATTAATGAACGGTACCTAAGATTTCAGGCTATCATTTGCAAATTTTGTTTACTTTTTATAAGGTTCCAATAACTCATATATCATTGTCACAGTATAAACAAAAGGACTTTACTATTGGTACATATTGTGTTTTGTGTTTGTAACTAGCCTCCTATTTAAGAATGTATATTTGTATGTATGATATACTCATCTAGAAACTATATAATGGACAATTTTAATATCGCTTCATCTTCTCACCACTTATCCT
The DNA here is from genome assembly GCA_008933995.1 of Datnioides undecimradiatus. Classification (NCBI taxonomy): domain Eukaryota; kingdom Metazoa; phylum Chordata; class Actinopteri; order Lobotiformes; family Datnioididae; genus Datnioides; species Datnioides undecimradiatus. Next base: position 37,051,371 of record WARS01000046.1, on the reverse strand, counting down.
GCTCTTGCCAAGACACATAACTCAAGAAACACATACAGGAGACATGCATAGGAGCAAAACTCCAACTAGAAAACAAAAACAATGCATTCAGTTCGAAGTACAAAATGAATCCATTCGTTTCTGACCAGAAGTCTGATTTGTCGAGACGCAGACAATAACAGTCATAACGGAGGGCTTTCAGCTGGTGTAACGCATGCTCTGTTGGCCATACTGGAGGTCCATGGTTCTTTGGTAACCGGGAACAGCTGGCGTTAATTAAAAGTTAAAAGTTCACCTCTGCTGACTCAGCAGTGGTTAATTTTGATCAGCATCAGATGTCGAACTTATGTCACTTATTGACATGTGTCAACATTATGTTAGCATCTTAGCTGACTAACTGTGGTAGTTGTCAGTTTACTGTCGCCATTTTGGTGTCAACAGATCTGATTTAAACACCAAAGCTCACATCAAGTAAGTCCTAATCAGCAGAGGTTAGTAGTTGCATATTAACATATTGTCTGTAACTTCTTATTTGCCAGGAAATATTTAAAGGAAATTCATTTTTCACAACCTTATTTTTGTTTTTAGCATCATTTTATCAGAGTGTTTGACTCTCATTGTCCTTGCTGAGCAATAAGTTACTGGGTTATGCTCATCACAGCATGGCAAGTTAAGGTTGAACTATGCTTCTCTGGGCTGCAGAGACACTTACTTGGCTCTATTAGACATGCACATAAAGTGTTTGAAATGTTTATTTCATTTTCTCCATTTTGGATCAACTAGCTGTACATGCAGGTCTGCAAATGTGTTGTTGATATATCCAACTGAGCGCAATGGTGTCTTTCAGCTTCTGTAATCGAGTTACACACTGTATAACACCCTGCTTTGAATGGGTTTGTAGAAACGATTCCATATATCTTTGCAGAAAAGTTACTCCAGTTTTAGCCCGTCTGCAATTTTACCAAACTTCAAAACTAAGACCCTGATTGTAGAAGAAACCATTAGTAATAAGAGTTCTCCTTCAGTATTGTCACTGGACCTCCATGATGGAACCAGACCTGGTTGACACGGGTTTGTGTTGCAACTGAAAACCCTCTCTTACAGAAATGATCTGTGCTGAAGATGTTGATGGCGCACACATAAGACAACAGGGACAGCACCAACCAGTGTGCGTAAAAATATAGACGCAATACCATAACAGTGTGTGTCTGAACGAGAGGTGTGTGTGTGTGTGTGTGTGTGTGTGTGTTAGTTTGTACGAGTGTGTAATAATGGGCAATAGCTAAGCACTGGTGCTTCCATCCATGCATTTGAGCTAATGTACAAAAGGTGAAACACCAAGGCAATAGGCTGTGTGGCCTATTGTTTGATCTGGCCCACGACAATCCTCCCTCTCATTTTATCTGATGCCATCACAAGATCTGCAATATCCTATATAGTTCAGAAACAGATGTCAATAACTGTAACTTTTTGTTCAGTTCATGAGTCAAATGTTAAAATGATCTGGAATTTTTCTAATCTGAGAAAATAAGGAAGTGTTGGGATGAGTGCTGTGCAGTGTGTGGTATTGTGCGTGCATTATGTGTACTTCAGGTGGTGATTAACCCTAATCAGTCCCTTCACCACCAACATATGCTTTCCTGCAGAGACTTCCACATATGTGTGCCCCTCAACATCCTACATGTTCTAAATGTTTTGGAACTTTTTACAACACCATGATTATGTCAGCTGTATAACGTAGTATCATCTGCAAAGAAGTTGATACAATTTTTTGGTCTTTCTTTTTGATGTTTTGTGTGAAATTATCTGAATATCGCAGCTTAGACGTATGGTGATAATCGTGAAGTACTATCAATACAATGGCTTCCTCTTCGATCTTGATCACTTTGAAATCGACTGAAACAATAATATTGGCCCTGCACTGTTGAGCTGAAGAGAGGCTGCAAATATGTTGTAATGGACAATAAGAAACTATGGAAACTTGTCATGTCACTTCACTGCCTCATAAACACACACAAACACACACGCACACACATACACACACGTTCACACTTATAATATAGATGTCTTGCCTGCTAGGATAAACTTCCTGTACTCATCTAGATGTATCAGCTACAGTACAGTATAAACCTGCAGCCCCTTCACACCCCCATCCAGCTGGTATTTGCAGTCTGTCACATTCAAGTATAGGATTCATATTAATTCTAATACAATGTAATCATCCCTCTTCTCCATTATGAGCATGAAGTGATGCTGTCATAGACTGAGGGCACTGTAAGAAATGTCCAAATGCCACAAATGCACTCCAAAGTTCAGCTGTAGCTAATATGAGGCTACAGCAGTTTGAGTTAGCCAAGTTGAGTTGGTATCTTTGTCTGGGCAGTCGCGTGTTTGATGACAGCTACTTTTCAAGCTAGTGGACCAAAACAGAGTTTCAATAACAAGCAATATTGCTTTGCTTTACTTGCTTTACTTGTTTTTTATGTTGCTGGACATGTAAGCTGGCAGTTGATACTGACATGTTAGCCATAAAAACATTATAAGTTGATGGTCAGATCTTGTTTGTGTTTTCTCTGCCACCTAGTGCTCAAAAACCACTTAACTAGGCTTTAAATTCACGTGTTCCTGATTTGTTGATTGGGAATAGCTGGGCAGGACAGTGAGTTAGCTAAATGAAGTGCAATAAAAGTATCTCTCTGCCCTGACTCGGTAAAAACACCTGTCTTAGGAAGCACAGAGAATTTCTCATGAACTTCCTTAAATTCCTACTTGATTTGACTAACTCAGAGTGCCTTTCCATCTAACAGTTTTTATGTATATTTGAAATCTGAGCATAAAAAATATTGGAAAGTTCAAATAGTGCACATTTGGCTGAGGTGTAAAAGTGATGTGCTGGCTAAAACAAAATGTGATAAGATCACTGATCACTGGAGAGACAAAAGAGGACAAAACAAAAGCATCGAGTATGTGTGGAGGGCTGTTCAGATTCTTAAATTATACAAAAAACAAACATAAATGCCACAGTTTTATCACAGTTTCCATAATGTTGTTATGCATGTATGGTTGACATTAATGGCTCTGTACTAAAGACATGCACAACTAATATTTGCTCTACATTTGGATGAAAAAACATGCATTCATTCACATTTTCTTTACTGATTATCAGGACTTGTATTATATTTGGATGGAAACATGGATAAAGACTGCTGAACATGAGCTTTGAATGAATTCTTGGAATACATTTTGCACAGAACAAGCACTGTAGATTTTGCCCCCTATCTTTTACAGTGCAGTCACTTGACAGGGAGACCGCTTCATGACCAGAGAGGAGGGATGATTATCATACAGCCTTTGAACATACATGTGATGTACATGCACATACTGAGTTAAGATAGACTTGAAAATATCTGTCTCTATCCTTACAAGATTAAAAAAAAGGAATGAAGAGAAAGAATTGGAGTCCTATAGCGCTTTGACATTTGACCACGTTGCAATCCAGCTTCTTCGAACCATAGACAGTAGTGGCTCTGAGGCAAAATAAATAATTCTGGGTTAGACTCTCCCCAATAGCGGTTTGAAAATGCACTTTAAAGAAAGATCAGTTTGCCCTACATTCCAGCCTGTATGGTCACTTTTATGCACTTGCTTTGCCCTTAATGATAAATATATTAATATACAGCATATATACATATATATATAACCTTGCTTTGCCAGACGGAAAGAAAACCAGCCCTTCTTACAAATGTAAATCTCGTCGCTGGTTTTGAATCTTTACCACAGATTGAGGACAGCTCGTCGAAATGCTGTACTTGAAGTTATCTCGCAGCTTTTCAGTGTCATCCCCAGGCTGTGATTGTGCGGCGGAAAAAAGGGGAGGAGAGGGGGTGGGTAATGCCAGTAAAGCAGCGTGACAGAAGAGGGTTAATACCATCGAGCTGTGCTAAGATTGCCCAGCCTCATGTGGCTTTAAGGGATTGCAGGCAGTATTAGCAGCTGAATAATTATTTTTGGGATGTTTCTCCTTGTGCACACTTTTGGTGTGGCACACATCTCTTCGTTTCCCCCTCAACACTCTTACTTCTGTGGAGCTTTGGAAGCCTGCAGTCTTGTACAAAAACTTATATTTTTGAGTCCTGTGTGGGCAGAGTTCCTGAAGGCACTCCGTTCAAGCTTGAATGTTCTTCATATATTTCAAATAAAGTCCAGAGAAGGGAAGACTAGATGGAATTGCACATTTAGCACTGTGACAGGAAAATGATTAATAATATCAGTCAAAATGTCAAAGGTGGTGGCACACCTTGCGTGAAGTGAAATAGTGATGCTTCCACTATGTTTGTAAACAGGGTTGCAAATGTCCCCTTAATGCTATCAAAGAGAAATCATATATGAATACACATATGTGATGAATATAAATAGAAGGCATCTATTTTTGGCATTCTTTATCGTGTGAACAGAAGTGGTATCGGTAGGAAAAACACATAGGTTGGATCCATCGTTTGCATCCTTGCCGTGCTGAACAATGACTCTGTATTTGCAACTTTTTTCAACTGAGCTTCTCTCGCGTTTTACTTTTCTTTTTGTACGCTGCACTGAGAATACGTCATTTTCACAAGTGGTTTGGAAAAACAGAAGTGTCGTCGGTCACTTCATCAAGTGAAACAATATAGTATATAGTAGAATAGCTGTTGCATTATTTGTTACAACCTGTATGTAATGTTATTATGGAAGATGTAATGTCCTTCTGTAAATGTTGTTTAATGTTGTTTTACCTGAAATAAAATTTATTAATGCTTCAGATGTGTCTGCAGGGCTCTGACCTCTATCTGCTGCCTCTGGGTGTATTGCAACATCCAGTGTCCTCTCTTCTTGTCCTGTTTACGGTATAATTTATGATAAATCATTTTCATGGAGACAAGGGAAGGCCAAGAGTCCGGCCTCCATCACCAGCAGAATAACAGGGTGTGTTCCTCTATTTTCCACTTCTTTTGGAACAGTTTAAAAGGACAGCACTGGTGTTTTTGCATGTTTCTGTCCTTTTTTATTACAAACCTTTTTGAAAGCAAACCCTTGTGTTTCAGATTAATATCCAAACCTTCCAGGCAGCCATTGTTTGAGTGAAAGTTTCTTTTTTGTATTTGTTATTAAACGTTTTTATGGGGTAATTCAGTGCAGGCTTTTTAAATCACCCCATCAGTCAGTCACATAAAACTGCATCACCATGAAAAACTAATATATGTGACGAAATAAATAAACATGATTTAGTGTCAGGGGTTGTAACTCAAACATACAGACTCATTCATGTCAAGCAGTTCACTCCATATATGTAGACAGAGATGGTATCGGGCACATTTAGTACTGGTAAGATGTTTTGTTGTTAGGTCTTTGAGATTTGATTACCCCTAAGTCTTATGACTGTACCAACCACTAACAGGACACAACTAAATGCCATCAGTTGGTACCTTCTCTGAACCTGGCAGGCTCAGAGTGTTACAGCCTTTTGGAGTTGACTGTTCTTAGCAGCGATTACTGCTGAAAAGCATGAAATGATCATCCAATGACTTATTTTGTTATTAGAAATGAAAATATACATTTGATTATACTTACTAATGTTGTTACTTAGCTCAGACCTTATGTCAAACTTTGACCCTATGCTCCTTTAATGTGCAGGATACAGGACTTTATAGTTTTACTATGCAAAACCAGACACATTTATGCATTATATACAGACAGATTTGTCATATATTGTGTTAATAAACTCAATGTTTAACAAGACCTTTCTGGTATAAACAGTGATCGTACTGTGGACTAGAGCCTGAAGACCAAAGTCAATCAACACATTCTGGTAACACTAGTTTGGTTGCAGTTGTGATCCCTCTCTCCTCTGTGCAGCCTAAGGAAGAAAACCTAGCATTCCTATGTCAGTGTGCATTTTACACTGCTCGCTTCTCTCCTCCCGCTAACAGACAGACGGCAGTGCCAGTTGGAAAGCCTTGCTCTCATCTTGTCTACATTAGGGATCGTATGTATTTTTCCACCTTCGGCTGATGTCTCCCTCTTTAGTAATAAACAGATTTTTCGTGCGAGGGCTGATTACAGGAAGTTATGTCTCCACTGGTACTTGGAAATGACACAAAACATACTCTCAAGCTGCATTCTGTCTACGCACAGAGCAGCAATGTATCATGCATACTTGATTCCAGTGGGATAGATTCAAATTCTTGTCGAGGATTAACCCTGTGAGGAGATGAACCGTGTGGCGGGGAGGACATAAACAGGCATAGACGGAGAAATCATAAACACTGAATCACATCAGGAAAAGAGACAATAGCTGAAACGCAAATACATCTCTCCCTCAAACTTAAACTTACATTCCACATTCCCTGATTTCGATATTCTCTGCAGTAGTATCAACATTCAGTCAGCTGAGAGAAAATCAACTTGTTTTTGTCTCAACATGTGAGCAAATCTTGGAAACACTTCTGTTTTTTGAAAAGTATCATATAAGAATGAATGTATTAACTGATATTTTGTCAAAAAAGCTTTCACACAATGCCGGCATAGAGAATTAACGCATTTTGAGCTGATAAAGGTTAGCAGAAGGTTCGCTTATTTACACACAGGCATTATGAAGGACTGAATTCAGTCTCTTTTTGCTCTGCTTTGGTCTCCACCTACTCCCCAGAAAAACATCCAGCTCTACATCTGCAAGATGCCCTCCTCAGTGGTCCTAAGAGGACCATTTTCCTGTGCATATAGTCATTTGATATTAAAAGACTGACTAAGTCAAATGGTAGCAATAACTGTTTAATTGAAATGCATATCCAAAGCAGGCAGCAATACCAGTATAATCATCTGTCACCGCCACTCACAGATGCTGCAAAACTACATCTGCACGCTGCAGACACTTTCAGAAATCGTTCATCTTCACGTTACAGGTAAGATATCTTTTTACCTTAAAATAACAATCCCTGTGATTATATTTGCGAAAACACTGCCTGTTGCATTAGGTACAGTAACATACTGTATAGTATGGTTCATTTCTAATTATTCTTTCTATTTAGTGCGTCTTTTTCAAACATTAGTCACTTATAGTTGTAATGTGACTATCAGCTTCCATACCCTCCAGTATGCTGAACATTTTTGGGCTTGTATAGTCATTCATATGTGACCACCCTCATACTCCATGTGTGCAGTTGCTTATGGGTGGTGACATTTGTTCCAGCAGTATAAACGTCTTCTTTGTTTGCTTGACTTGTAAAGTCCTTCACAAGGGTCACTTCTGCTATAAAGCAATGCACTGAAGACTTCTAAATAACTGGTGATAACTGTTTATACCATATAGAAATGAACAGGCACCAATAAACACGCAGAACTAAAAGAAAAACTCTAGAAGGTTAGGACTCATATTTTAGCATTTATGCTGAAAATAATGCAGAGATGAACTGAAATGAACCTCTGCAATCCAGGCAAACTTTAGGAAAAAACGAGGGTCCTTCCCAACCCTCCATCTGTCAGAGACAGAGCAGGCAGACAGACAGACACACACACACACACACACACACACACACACACACACAGACACAGAGGCTCAGAGAGAGAGAGATCTGTAAAGTCGGCCAAAGTGAGACAGAGGTAAACAGGAAGTCTGTTATTTCAGATGCTGAGTTACTTCAGGAACCCTTAGGCAAAACTATTGTAATATATATTACACATGGGAACTATTCACTGACATTTATTCAGACACAATGCTGAATTAATTTTTCTAATATCATAACCGACCCAAACACGCTGACTCTTTTTATCTTTGTATCATTGTCATGTAATTATTTTTCAACACGTTTTTCTTTTACACGATATTAATTGGGTCTTAATTTTCATGTCAATATGACAGAAAATTTTTCATTCAAAATTTTATACATGGAATTAATCGATAACTATAGGCCTTTAATATCTGTCTTTGTTATTATTAGGTTTTGTGCTTCTTTCTAGCCAGGGAAATGTCTGGGATCAAGATTATTAAAAAGCATACGAACAATTTTAAAAACATTGTCCTTAATGCAAACAGATTACGTCACATGCTACTTTAGTGTATCTGATTAAGACACGTGTAGCCGTAGATGAGGTTTCAAAGGGGAAATCAGACCTGTTCAATGTAATGCTGCATCGGAGACTCTTATTTTGAAAGGTGTAACCGGAAGCGCGTTTGAATGGCAGCTCGCTTGACGTCAGTGGAACGTGTGAGGGAGAGCAGAACAGGTTTGAACGGCAGACTGATACAGTGTTGGGCAGACTGAAGACTGGAGCAGTCCTTTCCCTGTTGGAATACGCGCTATTTTTGTGGATTTCGAGCCGAGAAGTTTGTAAAAATCTGGGATTTTTCTGCCAGTCTCACATCACCTGGGTGCGGTGAGGAGCCGGAGCACAGGAGCAGAGACATTCCGCTGGAAGAAGCTGCTTTTATCTGGCAAAGAAACGCCAACAAAGAGCCTTCAAGGAAGTAGCCTGCTGCCTGCTGAGGTAACGTAAGTTAGTTAAGCAACAAACAGTGAGTGCGGCTGCGGATAAATTCCTCAACATGGTTTACGACAGACTCTCCCGCGCGGTCTTGACTCTGTTGTTTTTCATTTTGTGCCTAAACGTGGGGATTTTTCGTGTGAATGGCCAAAGTGACCGTGGAATGTCTATACCGGAGCACGGATTTTGCCAGCCGATTTCCATTCCGCTGTGTACGGACATCGCGTACAACGAGACTATCATGCCAAACCTGCTCGGTCACACCAACCAGGAGGATGCTGGGCTGGAGGTCCACCAGTTCTACCCGCTGGTCAAAGTGCAGTGCTCCCCGGATTTAAAGTTCTTCCTTTGCTCCATGTATGCGCCCGTGTGCACGGTGCTCGAGCAGGCGCTGCCTCCGTGCCGCTCTCTGTGCGAGCGCGCGCGGCAGGGCTGCGAGGCGCTCATGAACAAGTTCGGCTTCCAGTGGCCCGACACTCTCGCGTGTGAGTCTTTCCCGGTCCATGGCGCGGGAGAACTGTGCGTCGGGCAAAACATGTCGGACCGCGCCGAGCCTGACGGCCCCAGCCTGTACCCCACCGAGCGCGCGCCTCCTGACCCCATGAACGGACAATTCAGGTGCCCGGCCTCGCTGCGGGTGCCACCCTACCTGAACTACCGCTTTCTCGGACAGGAGAACTGCGGCGCTCCCTGTGAGCCAAAGAGATCCCACGGGATGATGTACTTCAGCGAGGAGGAGCTCAAATTCGCGAGGATATGGATCGGCATCTGGTCAGTGTTGTGCTGTGCGTCAACCTTATTCACTGTGCTGACCTACCTGGTGGACATGAAGCGCTTCAGCTACCCAGAGCGGCCCATTGTCTTCCTCTCTGGCTGCTACACCATGGTCTCCATCGCCTACATCGCCGGATTCTTACTGGAAGACAAGGTGGTTTGCAATGACAGGTTTGACAATGACATAAGAACTGTGGTGCAGGGCACTAAAAAGGAGGGCTGCACCATCCTCTTCATGATGCTCTACTTCTTCAGCATGGCCAGCTCCATCTGGTGGGTCATCCTGGCTCTCACCTGGTTCCTGGCAGCCGGGATGAAGTGGGGCCACGAGGCCATCGAGGCTAACTCGCAGTACTTCCACCTGGCAGCGTGGGCTGTGCCTGCCATCAAGACCATTACCATCCTAGCTGTAGGGCAGGTGGATGGAGACGTGTTGAGCGGGGTTTGCTTTGTGGGCATCAACAGTGTGGACGCCTTGCGGGGCTTCGTGCTGGCGCCGCTGTTTGTTTATCTCTTCATTGGAACCTCCTTCCTCCTGGCAGGCTTTGTTTCCCTGTTTCGCATTCGGACCATCATGAAGCATGACGGCACCAAGACAGAGAAGCTGGAGAAGCTGATGGTGCGGATAGGGATCTTCAGCGTTCTCTACACTGTGCCAGCCACCATCGTCATCGCCTGCTACTTCTACGAGCAGGCCTTCAGAGAGCAGTGGGAGAGGACGTGGATCAGCCAGACATGTAAGACATACGCCGTGCCATGTCCAGCCCAGAGCCACCCAAACATGAGCCCCGACTTCACCGTCTTCATGATAAAGTATCTCATGACGCTCATTGTGGGCATCACCTCTGGCTTCTGGATCTGGTCTGGGAAGACCCTCAATTCCTGGAGGAGGTTTTACACAAGACTGGCCAACAGTAAACAGGGCGAGACCACAGTGTAATGTGGTTTTACCCCGTCCCCCACACAGACTGCTTAGTGATAAACTGAATGATAATCCTCTTTGTTATTTTCTTTTGATTTTTCTCGGACTTACAGGAGACACTCAGTATGTTTTTTAATGTACATATACATTTGTGAGATTTTTGTAAGTATATATTTGTATTTAAAGATTTTTAAAAACTCTTTCTTTTTTTTTTTTTAAAAAAAAAATCCTTTTTTCATACTTTGGACTTAATGGAATTGGAATCATCACAAAGAGCCAGCTGACCATCAAGGATCCCGAGGTCTCATGACCTGACTTACTGTGGACACCACTGGGAGTATTTCACATCAAGTGTTTGTGTCTTTGATCGGTGAACTGCCAAGTGAGCGGCGGGGTCTATTCTAAGCAGAGTCCCGTGAAACCCAAGTGCTTCCTCGTGGCTCCCTCTTATCCTGATTAACCAGCTGTAGTTTGTGTCTGTTGTACAGTTGAGGAGCAGTTGTTGCCCGGCTCTGAAGGGAAATGTCAGCAGTCTGGGACAAGAAGCAGTTCACAGGTTGTGAATGTGAGTCATTGTGACAGATGGTTGCGGCCTGTAGCTTGGGCCCTGACAGTTATAACATTCCTTTCCAAATAAAGCACACATAATCATGTCAGGTTAAAGGACCATACCAGTGTTTTTGCATGTTTCAGTTCTGAACCGTCAGTGTGTTTTTACAGTCTAATCTATACTCAGGCAATACAGAGCTGTGGTAGTGTTTTCCCCCTGACCTGGAAACAGTTTTCCTTTTTATGAAACTGCATTTCACAAATTAACTCACAGACTCCTTAAACTTGACTTCAGTAATCCTGTGCAGTGCCCCTCATGGCTGTGCTTTTGTAAGTTTTGTACTGTACATGGTGAAGGGGTAACACACGGCGTGAAACGTCAATTTCATAACTTTGCCAAAGTAAAAGCATGCAGTGTGTTGACTGATTTGTTAACTGATGAGCTTCTAGAGTCTGTAAACTGATTTTCATCAGCAGTCAAATGAAGTGAAACCAGAGGCTGCTGGGGGGGGCTGGAACACAGCAGAATCATATGTTTTGAACATGCAAACACCAGCTGTGATCTAAGTCATATTTACTACAAGGGTCTTCAACATGCAAGGACACTAGTGTGTGTTCATATTCAGCAGTGATTCATAACAGCGTCACCATGGGCTGAATGTGTTTCAATAACTTCAGATTAGATGAATCTGCCTTTAACGGCAGAAGACCTGTATGAATGTATGTATGTGTGTGTGTGTGTGTGTGTGTGTGTGTGTGTGTGTTTAAACAGTTTTAGATTTAAACCAGTATGTATACAGTGCTATGCAATGGACACCCTTTGAGCCTCTAGTTCGTTGTTGCCAATATTTTTACATATTTCTGAGAAAGTCAGATTTATTTTCATGTGTTTGATTCAGCTAAATAAAAAAATGTGTGTGTGTGTGTGTGTGTGTATAAAAGCTGCATCCATTGTGTCATCAGAATATACCATTAATTAATCGATTAGATGCTTAAGTGAAAAAGTGAACCGAAGATAGTTGATGATCATTTCAGTAATTTATCAACAATGGCAAACACGAGCAGGTTGCTGCCTCTCAAATGTGAGGACTTGCCCCGTTTTTGGTCATTCATGATGATCAGCTATGTATCTTTATGTTTTTGATCATTTCAGACATTTTAATGAGCATTTTTGCAGATGTTCTGACTTACTAAAGAAAATAAACAAACTGAATTCTTATGGAAATAATCCAGAGATTAATTCAAATAATTGTTACCTGCAAACCTGCATTAGAGACTCGTGTCACTGAGAAGCGTGTGCTCTTGCCTCTACTACGCTGTTCATTCCTTATGTTTATTTTGCAAGTGCAGGTTTTGATCATAATTCAGAACTGTGATCGTTCTGACTCCTATTGCCAGCACAAGCTAAGAAGCAATCTCTGCAGAATTCCAATGCACGTGGAGCCACTGCCCAGGCTCAGTTTCAGAAAACAGGAGCATATTGTGGAATGCAAGGCTTATCGACAGCTTTGAGGTCAGGGCAGTTCAGCTTTCAAAAGAAACACGGATCAAACCCCCTTTACTTTATCTGAGAGTACAGAGGAGGTACGATGAGCTGAGGTCACGTTCGCTGTGAACAGTTATTTCCTCTGGTTATTTATATTATTTATATGTAAAATCCTGATGGCACAAGGGATGTTGGCTTACACACATGCTGGAAAATGATAGCATTTAGCATTTGTTCATCAGCTAAACATCTGGTAGAACAAGACATCATTTAAAAGCTTATGGGGTGTTCAAACGTCGACGTAGCATTGTAAATACGGTGGTGTCTAGACTCGATAGTGGGAGAGGTTGTTTGCCCTGCACATATCATAAATGTAACAAACCATATTTTTTTGAGCTGAGTGTGTCAGTTATTGTCGCGAGTCGGACTCGGGTTGATCTGCACAGTAATTCGATCCTGTTGAACGTAGCTGCGTGTCAGCACTGTGGGACTGAAGAGCAGCCAGCAAATTGCATGTCTTCCACTGCAGGAGAAAGGAAGCCTTGTGCTGAAATGCAGAGCGGCTGCTGTCAGTGCAGCTCGGCTCACACACACATCACGACTTGTGTTCTTGTCAAATGCTCCTCCGCACGGTGCTTCCGGTTCATAATAATCCTTTTATTGTGTTGACGGCTCTACAATAGTCACAGCTTTGAAGTAATTTCCTTTGCATTTGCTATGAAGAGAACCTTTATATTTATAGAAAAGAATCTTATATATACACTACATTGATTGCTTTATGAGAATAAAAACAATCTCACCATTGCAACTGTCAAACCTTTGTAAAATGTCTTTTTTTTCACTGAAATGATAAAGAAACTGAAATCTGCTCATATGCTGTGAAAGGTTTTTTAAGCCTATATCAACACACACATTGTAACTGTATGAGGAAGTTTCAAGGCCAGTTAGCAAAAATAGCAGCAACCAACTTTTGCACGAGCATGTTTCATACGCTCAGAAAACCATAACCCATCCATAAAGCTTAAAGATCAGCCGGGAACATCAGCAGAGGGCCCGTGCCCTGACGTCACGTCTGGGCCAGCCTCTGTTTCAGCGGCTCCTGTAACTCGCTGCAATCTCTCTTTCAGCATTTCTTTCATCTGTCTCTGAAAAACACGAAGCATGTTGTTCCTGGGATTCACTTCTCACATTCAAAGACACATCTGCCTCCTCTACGGTCTGCTGCAATGTCAAATTGAAATTTAAAGTGTTGTTATCGTAATTTGGGTCTATCCATATCCATAAAACTCATCAGCCCCTTCTTCTTTACTCATTTTGCCTGATACATATCTATAATTACTGCTGTCTGCTGCAGTGTTGTGTGGTACAGCCCTGTGTGTATTGACATTAGGACAGTACAGACATGTCAGAGCTCACTGTGACCCCTTGACGAACACCATTTCCCAAAATCCCTTGTCCAGGGCTTTTGGGAAATGGTGTTTGTCAAAGATATAAATATTAAATAATAATATAA